>OX243813.1:5346670-5896170 GCA_945859605.1 Lumbricus rubellus | reverse complement strand
AAAATGGTAGAATTGAATTTCAAATTACAAACGGTAGGAAAATATGCAATTGATGCATAACACAAATTCTGTAATTTAAATTCGCAAATTCAATTGCAAAGTTTGAATAGCCTACGTAATTTTAAGGCGCAATTTCAATTAGGCCTACATAGGTTTAATATTTGTCAATTCCTGACTGCGCATGCATAAATGTGGCCTACAATCCCCTACATGTAGGCTACTATGTATATATGCGCTTGTGTGAATGTATCATAGATTTATATAGCTCCTTTTTATTTTGCAGGTCAAACCCATTTCATAGCATCACCTAGCGTAGGCTAGCCTATACTCTACAATTGTACATGTAGGTGGCTCCTTGCCGGATGTTTCGCAATTTTATTCTAATTACGATCGAAGTGTGTTATATTTATGGTTGCCTTTAACAGGGTATACGTTGAGACTGCTTTTCCATCTGCCTTTGTTAGATCTTATGTGATTTGACCTATTGTCCTGCTATGTAGCGTATAAAATCATGATGCTGTAAAATTGTAAATAACTGTAAGTCGATATGTTTGTTAAGAAAAACTGCACTAGTTCAGATGAAATTTTTGCACTATGAGTCACTACAAATAGCGGTCATTTCCCTCGTAATTGTCTGAGGATGCAATCTTCTTTTCTTTTGTGCCTCTGTCGACTCCGGGCACGGGTAAAATGCTGATTTGCTGATTGCTGATTTGCTGATCGGCAAGGGGTAAAATGCTGATTAGCCGATGCTGATTGGTCAGCATTTTACCCACCAGCAGAATCAGCATATCGGTGGGTAAAATGCTGATTGAGGAATACAGACAAAGATGTAAGTAACTAAGTACTTAGCAATTATTCATTTGCAAACGCATAATGGGTAAGTAAGTAAATATATACCATTTATTCATATGCAAACGCACAATGGGACATCGATCGACAAATGATACAATAGGCCTAGCCTATAGCACATTCATCCACGCATATTCAACTCTGAACATTTAAGCATGCAAACTAGGATGCTTTTGCACATCCCACAGTGATAAAACAAGATTTAACTTAGTAAATTTACCCAGTGCGAGCTTGAACTAGTTAATTTCAAAGGTCTACTCTAATTCAACTGCATGAAGGAGACCGCCTCTGCAAGACATAGGCCTGTGCAATCAGTGAGAGCCAGCAGACTTTTTAGCTGACGAAACAATAGCCTTATAATAAAACACAAGTACACAACATTGAATTTTAGGCCTACTGCAAATAAAACCGATGGGCGAACAAATGCTTTTCAATATAAAAGTTCATAGGCCTATCTGTTGAAAATAAGAAAGGACCATAGGAAAACAAGATCAGAAGATAAACTATCCAGAGGAAACAACGATCTTAAGAAAAACAGACAGCGGGATAAAATATAGAAAGACGAATAGACAGACATAACAAACGGACAGAATAAACAGAACACACAGGGCATACAGACAGAGAGGCAGACATACAGACATAGCCTATAGACAGACGCAAAGACAGGCAAAAGACAGACATAGATATATAGACAGTCAGACAGACACGCAGAGAGATAGACCAGATAGAGAGACAATCGGACAGACAAACAGAGACACAGACAGACAGACAGACGGAGAAATAAAGATACAGACATACAGCCAGGCAGAATGACAAATATATACACAGAGTCTGTCGCTTTGTATGACAGACAGAAACAGACAGACAAAGAGAGAGTCAGTCAGACACACAGACAAACAGCCAGGCAGACTAACGGATGGACAGACAAACAGACAGAGATATGGTTGGATGGATGGATAGATGAACAGATGGATGGATGAAAGGACATATGGATGGATGGATGAATGATTGGATCGATAGACAGACAGACAGACAGACAGACAGACAGACAGACAGACAGACAGACAGACAGATGGATGGATCATGGATGGATGGATGGACGATTGGAATCATTGGATCGATCTTGAAGTTGAACTTGAACTTGTTTATTGATCCCAGAAATGTCAAACATACAATTATGCATTCATAAAAGTACGCAAAGCGATTAATTGCGGTTAACAATTGCATTGGGATAGCTTAATTAGTGTACAATTATTACTTTGAAATATAGGGAGCAATAGGCTACCCGAAGAGGAGTGATCCTGCTATTGTGGCCTATTTATCAAAGAAATTATTCTTCACTATGATATAATAAATGATAATAGGTCATATCAAGAAACAGATGGAAATGGCAATATTTTTTGAATCAATTAAATTGTATCAGTGGGATACCCTTCCTCTGCTCAACTTAAAGAGAAAAGAAAAGAAGGAATGAGAACAAATAAACCACAGATTAAATGGGCTGTTCATTTTATATTTTTTAAAGTGTGTGTGCACGAATTATAGGGATTTAAATCGAGCAAGACTCGTGGATGCACGAATATTTTCCGGTAGGTCTAACACTGTTCCATAAAAGAGGACCTTGATACTTAATAGAAAATTTTCTAGTGTTTGTTTTAGCAAAAACACTTATGTAGATTAAATTTTTATTATTTCTAATGCCTTTAGTAGTTTAGTATATAAGTTAGGTCTAAAATAGGATGAGAATGCAAGTGGAAGAAGGTTGTTGTCATACTTACACATAAATGTACTAGTTTGGATGAATTTAATTTGGGATATTTTTGGCACGTTCAACTGATGATATAGGGGGCTAGTGTGAGTATTAAAGGGAGATTTAGTAAGAATTCTTATGGCTTTTTCTGCAGTCTATTTAGTTTAGTTAGATGAGTTTGGCAGATGTTGTGTAAAGGTATTAGATGAGACGTTTAATCAGACAGTAGGCCTATTTTTAGAATCGGTAGACAGACAGGCCTTGCTGACTTAGTCGCTTTGTCAGTCAGCGTTTCAGTACTTCGCCCAAGCAGTGGGGGCTAGGGAGGTCGATCGCCTTAGATCGTCCATGGGCTATCAGCAGTCGGCCCTTTGCCTTTTCTTCATAATGCGCCCCGTGGGTGCATCAGAGGTGTTAATAGTGTCTTTCCCGCTGGCCTATGACCCAGTGACCTTTCACCTCCCGACGCCGGTCGCTGGATTCGACTGGACCTGTTTGTTTGGTCCTAGCGCTCCTTCGCTGTTGGGCAGAAGTGCTGTGGAAATGCTGTGACTGTGACAGAGAGATATATGGATAGATTGGTGGATGGATGTATGGTTTGGTGTACGGACGAAGGGATAGATAAACAGGTAGACAGACAGACAGACGGACGGATGGATCGATAGATGGATGGATGGATGGGTTGGTGGATGGGTCATGGGTGAGTACATGGATGGATGGATGGATGGATGGATGGATGGGTTGGTGGATGGGTGAGTGCATGGATGGATGGATGGATGTATGGAAAAATGGATGGGTGGATTGGTGGACAGTCAGACTTAGTGGATGGATGGATGCACAGACGGACGGATGGTTGGATTTATGGATTGGTGGACTACGACCTGTCATATGACCAAGTAGTCATTCCTCGTAATCATGACTGCAAATTGCCATATCATATGTAATGTACTAGAGACCTTAAACTATTTTTGGTGGAATTGTTGTGATATAAGTTATTGTCAGTTTAAAAATATCGAGGCCTTGAAGGCTTACAAGAAAAGGTGCAAATAATAGGTTTCTAGCATTCAGAGGGAATTCGAATTTGAACGTTTGCACCTTTTGCACAATGCAAAACTTGGCGACAACAGAATTGTGAGCACATCTTAAATAACTGCAGAGAGACCCTGGAACATGAACACAAAGTGGCATGACTTCAGAAATAAATTAATTTCTCACAAATTTTGAAAACATTGACATTGCTGAAAAGTTGCAAGTTATGCACCTTTTCTAATAAATGAAGTTTGCACTTCTGCTTGTAAAATATAATTAAATAATACATATGCACCTTTGCCTGAAAGAGCAAGGATTTGTGCACCTTTGCCAGTGAAAGGAGCTTTACAGTTCTACTTGTAAGGCATAATTAAATATGCACTTTTATATTGTATTTTGTCTGTGTTGTATACATGCACTTATGGGCCATGACACATTTTACAATGATGTTCTCTTATGGATGAAAAACTGTGAATTTTAAGTGTAGTGGTGTGTAGCGTTATATTTGCAGTTCATTGAAACATTCCATATCCTCCGCTTTCTGGTTTGTATTAAGCACTCCTCAAACCATCTTTACACTTTTCAGTTTTACACATGTCTCTATAGTCTATATATGCTGAAAAGTCTCAAGATAATAATGCACCTTTGCAGATAAAAGGAATTTTGCATTTTTTGCTTGTAAGGTATCATTAAGTATTCACTTTGCCTGTATTGTATTTTGTCTGTGTTGTATACATGCACTTATGGCACAAGTACAATGATGTTCTCTTATGGAAGAGAAATTGTAAATTATAAGTGTAGTGGTTTGTAACGTTCTCTTTACTGTTTCTTTATTATTACTCGAATTGCCCCGGCCACTGCCCATCGCTCCAATGACTTATTGAGCAATAATTATTTTAAGTTCAAACTTCAAAGTGAAGATTTTTATGAACTGATCACATATATTATAAATAAAACAATAATATCAAATTTGAATAATTGTTATGTATTTTAATATCCTTTTAAAGATGCCATATAAACTATAGAATTAGGAAGCATTGTACAACTTGGCAATATTCAATAATGTTTATAAATTTAAACTAACAACATTGCAAAAGAATGCCTCAAAGTCATAATAGGCCTACCGAATTTCTTAATAAAACCAAGGCTAAACAGTTGTGAACAGCAATAATCAATAACCATGACACTAAGTCACAGTCCTCATTTTCAGAGGTTTAGTCAGTGTTTGGTTCTGGCAAACTGCATGCCTCTCAATTTTCCAAACAGAAGTCAAAATTTTGAAAATGGTAAATCATAGGAATGACTCTGTTGTTAGACAAGCAAGTCTGTTTTCGTTGCCTTGGACATGGACAGCTGTTTCGAGTAGCGTAGGTCGACTTCAGTTCACCTTGAATTATTAGGTTATGTCCGCCCCATTCCAAGCTGTTTGCTCTTGAAACTGGCCTTGTAAGAAATTGGGTTTGGTTGATCATTTTCACACAGTAGGCCTAGGCTAAATATCGTAACTATGTTGAACCAGTCCACACTCCACACTCCACAGTGTCATCATCTAGGTCTACCTGTAATTCTTTTATCAGCCATGGTTCTAAGGTGAAAGAAGTAGCAGAAGGACAGCTGTTATATAATTAATAGTAGGCCTATATGAGTGATTTGACCAACTGCATGACATTATGATCATTATCCCATTTCTGAACAGAATAGAGGCCGCTTGGACTTTTAATTAGCAGACTCGCACTCCATGAGTCTGATCGGATCATCGGAGATTAGAAATTATCGTTTGATTATTGTTTTGGAAGATTTTTCACTGCATGGAGGGCTGGGCCTATAGCCGAAACTAATATATATATATATATATATATATATATATAATGTCGAAAGTAAGGATGAGCATAATGAGAATTATGACGAACAAATTATTTCTTGTCTCAGAGTTCCAAAGCACGGAATTATCGTCGTTGAAAATTCAGAATCAACTCAGATTGATGCATATCAGCTGGTAGGCCTACTGTTCTAACGTCACCAATTTTGTATTTCCCAGCAAAAAATGAAACAATGGAACACGTCTATAGGCTACTTAATTGTTTATTGAATACCAACAAGCTTAGTTAAGCTGACACAGTCTCACACAGACACGACTTAAACAAATTACACAAGTAGACCTAGGCTGCAGGTTGAGGCTTCCATATAGTTAGGCCTGTAGGCAACATTAATAATGTCAATATGGCTCTGGGCTTAAAGTGGCTGCATGGACGGCGTCCATGCACTTATTTTCAAATCTGCACACCGTTCTGCCATTATTTTATTTCACTGTAAGAGCTTATACAGGAGACCGCATCATCCTATTCGATCTGGTAGCATTGTAAAGTATGTGATCTCATTCGGAAGTTATAGGCCTATAATTTTGTCGCTGGCAGTGATCGAAAGGTTCTTCATATTAGTTTGCTTGAATTGTTTCATATATCAGCAAGAGTCTAATAAAATGAAAATAATTATCATCATAATATAGCCTACCAATCAATTTCTACAGCACAGGCAAGTTTAAAATGTTTCTCAGTTGAGAAGTCATCATTTAAGCAAAAAACGAGTAAGGAATAGTCTACATTCAACAGTGCACATCTATAGGCCCTAGGCCTAATACGCCCTATACGAAGTTGCACAGTTTTGCTTTTAATATGGGTCTATTAGTTATATATTATAGGCCTAGTCAATGATGATTTGGTGTAGCGATGACATTGTTCCGCGCAGAAGTAGGCTACACAACTTTTACGCAATATAGCCTAGGCCTACCTGTAGGCCTAATAGGCTAGTTAGAGTATAAGTTGTGTAGGCCTACATCTGCGCGGAACATACGCGGAAAGTAGCCTACATATTATGTACTTTGCCTGTCGAAAATTAAATAGCCTAGAAGTTACGCAATGAAATTCAGAGAGTTTTTATATCAAATAGGCCTAGTCCTACTCATCTTCGAATAAAATGACTTAATATGCGCCTTTGTTTCTCTTGTTTTGTTAACTAGAACGCTTTACACTTATTAACATTCTGTTTACATTAGTCTACTTTTCATTTATTGATATCATCGTGATGTATTTTTACTTCGATTTCCCATGCATTATTCGTTTGCGATTGGAATAATAAAGGCTGTACTTGCTTACTTACTTGTTGCAATCAGCATTTTCTGATCAGCATTTTACCCACCAATCAGCATGAGAAATCAGCACTTTCCTCATCAACATTTTACCCCTTGCCGATCAGCAAATCAGCAATCAGCAAATCAGCATTTTACCCGTGCCCGTCGACTCCATAGAAAATATTATGTCGACGACGTTGGAATTAATCGTACATAAGGGAGGATGTCACTGCGGTCAGGTGGCGTTCGAGGTCCAAGCACCCGCTGACTTGTTCGTCTATAACTGCAAGTAAGTATTATAATGGTAATATAATTATGTAGCCTACTGTCGAAATAATGTGACAAGAAGTAGAAGAAGCGTGCGATGAAGAAGTATGCAAAGAAGAAGTAGCCTAGAAGATGACGAAGAAAAAGATAAAGAAGAAGAAGAAGAAGATGATGAAGAAGAAGAAGAAGAAGAAGAAGAAGATGATGATGATGATGATGATGATGATGATGATGATGAAGAAGAAGAAGAAGAAGAAGAAGAAGAAGAAGATGATGATGAAGAAGAAGAAGATGATGATGATGATGATGAAGAAGAAGAAGAAGAAGAAGAAGAAGAAGAAGAAGGAGAAGGAGAAGGTGAAGAAGAAGGGGAGGTCGTTGACCGGGTTCCGTACTCACGAAAGTAGAAAGCGAAACATTAAAAAGCAAGAGAGTGGACAGGGAAGAAAAAAATAAGCGACACGAGGAAGACGAACAATAGCCTACGTACAAGAAGAAGACGAAGAAGAAAAGAAGAAGAGAAGGAAAAGGAAGAGGATGGAAGTCCATGAAAGGATAGGGGTGGAGAAATGGGAAAAGGAACGAAAGGAGAAGGAAAAGGGGAAGGGGAAAGGTAAGAAGAAGAGAAAGGGGAAGGGGAAGGAAAAGAGGATGAAGACGTGGATAAAGACGAGGGTGAAGAGGAAGATGAAGAGAAAGAAGAAGAAGAAGAAGAAGAAGAAGAAGAAGATGATGATGATGATGATGTTGATGATGATGATGATGATGATGATGATGATGATGATGATGATGATGATGATGATGATGATGATGATGATGATGATGATGATGATGATGATGATGATGATGATGATGATGATGATG
This sequence comes from Lumbricus rubellus, assembly GCA_945859605.1. NCBI lineage: Eukaryota > Metazoa > Annelida > Clitellata > Crassiclitellata > Lumbricidae > Lumbricus > Lumbricus rubellus. The sequence goes on along the minus strand of OX243813.1, from coordinate 5,888,281 downwards.
ATGATGACGTCATGACGATGATGATGGAAAAGGAGGGGAGAGGTCGTTGACCGGGTTCCGTACTCACGATTCATTTGGATGCCTTGGATATTGTACAAAGAGAAACGATGGATGCATGATCGGGATTCATTTTATCTCATTGACTTGAAGACATTAATCTGGAAATGACATTCTCTTTCAAGATCATTCAGCGCATCTAGTGCACGATATCAATTGCTATATGCTCTGCATTTATAAACCATTATTTCGATTGCGCTCATAGACTCTCGCACGGCTCTTATCATAGCGTGCTATTAATTTACAAATGATCCCTTGTCGTGCATCGTAACATGCTGCAGCGGATCAAAGAACGTTTGTTAAAATAATAATGTTTTCGTTGAAGCCATATTAGCGATCAAATAATAATGACCATAGGATTGAACGCCGACGACCATCATTATACCGCCTCAAATAATTTTTTGTTAGTACAAGAAGGCTACCTGGCAACGTTGTAGTTAAATGTGAATGTTATGTAGGCCTACTCGATGTTTTATAGCAACCTTTAACGCCCTCAACTTTAGGCCTTGTTCTTTTTGCAATGAATTCGTCTAGTGAGATCTTACACCACCGCTCACCATGCTGGTCCATGCAGTTTGAATATGCGCCACGTCATTCAAGGTCGTCGCTCACGAAAGGTGCTGTGGGATAAAAAAATAAGCCACCATGGGGAGGGCGAGTCGCAATTCACACTGCACAATGTTCTCTTAAATACAGAGCATTATTATCAGGATTTCTAATTAATAATGAATGATAAATCAGAGCAGACAAGTTAGTGGGAAACATTGATTTCCTGACCGTACCTTAGCACAAAATAAAATTGACGGCATTGTCTAAATGTACATTGTACATGTAGGCTAAAGCCTATATGCAGGAACCAACCTGTCTCAATTGAGTTTTGATTTCATTTGGTTTGATTGACAGTTGCAGCGTCTGCACAAAAAAGCAGAACCGTCATTTCATCGTCCCGAAAAGCAGATTCAAACTGATCAAGGTAACGACTAGTCGAGTACATCATTTAATATAGCAAGTACTCGATTACTATATATAAAATATATTTTTAATATATAATACATAATACATATATAATTATATGATTTTTGTGCCCTGAGTACTTCATTCCCCAGGCCCGGGGACTTAGAGATTATTATTATTTCTGGAATAAACGTATAATAGGCCTAGTCATACGGGTTTTTAATTGTTTATAAGAACACAAGAGTGTCCATACAGAAATGTTCCCCGCTGCTTTTCCAACCACTGCAGCTTCGTGCCTGCCAAGTTGACACCGTCAACTAACATTTTCACTGAGTGGCCAAAAGAGCATGAACCACGCAGCTATAGGTATACATGTACGTGTTTAAAAGGTTTGGGAAATCTGGAAAGAACGAGAAAGAATTAGCAAGTAATTCGTCTAGCCACCCATGGCAGTCGACTCAAGAACTGAAGAGGTTAGCCTATAGGCCGGCCCCTATAGTTAGGCCCTACCGCTTAATAAACCACGTTGAGCAAAGGTTTGAGAAGAGAGTTAGGAACGGTATCATCCGAATGCATCTGAGTGTAAGGACTTCATCAACATCGTCATCATCGTCGTCGTCGTCATCATCATCACCATCAACGTGAACAACACCAAAAACGACATTATCATTGTTGTTTTCAATAACTTTATTAACAAGCATATTAATAATCGTCATCATTATTGTCATTATCAGTATTATCGCCATTGCCATTAGGCCTATTATAATAATAATTATTTTTATTATTATTATTATTATTATAATTATTACTATTATTATGACATTGAAGGGTGAGGATTATCTGACAACCTACACATTCAACACTCATCGAGCGAAGCACATGTTTTGTCGTGTCTGTGGTGTTCAGAGTTTCTACCAACCGAGGTCCAACCCAGATGGATATGGTATACCATCAACTAGCCTATATATTATTATGTCGCTTCATATGTTATAGCCTACAGTACATTGTATAAGAAGAAGAAGAAGCCATAATTATTGAAATCTGATAAATCGGCGAGACAAGAAGCCAAGCAATAATAATATGAGTCGTGAATCACATCCAAGAATTGATTTATTCTGCTGCGTCTTCTTCATCTTGATTTCTTTGTTTCTCTGCCTGACTGCCTCTTTGTCCGGCTGTACACGGCCGTCTCTCTATAATTATGCTATAATTATGCATGATGACTGCCATCATGTTTGTCCGCCTGTGTCCGCCTATTTTGTTCTATAAGCTTACTGTTCGTCTCAAATGTCTGATTGTGTCTGCACATGTCTGTCTGTCTGTCTATCCTTTTGCGTGTCCGTCCGCTCTCTGCAGGGTGGGGCACTATACCAGGGGGAAGGGTTGATAAAGTTAAACCCCAAGTTTTTCTTTGGATCGACCCCATAGTAAAGTCTTGAATGTACAGTGTACACTGTTCAGTGTACACACAGCTCCATATAAATCAACGATCTCTCAGTAGTTATGTTTTCTGCAATAATTATTCTCATACTGTTAATCTGCGTTTAGTTATAATTTGTGAAGCTTTTAAAAGTACGTTTTGTGATGTGATGCAGGAGTGATGCCTCACTGCATCGATCCAGCCACCATTCGAAGTATCAACGTTGAGACTTTCGATGGCATCCATTGGCAAGAAGCGATGGACAAGGAGTCGTCGAGAGAAGTTCCGATCCACACCTGGTCCCAGCCAACCACTGACGATCAACAGACACAGAACTAATCCTCACAACATATAAATACAAACGTTGCTGCATCGAATTCCTATTCGCAACTATAAGTAGCCTGTGCGGTCCACTGACTATCGGCGCAGATCTAACGATTGTGTCTTCGAGCCGGCTGTGGGAACTCCGTGTAGAGTTGACAAAGTGTCTTTCTTAATCGTTTGCTTTGTGTCTCGTATTCAGGGTCAATCATAGGCCTACTGAGAACGTAATGGTTGCAATAAAATTGATAAATTAATAAAGCACGGAGAATAATAATTATTATCATAAAGGCTTAATCTTCCCAAAATCGTCCATTCACTCATTCGTTAAGACAAACATTTTTCACGAATATAGGGGCTTTTCCCGGTAACTATAGATTCTGATTAGCTCCCAACCCAGTCTTGGCTACAACGATTAGCTCTAAAGCTTCCCATTTCTATAATTCTCTGCTCAACTGTTGACCTAATCCGAGCGTGAGCGATATCACATCATGTCTAACGAACGGTACTGACAAAAAATAATACGTCTGCAATGCTTCAGGCATCGTAACCAAAAGTTCAAGACAGGCCTGCTGCGCTTTGCTTGAGCTAGAGACTAGTCACTAGAGAGTGGTACGTGTCTGAAGTTTAGCATACAAAAATGAAGGCTTGGCTATAAGCGCCTTAATTTGTAGGCACTGAGAGCACAGGAGAACTATGGTGCAATGAAACTCTATGGAAATTCGATTAATTTGTGGCAAGTGATTGGCAAGCTTAAGGCGCAGACTAATAAGCCGCCTTGACTCCGGAGAGTTTAAGTCAACAAAAATAAGCGCAGTGTTTAGGTCATGAAAATACAATCGAAGGACAAAACTTAGTGGATGTCATGGTAACCACCCAAGGGCGGATACAGAAACTTTGGATGGGGGGGGGGCCAAAAATTCTTGGGTTGGGTCTGGGAAAAAATTCTTGAAATTCTTGGCCTGAGGTCTGCAAAAAAATTCTTTGTATCCGCCAAAAAAGTTGATGACCTTTTTTTTTAGTCATCCGGCCAAATGTTTAGGAAAATCATACCATTTCATCCGCCAAAAAAGTTGATGACCTTTTTTTTAGTCATCCGGCCAAATTTTTAGGAAAATCATACCATTTCATCCGCCAAAAAAGTTGATGACCTTTTTTTGTCATCCGGCCAAATTTTTAGGAAAATCATACCATTTCATCCGCCAAAAAAGAAAGTTGATGACCTTTTTTTAGTCATCCGGCCAAATGTTTAGAAAAATCATACCGTTTCATCCGCCAAAAAAGTTGATGACCTTTTTTTTAGTCATCCGCCCAAATTTTCAAGAAAATCATACCATTTCATCAGTAACTATACACAATTTTAAGCTTCCTGAAAACCGAATGGGGGGGCACAATACATGGACGTTTCTAAATGGGGGGGCCATGGCCGGATTGGCCCCCTGGATCCGCCCCTGTAACCACCAGTGTGAGAATTGTGGAAAAATAACTGGGGGGGTTGGCCTATGATAAACTTGGAATTGGGTGTGGAAAAACGGAGTTTACTATGGGGCTCTAAGAAAGACTGGGGGTTGAAACCCCCAATTCTCACCCTGGCAACTACACCTAGGCCTAGGTATAATAGGGGCCTAATTATTCTTCTCTTCCGTTTAAATGACAATCGTTACCATACCTACGCATTATAGGCCCCTAGTCTATTCTATCTCTTTTAACTTTTTTAAGACAATCGCTATCCAAATAGACGTATTCTCCTTGTTTGAAAACAATCGATCGTTACCAGGTCAACGTATTTTTGATCGAATATAATAATTATTGACACAATATAATAATTATGTGCGCAGAGTCGCAGACTATTATTTCAATTTGGCGATAATTATAACCATAGGCGTAATTATTCAGCGAAGACTATCATATATTTATATCTAGCCTAGGACTTTATAGGCGTGTTTGACGACGATCGTAACCACATCAACGTATTAGGCTTAGGCTTATCCTGTTTAGATTGACAATCGTAGACTATCCACACCTACGTATGCCTATTCACGTGTATGCCTATTCTCTTTGCTTGAAGACAATCGAAACCATGGTTACATCTGTTGTCAGAAGACTACGTAGACGGTAGACGTGGTTACAATATCTCGACGCCATGATTGTTTTAGCCTACATGTGCAGTGTATGTAGCCTACTTTTCTGCTTGCATGTAGACTATTATAGGCCTAGATAATCGCATCGATGTACAAAATTATAGGCCTACATCCAGTGTGAGAATTGTGAAAAAATAACTGGGGGGGTTGGCCTATGATAAACTTGAAATTAGGGTATGAAAAACATACTTTAACATGGGGCTCTAAAAATGACTGGGGGGTTGAACCCCCCCCCCCAACCCCCTTGGCACTTCTCACCCTGCCAACATCTGGTCTTTAATCACAATCACGAGTCTGCTTTTACTCAATCAACGCTCGATCGATCGCTTCCATAACAACAAACTTATTTCGAATATCTTCCATAACGGGTATCTCATCAGTACTACAGCTGGTCTCTTGATTTTTGAAGCTATAGCCTTCAAGTCGTCAACGCCATCGATTACACGGCATAGGGCCTATCTTACCGCATTTTGTAGGTCTAGGCCTACTTATACAGCCTATATCAACCGCATTTGGTTTTACTTAGGGCCTACACTGCATGTAGGCCTAGATATATGTGGGTATAGGCCTACGTTTTCTCTGTTGTGATGTCAGTGGAAACTAGAGTCTAGGCCTATATAGGCCTACAATACATATAGGCCTATATGTGTGTATATAGATATATATATAAATACGAATGAAGTTCAATGAACTAAGATTGTCTTGAAATAGAGCAAAACTTGAATTCAAATAGTCTGTAGGCCTATATACATGTATATATTTTGTATATATTCTAAGTTTTAACAGTCGTAGGCTTGTAATTCTAATTCTATTTTTTCTCTCTTTCTCGCAGTGGAACAAAACGTGACGTTTCGTTGATTACACGTCATAATCGATTAATTATGTACGCTTTTGACGTCATTGCTTTGAAGACAACAGCGTCATTTTTAGACTGGGAACATACATGACGACGACGCTTCATGGCGATAGAGAGACTGCTGGACACCTCGGACATTAATTTCCGTTTTCTAATACATCAATTTCCCGAATATACACGGGCAGCTGGACATCAACAATCACACGTCATCTCGGCTGCCAATCAACTTGTAGCCTACATCGACTGAGAAACTATAGGATCTACCGGTAATGAAGGAATCAATTTAGTTCTGTTCACAAAGAACTATAGACGAATGCCAAGCACGGAATTATTATTATAGGCCTAGCCGACGACAAATTAAGAGACGACATAGATATGGGACAATATTGAATAGACTCATTCGTAAGATACAACAGATATAATTATTTAATTTAAAAAAAATATTATTAAACCATCATTTATTTCCGTTTTAAAATGTGCAAACAAATGTGCAAATGTGCAAACGCCTGACCAAATTATTTAATTTATTTTTCAATTAAAAACACAGCAAGACCATGCAGCTGATTTCCATGTGCGTTTATGTGAAGCGGTATCTTCCACATGATGTATAGCGGACTAATAAACGAATCGAAGGAAACGGATCTCGGACAGTATTAAACTATCTATCATCTATCTATCTATCTTCTATCTATCTATCTATCTATCTATCTATCTATCTAGGCCTATCTATCTATCTATCTATCTATCTAGGCCTATCTATCTATCTATCTATATATCTACCTACCTATCAATCAATCTATTTACCCTTCCGTCCGGATATCTATCTATCCATCTATAGGCCTAGACCTATCTATCTGTCCGTTCGTCCGTACGTCCATGGCTGCGAGATTTTTACGCGTTTGCCAAGCATTATGATCGTTACATCGATTCTCATTAGAGTCAAACGTTTGTACTCTGACACTGACAGTGCCAGTCCCAAGCCTGTATAAAGGAGGAGGGCGACAATAATCATCTTTGCAATGACAGTGTCGTTAAACAAAAAACAAGCATGAATCTTGAAGTAGGGGCCTATACGATTATGAGATAGGCCTACATAATTATTATACCGCAGTTGTTGTTATGAACTTATATAGGCCTAAAGTAAACATCATTGTCCCGTTTAAATACTAATAAATGAATATAAAAATTATCAGATTTTTAACATCCCTGTTTGCATGCCGTTTAATGTTGGCTTTTGAAATACGATAGGCCAAAGTAATTGTGCTGCCAACGAGCTATTTATAGATGAAATTGCCATTTAATGTCTGCATAAAATTAGGATTTATTGCACAGCAGCTGCAACCTGTTTACAATCCCGTGTAAATTGTAAGTTCATTGCCTTCAGGTGTCTCTGGCATTTATGGAGGCGAATGCCCGGCTAATTTGTAAAGCAAATAAAATAAACTGCATGCAGACACAATGGCAGTATAGAACTGTAGGATGCAGTGCTTAATCTAGAGTTCTAGACGTCTCTGAGGAAGGGAAGTGCCCCACCAGGGATGACATTCCCCTACCCGAAATATCCGCGAGGAGTTGTTTACACAGTGTTATGTAGGCAGCAAGGTTATGGTTCTTCAGTTCTGGTTCTGGTCACAGTTACCTTACTTTGGATTTTTCAGTTATAGTTACACGTGTAGTCTGATTTTTAACGCTGCATTCTCATTGTTTACATGAAGAACAGGCAAATAAACAAACCAAAGTACAAACTTTCAGAATTATAGAATAGATTCAGTGAGATATCTGCATATAATATTTATAATTACGATGTTGATCTACTGAAATTTTTTCTTGAAGTTTTGATAACCAGAGAAACAAACAGTAACAATTAAAAGAGAAATAAAATACTTGAAGTATACAATATACAGTTAAATAAAACCTTGTAGCAAGTTTAGAAAAGCACAGCATAACTACACAAAATATGTTTAGATTATACAGCCCAATAACCTTATTAATTAAGTCCAATAACCTTTTGATTTGATCTCACATAAACTAGGCAAATTATTGCAATATGATAGGACGAGTGCATAACACAGACCTAAAACTATGAAACATTTACAAATTGTATTTATTCAACTGCAATCTAACATTTGTCAGTTTCTTGCACAGTAGCTAACAAATTCTTTAAAAAAATTGTCCAGGATGTCAACACTCAGATTATAATATTATCAGTTCCTTAACTAAGCTAACCGTGAGGTAGCCATGGATATAATGGGTCACTATCTTGTCACTGTACTTAATTTCAGCATAATTATAAGGGAGGATAAATAATCAGTCTTCTCCCTTGCAGTCTGATCTACTCAACAACAGTAAGTTGATCAGATCAGTCAACATACTTATTTTACAGCCAAATTCAACAGGGCTGGAAGTATAGCCGAAATCTTTAAATATTATTTTTGTTGTCCTGGCAGGGATATAAAATTTATAATTTTCTGTTGAGGGTTCATCCAGCCAACTACTACAGGCTATCTCTATCTATTGTGTGCTCCACACATAAGTTGCTTGAGCAGAATATTAAACCAACATTAAGTCCATTTTGTCATGAACCACCATAGATGAAAGGAGAGAGGTTTCACTTCTGGTAGGAACATAACACACGAGATAATTATTAGTAATATCCTCATTCAGACCCTGTGAAAGTTTCTATATGTGGGCTTCCATAATTTTATATTATTATAGCAGTGAGGAGGAATGGACTGTCAAAAATCTACAGCTCAAAACTTTGGAAGTCGATTCCACAAAAGCAGTTCATACAAACACAATTAGAGAAGTATCGGGCATATTTCAAGTGTGCCGAGAGCCTCCCACAAAGAAAAGAACCCAAACTGTCTTATTTAGCTGTGGTTGGACCGGGAGCACTTCGGAGTAGCCTACCTTGAAAAGGCGCAATATAAAATCTTCTAAACAAATAAATAAATAAAAGTGATTAGGACAAGAGACCGAATGTCAGGCAAGACTATTCAATAACTCCAGCACTGTTCCATTATGCATGAAAAATTATAAAATCTGTCATTTTGGTGTGGCCACTTTCACCTTCTACAAATCATAGTCTCAGGATAACTCCAGCACCCCCCAAAAAATAAATAGTGGGCAGACGTATAGACAGGAGGAAAAATTTGGGAGTGGGGTTTTTCCCATTTCGAGGGTTGCCAATGGAAATGATCGCAAAATACACAAAATTAGTTTTAAAATTTGGGAAATTACTAATTAGGGGGTTTTAACCAGTAAAACCACCCTAAATGCGCCTATGATGGTGGGAGCCTGCTTATTCCCATATTTATTCCCAGGCACTCCTCCATCAAAACCAAAATAAGTGGTCCAGTTAAATTCCAAGTTCATAACTAAACACAGTGAATGACTAAGAAGAACCTATTTGAACAATATGATCATCTTGGAGCAGTTACAAAAGGGTTTTAATTCACATAAGCTGTAGCATAGCTTAGCATTATAACATCAGTGTAACACATTTAATTCCAGATTCCAACAGTAACAGAGTCTGTCACATAGCATCTTGGTCACCACATAGCATTTCGACAAAATCCCAAACTACCATTTACAGAAAAAAGAGTCATTTGCTATTCTGTTTCAAATACATGCACAAGACCAAGAGCAGTCTGAAATCAAATAGTCCAAAGCTCTTGGTAAGACATCACATTTTAATACAAAATTTTGACATCAAGCTTTGAAGCAAACGACTATTTAGAAAAAAGTGATATGCAAAAACCAGTTTCAAACAAAACATGCTGTAGTTTTTTGCATTTCAATCATTTTGGTTTATCCTGCTCAAATACATAAACATAATTTATTAAGTTTTTGCTGAACTGTCTAGTAATGAGTTACGGTATAATGAAGCCATCTTCTATATAGCAGCTCAACTATTTTTTAGTTCTAAGTTAATATGTTAAACAATATATTTATGTTACAATGCGGCATATTATAAGTCTCCAAAGCACATACCAGAACATGAGAAAATGATATAATTTACTATAACATGATTAATGGGCTGCTGGTCTCTACCCAGAATTTATCTAACCTTGATTAAACAAATGTAACTCCAGTTCTAAACAATTATTAATTTGCAAACTTAAATAGGCAAATTAGAGCTCTGTTACAACATGATGAAGACAATTGGGAGCCATATAATCGTCTTGTAAGCGTAAACTTTTCTCGGCTATAAAACAACAACAGTCGTAATATTATTTTGATTGCTAATATGGGTCTTCCAACAGAACAGTCCATGATCATTGTGTTAGATATGCTAACTCTTCACTGCAAATAATCTGCTGAAGTGCAAGCAGAAACATTTACTCAACACTCCATCAATTAACACTGCTGCTCACGAAAAGCACAACATCTATTATTATATATATTGCGTTCGTAGCTTGTGAATCAAAACACGAGACACAAAGCAAACAGCAGTAGCCATCTTAGAGAAGGATTTAACCCACTAATCCACCAGTGGCCGACCATGTTTCACTTCTTTGCGCCCGCATTGTTTCACAAAGCACATTACGTAATCAGATGTTGGGCTACAGTAGGATTAAATAGGAAGTCAAAGGATGACCTGAAATCTTTTGCATGCAAAGAAATAATTAGACAAAAGAACTTAAGAAGTTCTTGGTTACAAAGTCAAACATTTAAGTCCAAGGAAAAAAGAAACACAATAAAATTTGAAACCTGCTCAACACATGAGGCAAAAACCCAACTGCAATGCATAGAGTTGAAAGGAAACAGTTTACATAAAATCAGAAGGGAACCATCAAATAATATTTACGATAGACACCACCTAAGAACATCAAACAAGTTTTCAAATAAATCAGATTTCTCTATAGATGCAACTAACAACTTTGATCCACCAACCAATAATTTAATTCCCGATTACAACACGCACACAGAATGACAAAGTCTATATCAGAGAGACGAAATATTAGAGAAAAACTGTATCCACGAGAAAAAATAGCTTTTGTACAGCACACAAACTTTAGAACGTTTCAAACATTTCCTAAGACAAAATGCTGGTGCCTTAACATCCAGCACTTGAAGATCACACCCAAGCAAATACCACTTACGTATCATCATCCATGACATACACTCCGACAAAACATGAGACGTCACAAACGAAGCAACATTCGAAGAATAATTCTAACGTACCTAACAGATCTTCACTGTTTGATGCACAGCCAACGAAAAATCAACTCATGACCACATACATGTACTTTACTTAACACACATCATTTTGCTTATTCGCACTTCTCTCGGCTAACTTCGGCTAACGACTACGATCCATGATAAAAACGAACAGCGTTATTTTCCATCGACGTATAAAAGAGAATCAGCTGAACAAAAATTACAGATACGATAACTTTGTCCGCGAAATTGTGGCACATTTTTTGCGTAAAACAGCCGGGGGCAGAAGGACACCAATTCCCAAGCACAGAACTGGTACGTTTGAAACAATGGAACGTGTGTTAGAAACAGCGCAAATTACAAAACAGATGCAAACAGTGGACGCCTGCAAAGACCATCTCAAACAAGAGTCAGTACCAAAGGGGGAACCATCGTATTGCAGGCAGCCACATTGAACACCGAATCTAGTAAGTAACCAGGTCGTTAGTCCCTGGCGGCTAACACGACGACGGTTCCAGCGCCTAGCGACCTCTGTTGGCTGCGTCGCGAGCCGCAACAATAAGCGGGGTGAGACTTGCAAGCGGCTTCGACATTCGGAGGAACGAGTGTCGCAAGAGTTCCGTCGCTGAGTAGCGCTTTTCGACGTCCACCTCGAGACACCTGTCAAGAAAGTCTTGGAAGGATTGCGACAGTTTATGTCGCTCCTTGATTTCTGGCTTGCCGTTGGTAGCGATCAGATACAAAGCCTACAGAAGAAATGTGCAATTGTGATTGTTACACGCATGACAATTCACTTGATTGGACACGATTAGACGATTATATTATCATGTCATTAAAGCTTAAAAAGATTAACTGCTTAGCAATTCAGGAAAATTAATATGATTCATATACCAGGAATTCAACTTGCATGATTGGGGTCGCTAGTGAAGAAAGTCCACACAGACAGGCAGGGTCAAACCAATGACAAGAAAGGAGAGAGGCTAGACCAGGGGTGTCAAACCTTTTTTAGTGGCAGGCCAGTTTGAACATCTTCTAACAAGTGGCGGGCCAGTGTGAACATTTTCTAGCAAGTGGCGGGCCAGGGTGTCAAAGCTCCTGAGCAAAATTGTGTAGTGATCTGAGAGGGAGCTCCGGTCTTGGTCAGCCAATTCCCAGAAAAGTCCAAATATTGCGAAAAGATCTTGATTCAATGTCCACTTTTCGCTTTTTTTATTAAATTTTGACAACATTTTAAATAATTTTTTTAATCTTTAGGGAAGGCTCCGCGGGCCGGAAAAAATCGTCGGCGGGCCAGAAATGGCCCGCGGGCCAGCTCTTTGACACTTCTGGGCTAGACAGACATTTTCTGCACCGTATTTGGCACATACAGAATTTGACATTCAATTTAGTCAGCCTGTCTTAAACACCAACTTCAGTCAGAATATACACAAATCCATGCCTCAGTACTTCGTTGAAGTGTAGATAAAACCAAATGTTGACAAAAGAGTCAAGAGTATAAAGTCGATTTTTGCTGATATCCCACAAGAACATACTTCAGCTACCAAGCGTTTCATTCCAACAGTAAATCAAAAGTTACTAATTTCCACACCTACAACTCTTTGTTCAGCCAAACAATAAATGGCATATTAACAATACCGTATATTAACATTTACCACATAAACCAATTATAGAATAATAATAATTATTATTTTAAAGTATTTATAATTAAAAATCACAATAATAAATAACAATCATATGTCACTCACTCGCAGTGGGTTTTCATTGAGGTATGGTGGTTCTCCTTCTATCATTTCAATCGCCATAATCCCAAGACTCCAGATATCAACCTTTGGACCGTACTGCTTCCTAGAAAAACAACAATTTCCAGTTTTGCAAATCTCAAAAACCAATATAAAACAATATAAAAATATGATAATATTCACTAAACTTCTATCATGATTTGACGAAATGTATCAACTGTATGTTAAACATACAATTTTAGCTATAGTACAAGTGGAGCGATGATGTAGCGGTATGTTCTGTGACTTTTAATGTTCAAATCTACCCAAGTCACTGCATAGCGACCCTTGCAAAGTTGCTCATCCACAACAGTCTGTGAGTATGACAGTAAGAAACCACCTTATTCATCTCATCCCAGGTGGCATAAAAGCCGTTGGACCTCCCATAGTCAGACAACGTATCACCATCACTATTATTTAGATAATTCAACAAATGGACATGATATTTCAAATCTGACCATACCTCGTGACAACTTCTGGGGCCATCCAGTACGGCGTACCAACCATCGTCGATCGTTTATTCTGCTCGGCCGACAATTGAGCGCAGAAACCAAAGTCAGCTGAAAGCAAACAACACTGACGTCAGTGTACACCAAGCACAAGAAACACTAAAATAGCATCAAATGAAACACTAAAATAGCGTCAAACGAAACACTAAAATAGCGTCAAATGAAACACTAAAATAGCGTCAAATGAAACACTAAAATAGTGCTTTAGTTAAGGGATCTGAAAGCCTCACACTTCTGCATAATACCAATGCATCTGCCCACAGTTTCACCATCAATCATCATCCATGAGTAGTCATAAACGACATTTACGCATTGCTTCTTTTACCCATATCCATCATTTATATTTCATGACTACCTGAAAATACACTTGCCTGGTTGGCCAGCCATGTGTGCAGTATGTTTGGTACTTAAAGGTACTATATTACCAATGCAAATAATGCCCCACTGTTTGTTATAAGTCAGAAAAGTTCAATGGTTTGAAATTAAACATGAAATATCTTACTGGCAGCCTTGAACAAAACCTATGACCAGCAGATAATAATTGATCAAATCTCAGCTGTTATGTTTTTGATGAAAAATAACTCAAGAGATATCAGATATGTGTTGCACAGCACATGCATAAACTGCTTACTCAGTTTGACACTTCCATCCATGCCAAGAAGAATATTGTCACTCTTGATGTCCCTGTGAATCACGCTGTTTTCGTGTAGGAACTCCAGAGCTTGTAAGCACTGTTGACAGAAACGGCAACGAAACTTATAAACACAACTTACAGGAACCATAATTCACATCTGGCTACCTAGACGTCTAAAAGAAATATTTAAAACACAAGTAACATTAAGACTACCACTAAAGTACTTCTCTCTTGAAACTCCCTTTACCATGGTAGACCAAGTTGCTAAGATGCCACACAGTCCTAATAAGTTGACATTTTACTTCCATGACTAACCACTGTACAGTGTACACTCTACAGCCAGTTACATCTTGATGACCTTCAAAACAAAGCTGATCCCTGGAACAATGCAAAAGTCAAGAAAGTCCAGTTTTATATGATGGTCAGCCCAAACAAGTCGCCATTCACTTCTGACATTGGTCAGTCCACAGACCATGATATATTCGGATGACTTTTCAATATCCAGTCTTTATAGAAACAACAACAACACCAATCTCTTTGATATAGCCACACACTGCCACATTTTGATAATTACAGTAAAATTCTCTACATCTCAAATAACACATGTCTGCTTTAACTCAGCAATGTTTTCCTTTTCAATCAGTTTCTTAACTGAAATTTATTATACCGTTAGGAGGGCACGCAGGACCTACCTCTCGACAGACGGCTGCTATCTGACCTTCATCCATACACGTTTCCGTGACAACATCGGTTAACGATCCACCATCCAGGTATTCCATAATCACCTGAAAACAAAACGTTCTCAATATATCAACTGCCAGGCATAACACTAAACTACAAACTTACACAATAATGAGCCTTGAATCAAGAATAAACACCATCAGTAAATGCCAGAAATTTCCATCAATCCTCTGGATTCAGTTTTACCAATACAAACCTACAAACTCTGCCACAATCTGGCAGTGCCAGTCCCAATCCTGGACGAAGAAGGAGGGTGATGCTAAAGATCTCTGTTATGAAGGTGTTGCTAACTACTGAAACTACTACTACTCTACCACTACAAAGGTACTTAACACGTTGACTGCTTATTTGCTGTGTTAAATGACTCAATGGGGGACGTGTATACACGTCCCTCGCGTCCAACGTGTTAACAAGTGTATGGATACTTGAAAGGTGCTCTATTTAGTGCCCTTTAATATTATTATTATCATCATCATCATCATCAAAAATTTAGGTTGAAGATGAAGAAAAAGAGCAGTTACATAAGCCACAGACTGTGATGAGCTACAACTTCAGAGTATATAAATAAAGATTAAGAAAAAGTGGTCTGGAATGGCCTTCATTTGAGCTATGCCTACACCCTGGGGTTCTACCAGGATCGTTCTTACTAAACTTAAAACTGTTCTTTTTAGGCGCGCTGGAGTCAGAAGCACCTCTGAGTAGTTTGTTTTACTTGAAGGAGCGCTATATAAATGTTCGAATGAATGAATGAAAATCAACGTGTATTATGGCATTAAAAATATAATGTAACGTAAGTAACGGTACCCAAAGTTCTTCTCCAACAAGAAAACTATCCAGGTAGTTAACAACGTTCGGATTCTGGTTATCTCGCATGACGAGGATTTCGTTAATAATCAGTTCTTTCTTTGGCTGTTGAGACAAATTCATCTGCTTGATCGCCACCTCACGACCTGTCGCGACTTCAATTGCAATGTATACTGTACCAGACGCTCTGAAAAAGAAAACGTGCTACCATCAGCTAAATTGCATCACAACTAATATCAAAGAACTTCAAAAGCAATTCAAATTTCAATGCGATGCAATGCAAGTTGATTTCACATGGATTCAAAATTAAATCGCGTTTCTAAGTGAAAAGTTGAAGAGTCAGCTGCTCGGACGCAACTCCAACTCCTAGTGTCTCGTGTAATGAACTGTAATAACTTTAGAAGACCATCTTCTGAAAGAAGTTAGAAATAAATGCAAGCTGAAGATCTGAAGCTCACATGCAGCAAGCCTTAGAAAGGGGTCGCATAACTCACAGTCTATTTACAACGATTTCACCACTTTACCCAGACTATATTGCCTTTAGCTAGCAAAAAAGAGAGCTAAAAAGACCAATTGATGGCATGACAATTGATATTCACTACGTAATTCAAAGTCAGGCTTTGGGGATTTGAATGGACTTCAAAACTATGACTAGTGCAACCAAGAAAATTCTAAATTTTTAAAGTAAAATTCTGAATAAAAAAACAAAATAGACGAACCCCTGTCCAATTTTTTCGAGCTTTGTGTATTTTCGATTTGGATCACCAACCGAAACAATCGTTCGAAGTTTCTCGAGGATTTCTTCGTCAGTCATCTTTCTCTTCCTCTTGTCCGCCTTTGGATCCACCGGTGGCTCCAGTGGCTTTGTATACTACAGAAACAAAGATTTCCTCACTCGCATTATTATCCTCTTTATCCCAATTTCAACTTGCACTTCCATCCTCCTAAATCCACCAGCACTCTCTACCCTCTAACAACGAATTTTGAATCTGCTGTGCACCAAATATTCAAAATTAAGAGTAACCTCCCAAAGATTAAATCAGCCTTCCATTCAGCAGATGGCATGGGTAAAATGAGCAGTACAACGTTATGGACGCCTTGCATGGCTGCCACAAGCAGTCAAATTCAACTCCTCTGATAACTTTTGATCAACCATTCATACTATGAATTGTAATCATACTTCAGAAGATCAGTTTGAATTAAACTAAGACAATACAAAAGTGTTAGGAGGAAATAACAATCTCTTACAATTGACATTGTCTTCTCAGGTCTTGGAGCAGGCGGTGGCGCCACATCACGATCTTCATCTTCATCCAACAACGGTTTACTAGGAGGCTGTAACGTAAATTGTAATTCAACATTTATACAGCATTCTTGTAAGAATATCTTATTATAGGCTCAAAACAATAGTTTCTGTAAAAAAAATGTGCATTCTGTCTGCATGTTTGTAAGTTAATCATCCAAAATTAAACAGGAAATTTTAAATAATACCACAGCAGAAGCAACATCCAGTATTGCACTTAAAAAGGAACAAAAAAAACGTCATGACAGTCATAGACTGACTTTGCACCACGCAACATAGGAAGCAAGAAGGAAGGCAATCCAAGATGTAACAAAAGTCAAATTATTAAAATTACACTTCCGTTTTTGTCATTTTTTTAAATTGTTTTTAGAAAACAAAAACGTTTTCTTCCGTTTTTTCTTAATTTTCTGCTACCACCATTTTTTTACATCTATGACCCTAACCCTCAAGTAATTATACCAATCTAAAATGACAATAACAATATTTATGCCAATAGTGATAAACAAGCTGACCGGTTGAGCTACAGGGATGCTTGCGTTGAGGTTGTCTGCCAGTCCGTGGTTGGATTTCGCTGCAAACATCAAGACAAACAGACATTATGTAGAGACTGAAGAGCTGCCACCAGGATTAATGTAAAAGGATAAGTACTGTCTGATACATTCGGAACATGTTATAATTTAAAGTTGTTTAATAATAAGGTTAATTCCCAGAGCAGAGAAACTTTTGAGGTCCATATTCATGACCTCATCGTTTCTGCACAGAAGTCTCTTTCTTTAGTCCAACGTTTTTGACAGCGCAGGCCACCAAAGCATTTTTGCACGAATAAACTCAAAAGCAACAACCAAAATCTAATGTAACTTGCTTAAACTGCAGTAAAATAATTTGCAATATAATTTAATCATAATGAATAAGCAAGCTTTCTGGAAACTCGGTTGTGTTCGTATTGTCAAATAATAAACCAAATTATGAACCTACGGCTATGTTATCACAACTGCGATTATGCTTTTATTCCCTTTCACAAAATTTGCAAAAATTTCGCTAGCTTAGGTGGGTCACTTAAAATCAGCTCGAAGGCTACGACTTGGCAGCAGGATGGATGGATAGCACCGAGCAAAGCTATAGCCAAATACATGATGATGCCAGTGTACTAATATTGTCTACATCTGCATCAGCTACAGCACAACATTACAGAAACTGTCTGAAGTTGTGATGAACTTACATCCAGAAGATTTGAACGTAGTTGACACCGTCATGTATTTCGATCCCGTGTTCTCTTTTGATGATGCATCGTAATAGTTGAGAACGTCAAGAACGGCCTGCGGGTTCTTCTGCTGCTCCACTTTCGAGATGTTTGAATTCTGCAGAAGTTTCGCCCATGACTCCGGCATGCCCTAAAACAAAACAGAATCTATAACCGTTAATGTGGATTCTATTCCGACACATGCAGCAACAGCTATGCTTTCATAGCGATTTCATACGTTAATTCGCATTAGTATCAAACAACATACATGACACCATTTATTTAATATCTGAAAACAACAAATACATATGATATCATTTATGTAATAAACAACATATACATATGAAACCATTTTTAAAAACTAAAACATTAATAAATAGTTTTACAAAGTATGTCTTTCTTCTAACATGTGTCCCATTATTACCAGCAGCAACACACAGCAAAGAAAAGCAAATAAGAAGCATAAACATTAAACAAGTACCGTAAACTCTCCCGTATGAGGGTCAAATCCAACGTGAACGGTATGTTCAAAGTTAGATGGAGGTGATATCACCAGTTTGTCTCCAGGCCGATAGACCTTCACTGCAACACAGAAAATGAAACCAACAGAAAATCAGCCGCCTTCAATCCAATACAGGACATATCCGATTCTCCATGCTCAATGATTGCTCATTCATACGCTCATTTATTCGTTCATACGCTCATTCATTCATTCATTCATTCATTCAGAGCATACATATAGCACCTAGAACTACAAAATAACTACTCAGAGGTGCAACAACTCAAACTTGACAAGAAGGATATTCCAGGTGATCGCCAAACCACTGTGAAAGCATAATGTGGTATTTTCAAGGTCTGAGGCCAGCAAATTCACGTCAAGCAGTGGAACAAAGACTTCTACAGTCAACGGAACGCAGTGTGGCAGCACAGGTTGCATAATTAGCCTGGGACATTGCCCAATTGGCAATGCCACACCAAAATGAAAATCTTAAATTCAATACACTGGGATATAGGTCTGCAGCCAGTGAAATACATCATGCATGAAATTTATGCTACAAAAGGTCAAATTTTGACAATTGATATGCTGCCAATAAGTCTCGCAGATGCAGAACTGCAAGCAAGCTGTCGGACTCCCACAGAAGCCTGCATAAATGCCCCCCTGTAATGTAATTCAATATATTTAATAGAGTAACAACTAAGTGCCACTTAACAAAAAATGGAGTTGGATTTCATCAAGAATAATAAATTCAGGTTTACTAACGAATGTTGTGATTAGATGGAAAAGTTTGCAGTGAACAGTAGACTTTGGAAAATGACAAAACTGAACATTGATGCAAGACTTTGTTTTATGCATTGACAGCGCCATTGGCAAATTATACTAAAACATCCGCCAGAAGTTAATCGTCATCACAGTATGCATCTGACTCATGAAACTCAAAGTTCTGCCATTAGAAGTCAATGCTGCCTTTTGTTCAATGCCTGAATGCTTCCTTTGTCATACATGTATGCTTTAACCTTTCATGGCAAAAAAAGTAA
Source organism: Lumbricus rubellus (assembly GCA_945859605.1). Lineage (NCBI taxonomy): Eukaryota > Metazoa > Annelida > Clitellata > Crassiclitellata > Lumbricidae > Lumbricus > Lumbricus rubellus. Next base: position 5,868,824 of record OX243813.1, on the reverse strand, counting down.
AAAATGCCACTAGAAAATAATGCTATCCTTTGTTTAATGCTTCACAGACCTTTCGCCTGCTTCACTTTTTTCCGCTTGTCGTCATCGGGTTCTTTCGGAAGCGGCTTCATGTCAAGCGATATCGAAGGATCTCTGAAGAAACAAAGAACAAAGCAGAACTGAATAAAAAAAACTGCATTGCAATCAACATTTTTTACACGCATTATTCAACTACCGGTTTTCAGTCTAAGAAAACTAACAGCCAGCAGTACTTTGCTAGATGGTGAGCAATTACTCAGTGTCTTGCAAATAACAGCATACAGACATTACAACACTGAATAAAACTTGAATATCATAATCAATCTAATTAATTAATTATGCACAAGTTTGTGAATAGCTCTGCTGTGAGAAGTGCTTTATAAATATTCATATAAGATTACATTAGATTTAAACACAAACCTGAATATAAGCAAGCACATAATTAGCATTTGAAAACAATTCTCTTCAATCATGAGTTGGTGAGCACTGCCAGGTCATAAGGGCATCTGAGAAGTTTCTTTTGAAATGGAGCTATATCAATTAACGATTACAATAACTATCAAATCATAAAACAATTATTGCTAAGGACAAAAGAAAGGTATGTTTAGTTTAATATGTTTATGATGAGTTTAATTATATGTGTGTCCCATAAGAACTTCAAGTCATCCTCCCTGAAAGAGGTTGCTGAGAAATCATTGCAACCAACTATTTCATCCAAATAACTAATTATCCACCATAAATGCAACTAAAACACAATTATGAAAAGAGACATACTTGGTACTTGTCAGTCTCACAGGCGGTGCAGGTGGCTTGTCATACTCTTCAAAATCTGTCGACATTGTTGCGCTTCGAACAGAAGTCACTCTAAGCAAATCAAAAAACATTTGTATAGAAGACCAGACAATAAAATTGATTATTTATTTCACACCTCATTCTGAAACATACATTTCAGATGAATCATGAACATCAGAAAAAAATTCACAGTAAAAGAACCTTTCTCATAGGTTCACGGCTTGACAAGGTACCAGTTGGCAATTTCATACAATACAATTGATTTTTATATGAAAACAACTTCAATTTATGGTATGTTTCAAATGAACCTGTGGACGTATACAATTTCCAAAAAATTGTTGACAATTTAACTAACCAACATACCTAAAAAAACTCATCCTAAATATATAATCACCGGGTAGAGCCATATTTTTTGCATAAATGCTTCACTCCTTTTCATCTGCTGATTCCAAAAATTGATACAGATGTACTGGTAAAATAAAAAAGATAATGATGCCTTTGTACCCAATAACCTATTGGGTACAAAGGCAAACTTTGTGGAACCATACAAACACAGAAATAAGACTAGTGCTTATCAACAAACACTATACAGTGCGTCTGGAATGGGTTTTCCCTTGGTGTTTGAGTTGGTATCCAGAGTCCATTCTCATACGTTCTATTCTAACCTAAAAACCATTATTTTTAACCAGGCTGGGTCGAAGTATCAGCCTGCAAGAGTGCTTTATAAATATCTGCAATGACATTACCGACTATATTCGGGCTTGTATTCATGAGACATTTCTTTTAAAAATCATCTGCCAATAATCTGACTCAATGCTCTTTCAAGTTTCAAATCTCATTCAGGGCCATTACATTCACTTCTGTATTCTGCTCTCGTACAAAACATGTAACCAGAACAAGTAATAGTAGATTTTCTTTGTTCCACTTACATGTATCATTCTGTCTTGATGTCCTGTATCATATGCCTTCCAACCTGCCGTACGTCCATTTCCCTATTTCCTGTTTCTTATGTTCTTTAATTATTCCATTTTTTATGGCTGCTCCATAATACTACGTGGTTCTTCGCTGCATACAATTGCAGTCTCAAGCTGATATTACACAATATAAGACCGCCAGCAAATACATGCATCGATCGGCAGGTCCGGTCTGCTTTTGAACCTTGCTCCGGCAATGCACATTACCTGTTTTATGGCACTGCTCCTTTATTTTCGTCTTATCTGCTGCTGCCCAGTGCCACTGGTCACTAACATTACTTTCCGTCTTATGTGGTGTGCAGGTCCATGCCCAACACTGCTGACAACCTGCCATTTGTTGGTCCTTTCTGTCCATGAATAGCGGCTGCTACAGGCAAATTCCTTCAGAATTAAGAAAGGCACAGAGTGCTCACCGCAATTCATGTCCATATCACTGCTTTAGCTTCTTGCTTAGCAAAGAATCTTTTTTTCACATGGGCATGTGCGGCATGAAACTTTCAAAGTTCTGCAACCAATCACAGAATTTATAATCAATCCTAAATCCTTATTCTTGTCTTGTTACTATTCAAAACGACTGTCTGTGAATAACTTTCTCTTTTCATACACAAAACTAGAACTGTTGTCAGTGAACGTAACGTAGACCAAATTAATTGAATTCAATCAATTAATCATGATTCAATTTAGGAGATTAATTAACTAAAATTATTTTTATCAGTACCAGCCCTAGTAATAATGAATACTAGCAGGAAAAATCTCATATCTCACCACGTAAAAACGTATCATTTATCATATCTACATCATATCTACAATGGCAGATTTAAAACCAGACTACAAAAAAGACTGAGGAAATAATTACATGGCGCTCATTTTTTTATCTCAGGAGTAATATTACTAATTAAAATAGATTTTTCCAAGATTTCCATCTGTGCATGTCTCAAGAGAATAAAAGCATTTCATTCATCTTATCCAATACATCATCTCCCTTTTTCTGTGCACCAATCTCCTTGCTGGCTTAAAAGCCTGAATTTCCTGATAACCCAAGGCTTGCCATGTGACTGGCACATATAAGAAGTGGCAATCGACTGAAACAGAACTGGCAATTAAGCCTCTGGCAATTCAGAAAACTCATTGCGAAGCTAATCAGATAACATATTATTCAATAAAAAAGGAGATAATTTTTTATACAGCACCCAAAATGTGATTGTATCCTCACACAGCCGTATTTCTTCACAGGTTCCTTTTACTTTCGTCTTGTGCTGTGTCCCATTCAGTCTTCCTTACTCCCCAGGCTGATCGCCCTGCTTCATATGACAATCACTTTCGCCCAGTCAATAATGCAAATATTCTAAATTTATAAATCCTGTGTTATTACGGAAACACCAGCATCAGCAATCGCGACGCCAGCCGAACTACAAATCAATGGACCTGCCGCTACTTTCTCTCCTCACATCCTATCCTGTCTAGAATGAAACATAGTCACATCGACATCGAAGAACTATCTTACATAATGAGTCAGTCAGTCGTCCTGTGTGACATGCTGGTCAACTGCGTGTGTGGGCTGGTTCAAGACACTCCTTACAGACTCACTGCACATGGACCATAAGCAATTCCTAAATGCATTTTGCAGGATTGCCATTTGTTATGGATTGATAAATTGTTATTCGATAGTCTTGCTGTAGAAATAAGAATCAATAAGAAACTTCATGACAAGACACATTGTATTTTAACCTCTCAGCTCCCTAAATCTTGTTCCCTGCCCTTTCTCCACGTATGAAGTGAACCATGTACAACTGTACATTGAAGCAACTGAGCAGGGCTTCCATGCTCTACTAATTAATCATGCTCCTTAATAAGTGCACACTGTAGGTTTATGGACACACCAAACACAAACTTCCACTCAGTAAAAACGTTTCCATAACAGCTTTGGCTGATCAGCTAATCATAAACTATTAGAAATTGTTTTGCCACAGTGCATGCAGATAACTAGCCTCAGTCAGCTCTTTTTGATGGAATGTAGGTTGCTCACTCAAAATGCACAGCTCTCAATAACCTTCTAATAATTTGGCTACAGTACATAGCAAATTATTTGACACATTATATCACTACTCTGAGTCACCAATGCCAAATCATGTATCATATCTATAAATTTATATATCACCTCTCACACAATGACTATCATCATTGTGATGCACATTATATCAATCAATCAATCAATAAACCAACCAATCAATAAATCAATCAATCAATCAATGGTCCTTTTCCAATCAAACACAATTTCAAAAATTCACAAGTCCTTTGGACAGAGTTGGTCATGAAGCCAGTTCCGATTATTTACATCTCAAGCAGAACAATAGAAAACAACAAACATCAACAATAGAAAACATATAACAACATAAACAATAATCTTGTAGTCTTCGATACAGAGGTAACGTACCATCGCCAATACAGTTAAGCAACAGCCGGTGCCATCACGGCGATCACGCCCAAAAAGATATCTGCAGCTGAAGCTAGATAAGGCGTAAAAAAAAATTGCTGTGTTTCCGGTAACGCGACCGACCCATTTTTACGGCCGCGACCCAAATATTTTTGTAAAAAAATTTTATTAAAAAAAAAATTTCAAAAAAAAATTTTTTTTCAAAAAAATTTTTTTTAACATTTGTATTGACATAACATAAGAGACGTCAACAAAATGAAATTAATAGGACTGTTTCTAGAGCAGTTTTAGGTGCAGACAGTCGGGAAATAGGCAGTTTATACTTGCTTAGAACACGTACTTTGTTTCAGCGTGCAAAAAAGACTAGTGGGGTATACTTTTTCGGATAGTCACTGCATAAAAATATTTTACAAAATAAAAATATTTTCCGACCTACCTACCCAATTTTTTTTAGCTCTGTTACCGGAAACACAGCATTTTTTTTTAGGCCTAAACTGTTGCACATCAAGTCTACAGTAATGTACAGTTATCTAATCTCGTTTTAACCAGTGCTATTCTCAATAACGCCAAAAGGCACCATCTGAACTTTGGTACACCAAACACTATCCATAAATCAAGTCAATAATTACATACCTCTGCAGTCTGCACTTAGGAGAGAAGAGAGAATATAAGTAATACATAATGAAATGGGTAGATCCTAAGTTGAAACTGAAAGTCATAGTTGTAAAAAATGTTTCTTCATTTTTTATGTTTTCTAAAAATCCTCTTTTTTCATCTTCCTTATTTTTCATCACTTTCTTTCATATACTACCCATAAATATTTTTTTAAATTATTTTTATTATCATCTGAAATCCCTTATATTGTCTCCCTACTTTCAAGGATTCAGCTAAATTACGTCACTATTTCACCATTTTAATATCATCCTAATCAATCGCAGAAATTAAATTTCTAAAAATTATCTCATATCAAGTTCTTATATACAAATGTTAAGCACAAATTATATGTTTTTTCCATTTATTCTTTTTCATATCCATTTTCTATTTTTGGGGGAAAAAATTTCATATGTTTATTTGGCTTTTAGCATAAAATTTTTTAACATCTATTCTGAAAGTGTTAAAAGACTATGAACATTGGACAATCTAAGGGTTTTTACCAGCTATATAACTCAACTTTAGCTCAATGATGGATCTAAGCAATATGCATTGTATTCAGTGTATAATTGTCCTCATGTAAGATGATGAAGAGCATAACCAATTTTGAAATTACTGCCATAGATGCTCCCTTGGGAGTCAAGGAAAATAACTGAACATATATGGCTAATATGATTGTAATTTTTATGTGTGGGGTTTTAGCCAATGCCGATGAATTCTAAAACCTTGCCATGTGCATACCAGTAATAGTCCAGTATACTTATCAACTGCAGACATGGTGCTTGCAGTTATTTTTACAGGAGGGGCAAAACACAATGGTCATGATAACATTTTATGACAAGAGCTTGAAAAGTGCAAAGCAGGAAATTAAGAACATGGTTATATTTCATAGATGTATCCTATTTCATGGCTAGGGTTCCATATATTATATGAAAATTTCTAAGCTTCACTTTCTGTATCATTAAGTTTCAGTACATTTTTTTATGTCCCCTATAATAATTGCCCCCATGTGTGGGTGCCCATGAACTTGAAGTAATTTTGATCAAACGACAAATTTATGTCTATTTGTAAGAGGGGGATGGAACTGGACGTTGTACACTTGCTAATGGAAGCCTCACCAGAAAAAGACAAATTTATGTCAAATAGCATCTAGTTGCATAGTGGTTTTGCTATGATGAAACGAAAACATTATCAATAAATGATACCAAAAACTGCATATGTAAAAAAATTAAAACATACAGACATTTTCAATCATTATGTTTCGTTACATAATATATGAACCAACAGGCTAAGTACCAGCCCATGAGCAAACACTATAGTGAGATATGCAGACAAGCAGACACATGTCTGAAAAATGCTTAGGAAAACATTTTCTAGGCTAAGATCACTTTCATTTTCTCAATAACTACTATACATATAATTACAATTATCAACAAGTGCAATATCTTTTAAAATAATGTTGATATGCCATGACCGATTAACAACATTCAAGTTTCTGTGAAAGTTATCGCAATTTCCATCATGTTAGGTGGTCAGATGAATAGTTTTTCTTGAATAGGTCACCCAATTTGTCTATTTTCCCCTTATGTTGTACTGCTTTTAGTCTATCAAAGACCTGTACAACACCAGGTTTGGTTGATTTCTCTTAAATTGCAATTGAACGTGTACCAGTAGATTGTGCAGAGAAGAAGAAGTCTGTGAAATCTTTTCGAACAATTAAGCAGGGTGTGGTAAACTGATAAAGGACTAGCCATCGGGAACTCGGAGTTGAAGTTTCATTGTGTTGGGTGTGCATTTGAGTACAATAAAGTCAGGCATGTAAGGGAATTGTGACCAGTTTAGCTGCAAGAGCAGGTGGCTTCAAAGAAAGGCTTACATAAATATTTGAACAGATAAAAAGACAGAGCCACACAGACGGACAAGCAGAAGGAAGAGAAGAAACACACACACACACGAGAAAACATACATAAATATTTAAATGTTTTGCTATTACTAGATTCCATTTAAGCCACTAATCTGGTTGTACTGTCGTTGATTGCCAAGTTCTCCGTCTGCCAAGATAAATCATCCACCTCCATAAATTACCAGTTTTATGCCAATTTTTACTTGGGACCAGCTACATCTGCATAGAGCAGGAGCTGCATGATAACAATGATGAACTGATGACACATAACATTGGCAACTGTACAAGTGTACATGTGGCAACTGTACATCACAACTGTACATGGCAGTCTTAAGTAACCCTATGAAATTCAGACTTAGACACAGTGGGGTGCAGTGGTATAGTGGGAGCATTCATGGCCTTGCAGCCGGAGGGTTGTAGGTTCGAATCCACCTCAAGCCACTTCGTAGGGACCTTGTGCAAGTCCTTCACTCGCAATTGCTCAGCACTTTGGCGTGAAACTTCAGTGACTGCGCAGTAGTCAGGAGCACTTCTGAGTAGTTCTCTTGAAGGTGTGCTATAACAAGTGCACACACATACAGACTTACAGATGTACCCTGGACATGCTGAAATAATTATCAATCACTTCCAATCAAACTTGTAAGTCCGTATGGCGTAAAAAAAAATTGTTGTGTTTCCGGTAACGCGACCGACCCATTTTTAGGGCCGCGACCCAAATATTTTTGTAAAAAAGTTTTATTAAAAAAAAATTTTTAATTTTTTTTTTCCAAAAATTTTTTTAATTTTTTTTCAAAATTAAAAAAAACATTTGTATTGACATAACATAAGAGACGTCAACAAAATGAAATTAATAGGACTGTTTCTAGAGCAGTTTTAGGTGCAGACAGTCGGGAAATAGGCAGTTTATACTTGCTTAGAACACATACTTTGTTTCAGCATGCAAAAAAGACTAGTAGGGTATACTTTTTCGGATAGTCACTGCATAAAAATATTTTACAAAATAAAAATATTTTCCGACCTACCTACCCAATTTTTTTTAGCTCTGTTACCGGAAACACAACATATTTTTTTTGGGCCTATCCAAAAAGACTAAATTAGTGCTTTACCCTTGCCTGCTCAGACACACTACGCACTGTGGCCTACCAGTTGCTGGAAAATATAAAAAAGTATGCTGCTGTCGATATTTTGGGTCAGACACAGGTTTACACAGGTCTGCAGAAAAACGATCAGAAGTTACAATTCTTAACCTCCAATTTTCTCAAATTATGTGAATACTCAAATGTCTACTACTCTACTTGTCCAGTAGAGATAACAGTAGTATCAACCCTTACAGCCCAGACATCTCTCTGCAATGTCTGTTAACACCAGACATTAAATTAACCCTTACAAACAAGAGCTCTCATAGCCAGACCATAAAATAGCAAACACTAACATAACCAGACCCTAACAAGAACACTCAGTTCTACCAAAACATCATACACAACTAACAAAGAGCACAACCATGGCAAATAGCCAGACAGTCATAATTACGGTTTTTATTACACTCAAAGTCACAGTTAGTGCGCTTGACCATAAGACATTGCATATCGACAAATATTAAGACCACACTGAGGTACTCTTAGCAATTTGCTCGGCCAACCTTGGCGCACCAAGCAATTTGTTCTGCACAAGGCTCTACATAACTTGGCAAATACAATATGTACACGTAGAGTAAAACACTGAGCACTATTGATTTACCGCACCCAGACATGCCATGCCTTCTGAAGGCATCTGGTAGGACACTGAGCAAACAACAAAGGACTGGTCAGTCTCTCTCTCTCTCCCAAGACAGAATTCAAAGGAAATGGTGATTTACGACAGATCAATACTATCTAAACGTACTTCCTCATCCCACTGCACTATAGATGTCTGTCTCCATCCACTTGTACATGGTCATAATCCACAAAAGACACACTCTACACCAGAATTCCACCATACATCATACATCAATATATAAAGCCAATTCTGACACAAGATGCAGTCACGAATTTTTATACCTGTGACAGACAAACAGACAGACAGACAGACAGACAGGCAGGCAGACAGTCAGGCAGACAAGCAGACACAAAAACAGGACCCTGTAACAATAGAATAGGTTGCTGAAAAAGTTATAAAGACAAAACAATAATACGAGGAAAAACACTGAAGTGATGAATGCTCAAGAGGAGACTGTCATGAATCACAAAAGGAGGGAGACTCCGAAAACACAGGTAGAACTGCTGCCACCAAACAACGAGTTTCTTAGATGATTGGCATCAATTGAGGTGTTTGATATCACATTCAATATTTTTAGAAATGTCACAATCCAAAATTTTCACTAAATTTTAACACAAGCCTTCCTTGTAACGTACGTCATTAAACACCAGTAGTAAGGCTGTGATAGCAGTGTAACAAACCTCCAGTGTACATGGGTCCCCGGAACTGAATCTACCATCAGCCATGATGAGTCACTAGTATATCAGCATTTGATATTATTATATGGACCCAAGTGGCAAGTGCTACCAGGAAGTCACAGCTGACCAAATATTATTCATTTGCTTGATTGCAGTCATCAATGAACAGATGGCAGGACTGTACGGCTCGATTTGCTCAATCAGCTTGATGACACAAAATGCTGAAGATGCAGCCGAACGCTACTTGGGAAAGCAGTTGCATAAAATATCATCGGGTTGCCTCAGGTTGAGACAACGAATGAACAACATCAGGAAACGGACTTTTAAACAGGTTTACAATTTAAACATAAATTTATAAACAGGATTCTCTTGATCATCAGCTCACACATAATCCGGGATACGATGAAAACGATCCTTTGGTCTAGCAAATTTCGACCAGGATTCTCCAGCCAATTATCGTCTTGACTATGACTTAAAGGTATCAACAGAATGAACAGATACCTTGTGACTTGCTCATGAATCTGATAAATAATTAATGACTAAGAATCGTGGTGTATATTACCCTAATGAAGTATTCAGATTAGGCCAGACTTAATTAGTCATGACATGACACAGATGATGATGATGACGATGATGACAAAATGATGATAACGATAGTATCTTCGTTTAAATTGACTATATACAAGATTTCACACCGCATCCATGTACAGTGTTGTACACTAAGATTGCTACTATAATTGTTCTCATAATAATGATGATGATGATGATGACGATAATGAAGATCACTGTCCACTAGTAAAATGACAACCAATAATACTAATTCTTTGTCGATAACGATGACAACAATGATCAAAATTAAGACAATCATCTTGTTAACAATCAGTCCATGTCGCAACAACAAATTCGAGAACTTCTGCAAACAATTGCATTCACTGCAACACAAATGCAACACATATCATGTTTCTCTAACAAATTCCAAGCCTTGCCAAAGATGCCTTTGTTAAAAACAACTGTATTCAAGCACCATTGTTTATAATGACATCATCGTTTATATACGCTTAGAGAATTTTTTGTGGCCGAAAACTGTTTATAATGGAATGAATGCAGCCGAAAAAAATTCTCAGTCTGGCACATGATATTAGCGAGACTAGCGAGGCCACTTTATCTAATGCACTCCAAGGTTTTCTGCACTCTTGCAGTTCGTTAAAATCATTCAAGCAAAAATCTTAAGACTCATCTGTTTCAACTCGACTACCGACCCCAAGCCTGACTCATCTGCCCTAACTTGCGTACCCACCCTAGTCTGACTTTCATTTTCCCTCTGCTATTGAATTTCACTGCGACTTGAAATGGATCATGATTCTGAGCACATCTTCACTCAAGAAATAATTTTAAGCTGAAGTCTCATACAGACATACAGTACATGATGATGGTGCCAAAGAAGTAACTACTGTAGATCAGACTTGACACTCTGCGACGTCAAATTATGCACTAAATACTGACGTTGAAGCAATGTTTGTTCACATTTTCTGCAATGTTCACTGTTCAATCAATGCATCTCTAAGAAACCCCCACCACTTGCAATTTCTCTCTCAACAAATGCATTTGTATTTTTAAAGCGTTTGCTTCATCATCGTCACTGTCATTGTCGTCCCTGCCATAATCACCGTCATCTTTCTTCATTTATACTTGTATTGGAGATGAAATGATATGTGTGATTTTAAAACATTTTATGTTTGATCAGCTCAATGAGGTGAATGATACACGCTCATTACCATGTCTGCACATCAAAATGCAGAGAGCAATTGGTCAATTCTAGAATATTCTTATCAAGATTATCTTATTGTCATCAGCATCACACACCATAACAATGATCACCATCACCACCAACACCATTTTGAGCTGATTCAAAGTGAAAAATATACATCATACAAATGCTGTAATAAACAATGAAAAGCAAAGAACACAGATAACAATTATTGCAATCACATAGGAAGACATACAGTAATGTCTGGCATACAAACACAATGCAAAATAAACAAATAAACAATGACAGTAAACACCTACGCTCCATCCACCATCATCAACATTTCAATACAGAGTTTAAACATACCAGAAAATAAATTATGCGTATCAAGCTTGTAGTCCTCTAAAATTTATATGTTTACAGTGGTAACTGTGTGTTTAACAAATAAAATACAATATCTAAGACAATTATAAATTTTACTTCATTTAATTTACAAATTTTATGCAAAAAACACTGCAACTTTCCCAACATGCTAGAAAGCCAAAAAAGCTGTAATAAATTTGCCAAAAATAATACAGTATTTAGCCAAAATGTAGAATAGAGTATATATAAATATATGACCAAAGTTGATGGCAACTACAACTGTCCAGGCATGCTTTAATAATTTCAGGAGAGCTCAAGGTGAGCAACTTGGTGCTCCCTGTAAATTTGTATTGGGGTTTCTGATATTGTGATGGCCAATAAATATATTTCTTTTTATCAATCCATGTCTACAACACTTTAAATGATACTTCTATACATTTTGCAACACACACAGGCTATTTGGAATATCTTCTCAAAACCTACTTCTTCTCAAGGTGCCTTGCACATCGGGAGCACCTCTGAACGGTTCACCCAACTAGAGGCGTTTTACAAATGCTCAAATATAATACAATACAATACCACACAATATAAGATTGCGATGAAACCCAGCCACAAAACAAACCTTAAAATTTGAATCGACACGAGAGAATGCCCCTTCTTTTCGTTGACTAGATTTCTGACATATATGTGAATACATTCACTGAAGATTAATGGATCAACCAAGCTCGATTTCATCCCCCAAGATGATTTTTAGACACTAAACTGTGTTACCAAGAACACTTTCAAATAGATCTATTTTGTCATGTATTCTCTTAATAATTGTGGGGGGTTCGGTCGCTTTCTATTATAAAACTGTTTTCGGGAAGCGTGAAGCTTCTGCGGCGGAACCTTCCGCCAGATAATGCCTTCCGAAACTGCTTATACGGCGGAAGTTCGGGAATCGACCCGAACAAGAGTTTCTAATGGCTAAACTAACCCTAACACTAACCCTAACCGACCCTCACGATGCCTAACCTGCTATTCGGGTCGATTCTACACGTCTCTCCGGTATACATTTGGCGCATGTGCACATCCTTCCGCCGTATAAGCAGTTCGGAAGGCATTATCTGGCGGAAGGTTCCGCCGCAGAAGATTTATCCATTCGTGCGATTGTGCATTTTCAGTTTTTTTCGGGTTTCGGGGATTCGGGTTGACCCCTCGAGGAATATGTGATTGCTTTATCACGTTACAGAGGTGATATATAATACTTCGTCACATGAAAGCGTCAAGCAATGTAACCAAAATTATATTAAATACAACAAGACAGATCGGTGCAACAACAGAAGGTGAAATCACTCAAATTATTCATGCCGTACGGTAGTGCTCGAATGCAAAATCATTATTATTCGTTTTGTCTGCGCTTACCTTCAATAAACAGTAAGAGATGAAACTGTGCTTTAATCTTTTTCTCGCCAATCAAAGATTTAAGTGAATCGCAGAGCAGAAATAGATAAATTTGGAGAAAGTCTTCGATTGATATAAAATGAATAAGATTAAAACGAACCGACTTGAAGCATGACTAATGATTACTCTGGTTCACTGCTTTGCGTGAACGTTTGAGAAGAAAACGAGAAACTTCCACATCACGCGAAATAAGATTCAAGGCTGATAAAATAATATGCAGCTGTCAAGGCAAGAAATATTATTTCCAACCATAGGCTACAGGCCATAATATAATCGTAAGCATAATAATTAGTAATTACTCAAGCACAATATTTACAAGCTAAAAGTTGGGCGTTAGCAAATTAATTGCTCTGAACGCCTCGTAAAGTCAACAGCTTGGCCATGCAAGGATGCCAATTAAAATCAGTAGGCTATTCACTATAGGGCCACTAGGCCAAATAAACCATTTTGGCATCTCAATAATATTGATATCGGCCTAGGCCTAGACATAATATTTATATACATATAGTTACATAAAGTCTAGTTTTTATTAGCCTAGTTAGCTACATCGGTAAGCGAGAGCGGCATACGTCTAGCTGTTGGTTGCAACGGACTGCGGTTCAAGCCTCGGGCTGGGAGAGATTTCGATATCTCGGAGACTCGGACTAGTACAATAGTGCAATTAATTACACAATTATTATCTAATATGCACTAGAAAGGTTTAGGCCATGTTTACGATATACTGGCAGAATGATAAAAAAAGAGCTCGCAGGCCAAATAAGCGGGAAATTACGAAATCGCTTGGGAAAAACACCTCACACAACTCCTGGATTTTTATAAAACGAGGTCAATTGTCATCGATTAAAATGCGGTAAATATTTACGATGCTGCTAAAAACACTCGCCCTTGTCAAATATAAAGAGAATGGAACGGTCGAACGACTTAATTAGACCTGTTGTGAATGTAACTTGTGTTCCTTAATCGGCTTGGCCGAAGTGTATGTATGTATGTGCACTTGTTATAGCGCCCCTTCAAGCTCTCTCTACTCAGAGGCACTCCCGATGCAGAGCGGACACTGCATCGGAGTTTCACGCCGAAGCGCTGAGCAATTGTAAGTGAAGGACTTGCCCAAGGTCCTTATGCGGCTTGAGTGTGGATTCGAACCTCGGACCTTCCAGCTCCAAGGCAACGACGCCACCACTAGACCACCGCGCCCCACAAAGTGATCCAGTACTTAGGCCATAGTGTTAAGCCGAATCCACTGCTGTAAAGTCGACCTGCGTGTCGTGCTACAGTGGGCCGTATTTCGTATAACCTGTACCTGTAATCATTCTGCGGTTTGTCAGATTGAATTTGAATAAACGAATATTAGGCCTATTAATGATTTTCACATCCGTGCCCGCTTCGTTCCTTAGTCCGCAAATTGGTCTCTGATCCGTGCTCGCTTCGGTGTCGATTTGGAACGCAGCTGGTATGGAATAAGTCACTTCCGGAAGTTTCCACACGAGGCATCAAATGGAGCATACTGTTGATCAACAGTTGCTCAACAACCGCAATTGTTGCGATATTCTGTCGTCGGTTGTCTTAAATAAGAGAAATTGTGCACAGTAGTTGAATTAAAATCAGCTTAGGTTGAAGGATAACTGATTTTTAGTGTCATAAATTATAGCACAAGGCAGTGATTTCGAATATCGCAAACTGATCGGTGACGATTTCTGTGTGTTAACTGGTAAGTAAGTGACACTTGGTTGATATGTTTCGTCGATATGAACCACGAATTCACGATCACCAAGGTTTTTATAATAGTAATATGGTAACATGGGTTATTTTCTATAATGGCTCGGTAGTATTTCTATAATGGCTCGGTAGCAAGTAAACATTATGGCCGCCGCAGATAGGTGCAGAATTAGAGCGGCCTGACATACGGCGATCGATAGATATCTCGTATCTGGCGGCCATGTGTTAAGGTGAATCGATTTTGTTGTGTTATTTAGCTTATTTAAGCGTATTAATATTTATGAAAATACACCTTTTCATGGTAGTTTTACTTACTTTCGCGAAAACATTGGCCTATAGTTCGCCGTAGGTCGCGGAAATATTGGGCTATCGATTGCCCTATGTCAGGCCGCTCTAATTCTCCATCTATCTACGGCGGCCATAATGTTTACTTGCTACCGAGCCATTATAGAAATACTACCGAGCCATTATAGAAAATAACCGTAACATGAATGTCGAGTTGGCTACAGCCCGGCCTTGACTTGCAGCCGTCTCAGACCACAGAAAATTCTCATTTGAGTGTGGTAATGATTTGACCGACTATTTATTCTGTATTCGAATATAGATACCCGCTGTCGTTGTGTCCTTGTTTTGGATTGCCATTGGAGACCGTCTTTGGTGTGATTTGATTGACTTCTAGCTTATCTATGACTTTAAGTGAGAAGTGTATTTAGATCTTCTAAAATACGCAATGCAGATATTTTGATGTATGTCAACAAGTATATACCATACCATACATTTTATTCTGAGCATTTATATACCGCCTCTTCAAGAGACCTACTCTGTGCCACAACCTTTGAAGATGCACCAGAGAATCGCTATAAAATAATCATAGCACTAATTTGGATAAAACTCAACTAGGGACATTGTTTCCAAAGTCAGTTCAGCTATTGGAAATAAACGGTTTAAATTACCTTCTTCATAGAACAGTTCGTGATGTGGCATCCAAATACAATATGATTCTATATAACACACATATTATATATATATATATATATATACATAGTATTATATACTAAGTCCTGGTAATGTTACGCTACAATGAATGTTCTAATTCTGCTCACAATTTGTAGGAAGCTGCTTTTTGGCAGTCTCCGCATTGGAATTCAGTCTCACTGCCACATACATGGAACCATCGAATTTAGCAACGTGTGCTGATGCATCAGGGGAGTCAGCGCCTGTCATGGAGGATACAAAACCGAGTGGAAAGAAAGTTGTCTTTCTCTATTCGCTTGAAGAAGCAGCACAAGCATTGAGTGGTTTGACGCTGATCACTAACAACGAAGTAACGGATCAAAACGAGAAACCCACTGCAGCAGACACTGGTAATTTTTAGCGTATTGCTTTGTGGCGAGCATGAAGTAACATATGTAACATAACGTTGATGTGAGGCAATTATAATGCTTGTTCGTGTTTCCTAAGCGAAATGCAAACATTTTGTTTGAATAATGTAATTGCCAACAGGAGCTTGCTACATACCTGTAGTTTAGATTATTATTTGCAGGTCTTGTGATGTTTGTACTTTTGCGCTGTTCAGAAAGGAGTCTGCAACATGTAGTAGAGTATTAAAATTCGAGTAACTTGTTTATGTGTGAGGTAATGTTGGAGTCATGATCACTGGTATGTGAATCTAGATCTACTTCAAACAAGCATGATCCATGCAGTGCATACCTACATAAAATTACATGGCATGACTGTTTATTATAGCACTGAAATATAAAAATTATCAAGTGCTGTTTATTAAAGCACTGAACTATAAAAGTTATCATGGATAAAGTTATGCAGTTGAAGTAGAGTTTTGACAATGTATTACAATGCATTGACGACACTCCTACATAATTACTAGTGTATATATAATTTTAAATTGCAGATTTAGTTTATGAGAATTTTGCGATATCTTTAGTTGCTTGAAACTGATGGAAATTACTTCTCTGGTTGTTGTTAGAAGGTAAACCTGTACTGAATTTGTTTTCAGAAGTGTTGCCAATCGTTCCAAACGTAACAAAACTCTGCTGTTCAACATGTGCAATTCCTTTCGACAACAGAACAGATATGGTAAGAATAAGAATTATTGTGAGACAAAGGTAACTTGGAAGGCTGTAAATGAAGTATTCAAATGTTTGCCTTTGAAATAGAACTGTCCATTTATAACACTTTGAGCACACATACTCGGATGTGTGTTTGTCCATGTCTGACAGATTGTCTGTGTATGTATGTAGATGTCGGGTTGACACTTTATTTAGCTCATTTTAAAGTACATCACAAATGCACTTTCTCTGCTCTGGCCTTAGTATATGATGTTAAGTGTCATTTGCTACTAGACTATTACATCAGACCTGTAGTAAAACAATGCACAGTAAACTAGAAATACCTTTTTCTTACTTGGCTATTGTTTATCTGTTCTCTTTGTTTAGCTGCCATGAACTACCATTATTTTGTGTGATTGTTTTCATTTGTTTATGTATCAGTTTGATAGAATGTCAGTTTGTGCTCGTTACAGGTCAGTCATTTCAAATGTGATTTCCATCGGTTCAACGTTCGAAGGAAACTTCGTGGATTGTCTCCAGTATCTGAGGAAGCTTTTGAAGACATTGCAGGTTGAAGAAATGTTTTCCTATTATGTTTACTAGTTTTATCAATGAAGTTTGGTGATTTTTATGTGAACTGTGGGGCATATTTAATCCCCATGAGGTTGGCAAGATCTTGGAAAGATTTTCTTTGACATTAGCTCCAAAGTGAAAGGTTATAAACTACGTACACTGACCATTCAGTCTGACCATTCAGTGTCAGCAGATGCACATGTCAGTAGGGGGAAGGCTACCTGCTTTCTCATAATAGATGAAGATGATATTGATGATATTTGTGATATTGAGGATAATGATAGTAATATTGATAATAATGTTAATGATGATAATATTGATAACATTAATGATGATTTTGATGATAATGATAATAACGATGCTGAATGTGAATGCCAGGCGGTGACATATCGAGCATCTCTGGCTCTGATTCTGATGAGTCATCGGATACGGATGATGATGAAGACTGGGCCGCATCACTGCCAGCATCTCCTGATGTGGATGCGTTCAGAGATGACTGGATGAGTTCATACAGTCGACGACAGAGAATCTTCTTCCGCAACGCAGCTGCGGAACTCGTCTCCGTTCACCGATGTCTCATCTTTGGCAAAAAAGTTTGTTGTCTATTTGGATAATTAATTGAATGATTAAAAGTTTTCCTATCTGCTGAAATTGGCCTGTTTTTGTGAGGTGACTGTATTTTCATTTAGGTTATTTATTGCTTCCAGAATGACCGGAAATTAGTTTAAATGTTCTTGCTTTATTAAGCAAAATATGTAAATACCAGTGGCTGATACATCAACTCTTCAAAAATATAATTCGTTGCTTCTTGATCACTATCACATTATTGTTACTGTGACCTAGATTGTCTATATTAGGATAAAGATTTAATTAGTGAAGAGAGATGTGATTGTTAATGAAACTATGAATCCTTCAGCAATGATTGGCCGGTCAATACAGCGCTAATCCACTTTGAAGAACTGTGCGACATTGTTGCACACGTGTGTTGCCAAAGCTGTTTGGGTGTCGATGTAATACAATGGGTAACAGAATGTACCTCTTAACCCAGGGGTGCGCAACCTTTTCGTTAGTGTCGGCCGCATCAAAGGCTTACATTCTTACCACGGCCGCCAGTGTTTAATCTAGTTCTCCTCATCTGGGGGGAGGGGTCGAGGTTTCTGGAGAGGGGCAAAAGAGTGTCTGGCGGACAATATCACCGAGGCGCGTAACGCCGAGAGGGGATGGTTTGATTTTTAAAATCTCCACATTGCAATTGCTGTATATTTTCAGTGCTGATCAAAGTGGTACAAGGCTTCAATAAATATGTGAGAGCTCAGGAGAAAATAGTAAGCCTATAAAATCTCGGAAATAAGGGCCTTTGAACGTATCACGGGTCAAAAAATAAGAAAAGTAAGTGATGACTAAAAAAAGTCGTAAGAAATTGTGATGAATAAAAACAGGTTGTCAGAAATTTCGCCACAAAAAGTCGAATTTTTCCGGCCGGCGTGTACCCACCTCAAAATTTAGTTTATTAGCTGTCTCCATGCACTACGAAAAAAATCGGTTTCCCATTTCTCATTGATGCTTCTTTTCTCCTATTCAAATGTTCTCTTTCTTTTCAGAGACATCATAATCAACAGCTGACAATTGTGATTTACACTAAGTTTACACTTTACAGATAGTATACAGAAAATCTAGCATTCCTTCTCTTCTAGTCGCAGTGAGTGGGTGATCTATTCATGAAGTCAGACAAACGCATGATCAAGGTCTGAGCCCAATGCAGCTTTCTACGCCACCTGTTTTCCATTCTGCTCTATACAGATGATGCATTTATAGTACATTTGTAACCCAATATACTTGAAAATGATCTGTGGTGTAAGTTTCATTGGTCACTTCCCCCGCCAGCAGCTGCCAGCTGACGGTCAGCCCAGCACGTACAATATCAAGATCTTTCAACTCACTAGTGGAGGGAAGAATTTTGGTCCATGATTGTACACAATGATTGACTGTCCTGGGCTGGATACGAGTCATTAGTAGGCTGCTCTGGCGCGGGCTCTTTGAGCTACATCTGGAGGAAACGTATACTTAATTAAGCAGCTGATACCAGTCCTCGAAGATGCATGCACATGCGACAGGCAATTGGCGGGTGCCCGTTTATGTTCGTACGCGTACTTGTGTGCTACAAGTGAGAGTATAATTATAGGCTAATAAAGAACACAAATGCAGCTAATTGCATCATATAACCTTACTTTCAAAACAATAGAATATAAATATTTATGAATTTATCTACAAACGGCCGCCAGTATGTTAGAGTTAGATTTGATTTCACGGCCGCCAATAATTCCTCTCACGGCCGCATGCGGCCGTACGGCCGCAGGTTGCGCACCGCTGTCTTAACCCTTTACCGACCAAGGGTATTTTTGAGTAATTATGGGTTATTTCCCATACCATTTGCTGCACAAGTTTTGGTTGGTTAACAGTTAATGTAAATGGAATGACAAACTTATTTCGTATATATTCAGATTGAGTTGCATCTGAGTTACTGAGTGATGCTATCTGAGTGTTTGATTAAAATTTCAATAATTGATCTGTGTTTGATATTTCTTGTGACAGAATCAGCCAAACAGTTCGCTTGATGTGTTGCGTGCTGTCAGCTCTCTTACGTCTTCTCGCAAGTGGGCGATCCTCATGGCCGGTGGCGGCCATTTTGCTGGCGCTTTGTTTGACGGGTATGTTACTCAATTGCTTAACTTTTGTAACAGTAGTGCTAAAGATCCATCTGATTACTTCTAGCGGTAGCAAGACTACGGTGTGTGTGTGTGTGCTCATTTGTGCACGTGCATGTGTGTGTGTTTTGAAGAAGAAGTGTTTCTGTCATTATAGTGCAGTTTGGCAGAGCTTCGGTGCTCCCTGGAACATGAAAACTTGTTAATCCCAAAAGGACCAGGGGAACCTGTTTGGATGGGATGCACGATATGGGTACCTTCAAATCAGGATTAGAGTTAAAGCCTCCCCACACTCAAAAATATATGAGTGACACTGGACAGTTGGGTTAGGCATTAACTTTGGCGTGCTTTGCCGCAATTTTTTTCTGTGGGACGATGTTTGTTGCTGTAAGTGCAGAAAATCTTGACTTATTAGTTACCTGTATGTGTTTTTTGTTCAATTCGCTGTTATTTACGTATGTGAAATGACTGTCAAACAAATGAGCATGCAAGTGGTTTATATCTTTGATATTTCTGTTGGCTTTTTGCTTCTGAAAGAGATCAAGTTCTGCAGCACAAGACGTTTCACCGATATGTTGTGCGTGCGAAACGAGGAACAGCACAGAGCAGTCGTGATAAGCAGGGTAATGCTCCCCGTTCAGCTGGTGCCACGCTTCGAAGGTACAATGAGACAGCGCTCACACAGGTAAGCAACAATAAAATCATGTGCGTTGGAACGTGTGGTGGAAATTCCTATGAATTTTCTGTGGAAGACATATCAAGAACTGCTGTATTGCATATATGGCCATTTATAGAGTGGTTCTTCTCTCAGCAAGAGTCTTTCAGAAGCACTTTCAGAGTGAGTAACGCTGATTGAATATGCAGGATTTAAGGTGAGAGAAAGATGAGGAGAGACTCACAGAGCAGATGACGGCGCAGACTGATCAGAAGTCTATTCCAAAGAGAGGGATGTATGGAGGCAAACGATTATATTGAGCCATGGCAGTAATGATGCAGGGAATAATGATGTCAACATTTGGTTATATTATATTGTTCTCAGATGCATTAAAAACTAATTTACTTGTTTGCTGAGTTTAGTAATAGTGATCTTGCACAGTGCAACCCTCTCTCACGCACTTGCCCT
Organism: Lumbricus rubellus; assembly: GCA_945859605.1. Taxonomy (NCBI): domain Eukaryota; kingdom Metazoa; phylum Annelida; class Clitellata; order Crassiclitellata; family Lumbricidae; genus Lumbricus; species Lumbricus rubellus. Next base: position 5,847,884 of record OX243813.1, on the reverse strand, counting down.
CACTCTCTCTCTTAGTTAGAACTAGAGTTCGCAGATTTCAGACGGGCTTGCATTTTGAAATTTATTTGCTACTTACAGATTTTATTCGTAAATTGTAGGAAATCCAAGAATTATTGGCATCGTGGTCTTCAGAAATGCGAGACTGTTCCAAGATATTTTTACGAGCGCCCGGCTTCAACAATGCCATCTTCTTCGGAGGAAGTACGCCAGTATTTAGCAAAACCGATCGACGAATTCACGCGATCTCGATTCAGACGCGAAGACCGACTTTCCACGAGCTGAAGAGAGTTCACAAAGCGCTCAGTTCAATAGAAGTCTATGGTGAATAGTCTTTTTTTCAATTTTTAAGGGCTTTATTGCAATTTAAGTAATAATCTCCAGTTTTATTTGTAACTGACACAAAACAGTCTGATTGCAGTTCGTAGTACGAATAGATGATCACAAGTTATTACAATAGGCGAATTTAACAGTTTGGCAGCCATGCAAGGCGCACATTTTGTCAGAGCAGTCTGTGGGATTAAAGGCTGAGTCGACATTTGGGAAGGTAGCGGGAGACAGTCTCGCACCAATGGTGATTAGCTCTCAACATTGACAAGTTCTTCACTGTTAACTGGTGCCCAAGTGCATCTTTCTGCTGTCTCAAAATCACTTTCTTTCTCTCCGACTTCGAACTGGGAGTACCTCTGATTGGTGTGCACAGTGAGAGGTGCTTTGTAAATTTATAGATAGATTAAAACACTATAATTCTGCTCTAATTAAACAGACAAAATGAATTTTTGATATATGTAAATTTTTGCTTACGGTTGAATTTTGTGAATGACGGAGATACTTTGCTACATTTTGAAGGTCCAAACTGTTCTATCAGAGACTGTGCTTCTCCTAAGAAACCTGTCATCGTCGTAGAACGTTTGACACAGCCTGAAAGAAATTCAGAACCGAAGGAAAACCAATCTGCTTCATCTCGGAGAAGTCCAGTGACTTCTAGGTCACCTGAAACAACGGCAGAAAGTCTAAAAGGTTGCTTCTTTATTGATTTCGCAATAAGTTACGCACAAAATAAAAGTTTGCATCTTTGGGTATAAGTAAGTAAATCATTTTTGCTAGCCGAGGGTTGCGTGATAGCGTAGCGCAGCGGTTCTCAACCTTTTTAGTGTGGCGACCCCTTTTCAACATCTCGAAAGTTATGACGACCCCCATCAACAAAATTGATTGATTCGCCCCCTCTTTCACTGAATTATGATTGTCCATTGGCATGCATTTTCACCTTCATACATAGAAAACTGCTTTTGGCAATTGTACCGTATGAGGTTTCACGGCTCTTGCGATTCTGAGAGCAACCTATTTGGAAATTTGAAGTTGAATTGTCATGATTTGTTCTGCTTGTGAAACATGACAGCTGAAACGTCTTGCTGTTGGTAGTCCTCAAACCCTCTGTTTCAAGTGTGCCTTCTTGATATAATCAGCTTTGTTCTTAGAAATTATGGTCATGCTTTCCGGCACAGTTAGGATGTTTAGTAGGCCTACCTCAAGGCGCTTCTGCTTATTTGTTGGGTTCCATCGATTCGACCGACGAATAATTGTCAGTAAAATAAAATGTAGTTTCTCTATTCGTGCTGTGACTATTAAACAATAGGCTACTCTGATATTGGTCAATTTATAGTAGGCCTACTTCTTTCCTTACCAATCATTTCACAAAACTGATTCGCTCTGGATGGCAATCAATTTAATAAATTTTAGCACTACATGTAGGCCTACTTGTGTTGTTTATCAATGCGCCCAACATGGAGAGGGGTTTGGGTTGGGATGACAGGATGTGCCTCTCCCCATTAGCCTACCGACAATTGTTTAAATTTTCACACTGAATGGTAGCATTTCAGGCTGGTATTTTAACGATTTTGCAGATCATTTGAGTATTGACTTTAAGACTTTAAAATGTCCCATTCTTTGTTTGGAATTTTTAATCTCAACAAAACCTCATAATTTCAATGCTGAAAGACATGGTTTAACCCCTTTACCGTTCGCCCCGAGATAACTCGTCCGGAAAAAATCGTATGACAAACGTTCACCCCGAGTTATCTCGTCCAATAGATGAAAAGGCTACCATAGGACGGGGGCCCGATTATACTCACATAAAGGCGTACGTCCGCCCGTCCGTCCGCCTGTACGTCCGTCCGTCCGTCTGTACGTACGTCCGTCTGTACGTACGTCCGTCCGTCTGTACGTACGTCCGTCTGTACGTCCGTCCGTACGTACGTACATACATACATACATACAAACATACATACATACATACATGCAAGTCATACATACATACATGCAAGTCATACATACGTACACACATACATACATACATACATACATACATACATACATACTTACATACATACACACATTCATACATACATGCATACATACATACATACACACACATTCATGGAGACTGACATATATATGTTTGTATGTATGCATGTATGCATGTATGTATGTATGTGTGTACGCATGTACGTGTGTACGTAGGTACGTATGTACGTACGTAGGTAGGTACGTACGTACGTGCGTACGTACGTGCGTACGTACATACCTACATACATACATACATACATGCATGCATGCATACGTACGTACGTACGTACGTACGTACACACAGACAGATACACTGACAGACATACAGAAAAAAAAGTTTTAAAAAATTTAAGTGACCAGATAAGGGTAAGTTTAAAAAAATTTAAGAAACGGTAAAGGGGTTAAGACTGCAATAAATGCCCCCATTGTATAAAATATTGAATTTCTACACTATAATGGCTGCATATTTAGCTGCCATCTTAATAAAACTGCTCTGTTATGGTTTCAAAGTTTCGGCTCCAATTGCTTAAAAACTTTGAGTTTGCACATTGTAACTGTAACATTTTAAGCTGCCATGCATCTTAGCAAAACAACTCATGACTTCAGTGCTCACAGATGTGGTTTATGACTTCGATAAAATAATGACCCCACTGTTATAATCTTGGGGGAATTTCCACACTGTAATGGCTTCAGTTAGCTGTTATCTTAATATATTGCCCATTTTTCAATCCCTATTGACAGTCATGTCTTAAGACTTCAAAGTGTCGACCCCAATTGTTTGCAATTTTTGAATTTGGACACTCTTACTGTAGCATTTGTAGCTTTCATTTGAACAAAAATCACTCATGATTTCAGTGCTCAGAGACGTGACTTAAGACTTCGATAGCCTAAATATACTCTACCCCTTGTATTTTAGAAGAGTGGTAAAGTGGAATTTATATTTTAAAACTAAAATGGCAAAGTTTTATTTAGCTGCCGCAATATAACGAATTAATCATAGCAAAAGTATAATTAGGCTACAAAATTATTTTAATTTGCAAATAAATAGCGCAAAATTGCTATTGCATCTTTTACAAATTTCGGAAGGGTCCAGGCGACCCCTGGCAAATCGTTAGGCGACCCCCGTGGGGGTCGCGACCCACAGGTTGAGAACCGCTGGCGTAGCGGTTATTGTGCATTGAAAGGTTAGGGATAATTTTTTTTTATTATGGTGTAATTTCTGTCCCACCTGCTTTCCACACCAACTCAGCAATGAAGGGTACACTGTCGGTGGGAAGATCGAGATGGTGAAGGAGAGGACTGGCCACCCACTCTCATATGCCAGAGCTAAGAAAATGAAGTTGCTAACTGTTTACACCCATGGTTTTTTTTGTTTTTGTTTTCTTGCAGAAGAGAGCGTTGATGATTCATCAGGGTCTGGATCTGAAGAGCAGCTAATGTGGGATTCAGTGACTACAGAAACATCTGCTCTTAAGGAATTCGAATGTACGAAAAGGCCGAGGCGAAGGAAGAAGAAGGTGTCTGAAAACAGAAATAAAAATGTGGACGACAGAAATCTTTTGAGTAGGTGTTTAACTGATGTGAGATTTTGACACAATGTGTCTGATGTATTGAGATATTGAAAGTTGCCATGGTTTCACTTACTAAAAGCAACCTTCAATTGATGTCTAGTGGATTTTGATGTTGGTGCTATTAAATTATTGAGATAAATTAGATTATATTAATCTGCAGGCATCAAACATTTTGCTGTAAAGTGGGGACGTTTATCATAAAATTAGTTTTTTGAGATGGCTAATAATTGATGGTGCAAATGAAATTTTCTTTCTATGATGCAGTACTCAATTATTTGCAAATTTTTTTACATGTGACCATAAGATGTTTGTGTGAAACATTATGAAGTGTTTAATGTCTTTTCTTATCAATTCTGCATTGTTTTTGTACTCAATTTATCAGTTAAGTTATGTTTTGTTTTGTTGCAGATGCTGAGCAGTTAGAAATAAGAAATCTTGTGTTTACTGCGTGTAAAACGGGAGACGTCAATGCCTTCAAATCAGCGCTAGATAGTCTGTGCAAATCTTTAAGACAGGTCACTGCAGTCAGTAGTACTAGTGATAGCAAAACAACCTCAACACAAATATCTGATGGTGAGTCACATGCTGACGTTGATATCAGTCAAGTGACGTCTGTTAGTCAAAATGACTCTGAGTTGCCTCAGACTGAGTTAGTTCAAGAGGAGTCTACGTCGATCAGTGACTCGGATTTTGAGAAGCGACTTTCAGAGTTCCTTAGTCAGCGCTTTGGTCCGCAGTTGACGACGCTGCTTCATGTTGCAACGAGAGCCGGACACAAGACGATCATGAATCTTTTGATGACACACGGAGCTGATCCAGCTGTGAGGTGAAAAAGGAATTGTCTTTATTCATTTATTCATTCATTCAATGGTCTTCTCTAGCGCCCCTTCAAGAAACATACTCAGTTCCATGTCCTCGTTACATTGCCTTTCTGAATTTTGTCTAAAATGTGAAAATTGTGATATGCTGTTTAGAAAATGATTAATTCATACAGAGATTAAAACAACAAATGTGTGGGTTAGTGTATTGGAATGCTTATAAAAAAGAAATGATGCCCTTTGAATAAGTCCCAAGCTCTGGGACCGTAGTAGTGTTTTTTTGCTCAAGCAAAATTTAAAAATTGCTACAGCAGAGTGAAATCCACTGTAAATAATATAATTCATTTACATTTATTACCAGTTAATCAAGTTATTGTACAAAAAAGCAGTCAGCTTAAGATTCTGCTCAAAATGCTAGACAGTGAACTGAAAACACTGAAAACTCATGATGATACTGTCAATGGAGACCTTATCAAGGACTACTTTCCAATGATGGTGTACTATAACAATTAACAAGTTTATTTTCTTTTGCTCCAGATGCTAATTTTACAGTGAGTTTCAAGTCTAAGACAATCAGTATTGTAATATTAGACTGCTAGTAATTAGAGTAATTACTGTGTTACTGTGCTGATACACTGTACATAAAAATAACTTATGGGTAAAGATATTTGGTTTATGTTTTAAATAGGGATGCACAAGATCAGGTTCCGTATCTGGCTGCAACGAATAAAGACGCAAAGAATGAATTCAGGCGATTTATGGCTGGAAACCCAACAAGATATGACTACCTAAAAGCTCAGGTAGGAAATAATCAGCCTCTTGCTAACTACGAAAGATTGAAACTCATTCTGTATTATCCCTGCATGATAATGTCACTATGTTGGGAATATATCTGCTGTGTTGTCATGGTCAACAATTGAGAAGTTCCAAGCAACTTTGACAGGTATATCACGTAATCCAATCAGACCCTTTGTCTTGTTCTGATTCCTGGCTACATTTGAATTTTCCAGATACCTGGTCCGTTAACGGAAGAAATGGAGAGCAGCAGAAAGGCGAAGGCGACGGAAAAGAAAAAAGTCCAGAAGAAAACGAAGAAAGAAAAGTTAAAGGTTTGTTTAAACTGATCATGGCATAGAGAAGATTGAGTAGCATCATTGTGCTTATATCAAATGCAATTGCAGATGGGAATGCATTGAATAAGTTTGGTTGTGATCATTATTTAAATCTTTGTGTATTAAATTATGTTAAATTTTAATTGGGGATATCTAGCATAAACTGCTAAGTCCATGTATTTGGGAGACATTTTGTAAAATAGTACAACTCTTTGGTGTTTGTTGTAATAAACATTACTGTACATACCGGTACTTTCTTGTTTGCGTATAATACTCAGTAAATTTGTTCAGTTGTATGTGGACAAATTAAGTTAAATTTTCTGTTTGTTAGCAGTGTGGCTATGACTTAGCAGTATGGCTATGACTTGGTAGTATGACTATGACTTGGCAGTATGACTATGACTTGGCAGTATGGCTACATGACTTGGCAGTATGGCTACTTTGACTTGGCAGGCATTGTTCCATTTGCATATTTATAATATGTCTAAAGGAACACAGATCAAACACTGTGATAAAATCATGAACTTCATGCTTTTCATTTGATGATTTAAAGAAATTGTGTGTTTTATGTGTACATTTGATGTTATGTGTGTACGAGTTGTTAAAAGTTCTGCTGTTATCTGCTTACAGGAAGAAGAGTTGGAAGAACAGAAACGAAAGGTTGAAGAACAAGAACGGCGAACGTTTCTTGCAATGAGCGATAGAGAAAAGGTATTTTATTCACAAAGCTGAAGTGCATGATGCATCTCATATTTCATTCAATGTTGTGTTGTTTTGTTATTATTTTGTTGTTCTTTTATTTAACAACTAACTGCTATTATAGTTAATATATATATGTAGTATAATTTCTACAATATTACATACGGTCTATATGTATATATAGTATATGTATGTATGTATACATAAACTTGTACCTTAGTTTTGTGTGTCATCATATCTGATTGGTCAGTGACCATTCGCATTGTAACTTAGGTGAAAGGTGGAGTGTGTAGTTACTAACCTCTCTTAAAATGGTTACATGCAGAAACCTTGAGCAAGTCCTTCATGTACAGCATGATTTATTGTAAAACTTAAAAATTAATTTGTTAGATTTTGCAGAAACGGTTTTCATTATATTTGAAGGACTCAAGGGTTTGATGTAATTAATTATGTGCAGTTTCAAAGTCTCACCTAATATAGAGTTATATAGCATCCGAATTAACAGCATGAATCTTTGCCTGAGACTGCAGTTGGAATTAACACAGTTGGTGAATATTGATGCTTTGTGAGTAGATTGTGACACCTAATAAATTCAGAAATAACAAGAAATCATTGAATTTTTATATTAAATAAATGGATGAAATTAAATCGTTTATTATCTCCATTACATAAAGTTTTATAGAAGGTGGCTTTCTACACTCTAACTTTAATCAGTGTATGTGTTGTGTGTCTTGTGTAGTGTGCTTACGCAGCCGAGCAGCGGTTTAAAAAGCAGATGGAGCGAGAGAAATCTGCGAAGAATGCAACAGTACTTGTGTAAGTTTTAGTATTATTTTCTGCTTAACTGCGTTATTTTATTCAGAAAGCAGAGGTTAAGAAGTTGCTGAATTGGAAAACGACAAAACCGCAGTACTTGTGTAAGAAACAGTTATTTTATGTGTAGAATAGTGTGGTGATAAAAGAGATGTTTCTTCGAAGGTAATGTTCTAATTTCAGTTATTTTGTGTCAGTAAGTAAATAGTCACTCGTTAGATACATTAGTGTATGCAGAATTATATTTGAAATTGTTTTTGATCATTTTGCCCTCATTTTCTACTTTTCACTGTATCCATTGTTGCTTTAAACAAATTTAAAGTGTGGGCGTTATTCGCAGGCTATTATTGATTATGTGCTTTCTTATTTACTTACAATACAAAGTAAATTTATTCAGTTTTCTTTAAATAAATTAAATTAATTTATCTGTTTCAGTCGTTGTTGGGAATGTGCACGTGACTTGGCAGGAATCACTCCGTTTGAATATTATGACTTCAAATTCTGTAGCACATCTTGTCTGAAGGAACACAGATCGAAGACAAAATCATAAATTTTGTGCTTTTGTTGGACGATTTAAATAATTTATTCGCCTATTGCCATTCACCAGCTTTCATCACGATATCTGAATTATCACTTTGCAGACTCTGCAATCGGTTTGATAGGATTGTTGAGCATTTTTTGGTGTATTTTAGCATCAATTTGGCAACGATTGTATTATCGTGATTTAAAATGAAGTGGCACGTGGGAAATGTTGATATCTAGTTGTCTTTGTTATGGTTCCAGCCATAGAATTTTGAATTTTTTGCAAATGACCCTTAGCCTCCTTAGGTTTGACAGTTATATTGCCTGCCAGTGTGTCATCTATATGAATAGACCTAAGTAAGCCTGTGTGTGAAAGCTTTGCAGGATATCTTTCTCTAACCCAACAAACCCCCATCCTATATTATTTCCTCATTATTTTCTCAACCTTTCCATTTCTCCTATTCTAAACACAAACCACTGTAGCAGCTTCTGTGTTCTTCCCTCTTTGGTCTCACAGTAACCTGAACTTGTTCTTCACACCGTATAACTTGCCGACCCTTCTGACTAGACACAGCTATCTTGAATTGGCTGTTCCGCTTCACTGATTATTTTCAAATGGCAAGCTTACTTTTTAAATGTTCTAGTTCACAATAATACTTTGTGCTAAGAAGTTTTTTCAACTCGGAGGCTGAGTTATTTTGCCAAACACGCCAACTCAGTTTTTAAAGTCACGATTATAGGAAGCCAAACTATTTTTTATCTTTTGCCCACTCAACCATGCCCTTGACACTGCACCTTGATGAGCGAAAGCTGTAGCTATAGCTTTCGACTCAACTGTGACAATACTTGGAGGAATAAGGAATTTCATCTAGATCAAATAACCCTGCCAACATAGGCGCAACCACCCTATGGGACCCACGGGACGCGTCCCCCCAACTTTTGAGTGGTCCCCTAACTTTATTATTATGGTCCCCCCCAATTTTTAGGACGTGATTCATTATGGTCCCCCCAACTTTTAGGATGTAATTGCACCTTTGCCTGCCAACCCTGACGAAATCTTTCATGATATTCCGATGCAACCCTGTTGTCAGGAATGCCTCTGAGTAGAGAGCTTGAAGTGCGCTAAAGCGAATGCGAGAAACAAATCAATGCAAATCATAATTTTATTTGGCAACCAACAACAAAACTGAGGCCTAGGCTACTAGGCCTACTTGTTTCAGCGTCACAACTCACTGCCAATCAATTGCTAGCTTATACGTATTAGCCATAAGTAGGCTATCACATAATTATTCCTATGCTCTAGCAATAGCATAGGCTTAGTCTTTCAAGAAACATTGATTTTAAGAAGAAATCACGGTCTTCTGAAGACTGAATGCCCAACCGTCTTTAAATGATGTTCGTGCAAAGAGGTGCTGAACCTATTGCAACGTGGCCAAGGACTACTAGGCTACCGTACTAATACGGTACTATGATAGATTTAAACTTGCCACCTAGCTCTATTGTGGAGCTGTAGCCTAAGTATGAGACGAGTGCAATGCTGTTGTGATGTGAACCCCTCGCCCTCACACCGGTTCTATCGAGGGGGTGGGTAGAGGGGTACGGTAAATAGGCCTAATGTTAGCAATCTGGCTGCTGAGTCTGGGTTCCCGCTACCTCACAGAGGTTGACTTAGACTTCCATTCGACAGATGGCGTTGGACGTCTTGCTTCGCTGCCAAACAGTTAAATTCGACTCTTGTAATAACTTGTGGTCATCCGTCCATGCTATGTTATTGTAATGACGCCGCGATCTGTCAGATTGAAATTTAAAAAACGAGCAGAATAGCAGAAATTCCAATTGTTCTTCAATGACTCAAATGCCGCTTACGCTTGCGACAAAAGTCGGTTCGACATGCTCTATGTGGGCCTGTAGCCTACAAGCTTGTTGGCCTACTTGTATTAACGACACTGCCATATCAAAGATTATTAATGTCGCTCTCCTGCTTTATCCAGGCCTGGCACTGGCACTGGCAAAGAACAACCAGTGGCGGAGTTGTATGTATAGAAGCCTGGGTATTATGCTACATATAGGGTATAAATAAGTAGGCTATAAACCTGCAGACGTAGGCCTCTCTATAGAGGCCTAGCTACGTCTGCAGGCCTATGCTTATACCCTCACTGCCCTTAAAGGTTTTAAATTATACGCCTGTCTATCAAACTTGGATCATTCGATTTGACGTGTAGGCCTAACATTGGCCCTTTCATTCAAAATGTAGTCTAGGCCTATACATATGTTACTAAGAAGCGATGTTATGTTGGAAAACTAGGCCCGAAGCGTGGCGCCCCGGATATATGCGTGGGTCGAACAATAATAATTGTCCTGGCTCTCTAAGAAGGCACGACATTTGGGGTAACTTCATTGCATTGCTTGCCATGTATTAGGCCGGGAGCCTTCTTGCTCCGTCTATGCATGATTACGCACCCCTGCGCGCTACGCTCTGTTGATTCGAGAGGGGGTGGGTGGGTGGGCTTTTGAACCGTCGGTGTGTAATAGACGCAGCTCAAAATAACCACTGAATCTTTTTGTGCGAGCGACTTCGGGCCTTGTGGGTCACGCTGTAACCGAATGCAAGTCAGCAAGCACTTACAGGCTTCAGGGGTTCTGTCTAGCAGGCCCCACTTATAACAAAGCCGAGGCTTAATCACGACGAAACCGGGCTTGCACGGTAGGAGGTCGGGTGGTCGGTTTGGGGTCATGACTTATGCAAGGCTAATGTACTTGGCGTAGGCTCTTGAAGAAATATTTCCGACAAGCCGGCGTGGATAGTTTGGAATTTGACGAAAACAGGTTAGTACGAGAAGTGCATTTTCTTACTCTGTGGCATATTATGCTTTTTTGGTCCATCCGATATAGGGCCTGTAAGCATTGGATTGCATTACCCACGGATTATAATCGCTTAAACTTACGGTGTCATTTGTAACAATCATCAGCTGATGTATTTTGCATTCTTGTAGGGTAGAGTGGGGACAAACGCCCCATTTAATTGTTTCTGCTCAGTTAGCCTACAACGTGCACAATTGCATTTCGAGCTTGAAATTATTACTAGGTCTATAAAAATTATATGGTGCTGAATGTCTCAAATAGAGCACTATTGTGTTCGATAGAATTCCATAAAGCTGACATTAAAAATAATTAAATAGACCTACTCTTAGGTGCCTCAAGAACAACATCTCGATCCCGTATCTATATAATGCCTATCTAAGAACAGTTTTGTATTTTCTGTTGCATCATCCAGGTCGGGATCTCTCGCAGATGGTAGAAGGCTTTACATCTCGATATCTCTAATGTATCTAAGAGCGATTTTGCATTTTCTGTTGCAGATAAAACAAATGAACAGCGACGATGGTCATAATACTCTTGGCGATTTTGGTGACAGTTTTGCCAGGTCAGCCAACCCACAATATAGGCCTAGCCTAATAACGATGTCGTATTCGTTATATTCTGCACTCATAGCTAGTTAAAGCGATTGTAAACTAAAGCGAAATTAGCAGCAGGGAATGTTGATCATGGCCTGATACTAATTAGCCCGAAAACTATAGGATAGGCCTACATGTATAGGCCTATGCATCTGAAAACAGCCAACCGTAACATTTCCAAAACTATCTTGCTGGAAATATATCAACATCCATAATTATCTTCACTGAAAAACTGTTCTGATTTGACGCTATGTGTCTTTTTACAGCTGTTGCAGACGATTGGCCAGGTATCGATCCGTGTAAGGATATAATCAATTGCGTCGATCGACTATTGAACTTCAACGTTAGCAATCCAGAGAATTGCGCCGAGTATTTCACTTGTATTGAAACATCGTTATATCCGAAGCAGTGTCCGACGGGTCTACGTTTCGACCAGAACAACCTCGCCTGCACTCGAGACGCATTGTGCCATTCAAAGTGCCTGGAGGGAGAATTCGAATACAAGGATCACATCGTTTACCCAACTACACAAGCTGCTACCAATGCAGGTACCTGATCCATGTGATGCTTATCTGACGACCAGACAGCATATGCCAGTAGAACTGTAGGCCTGGGCCTAATATATGAAAAGCGTATAAGCCTACTTGTGAAGACTTAAATAAGCCTTAATTGAAGTACCCAGGGTAGTATCAGTACGATTATGGAGTTAATATTTTCCGGAATTAAATACCTAAATAAACGAACGAGTTCACATTGAGGAGAAATTAGTTTATAAACCATCTATAGTATGAAATGAACCGTGTACAGTAACATGAATTATAGGCATAAACATTATTGACAATGATTCAATGAAGGATTAGATAGCAGTAATAAATTGACGGTAGCAAGACTCATTCGATCAGTAGCCTATTTAACATATAATTTCTAGGCCTTAGGTTGCGCTTATAGATAGGCTAAGTCATTGAAATTTGAACCATTCGATCAGGATATAATTAGCAATTACAAAATACTGTACTATTCTCCTTGTGATTAGGATTTAGCTAGCTACCAGATATAATTTTATTAATTAACCCTCTGACAGAACTTCGCTTTTGTGAACAGATGAAGAAAAAACAACCTCACATCAACCATCCTTCGCGAGCTCAACGATCCTCAGGACATCGGTTACTCAGAGTACTTCCACTCCTCGTAGGTCTAGCACTTCACTGCAAGAATCATTATCAACATCGTTGCCTCTTCAACCCACAACTCATGCTGCTACTTCACCATCAACACGACAAACTAGTCCTCTTCATTCAACTCAATTGATCTATTCATCTCCTTCTAACCCTGGTCCATCCACTGCACAATCTACATCAACCTTCAAGTCTCAGGCTACAACTTCCATCTCAACTCGGCCGCTTAGCACTACAGTACGGCAAGACACTACAACGACTGTTGCTACTTCAAAATCAGTTCATTCAACCACAGTCAAGACTTCACAGTCCTCCCGAGAAACCACTTCCATGAAGACAGCAACTGCAACATTTACTACAACTAAGCCTAAAGAATCAACTGTTCGACAGGCTACTACGTCAGCAAAGATTACGACTACAATACAGCCCTCCACTACAGTCACTACCACCACTGCTACTCCCACTACATCAACAAACATCCCTTCCACAATGACCTCAGCTGCCATCGTTACCACAACTCCAGTCAGATCTACATCGTCATCCTCCTCCTCTTTGTCATCATCATTGTTCTCATCTTCACTTTCATCACAATCTCCCTCGAAATCATCTTCGCAGTCATCACGATTACCATCGTCCACCCTTTCTCCCTCATTGTCATCATCACCACAAGTAGCTATATCACCAACAACTTTGAGTACTACCATGACACCTCCTCCTCCAATCTCCTCAACACCTACCACCACCAAGAAGCAAACTCCTTCAACTGAACCTTCTACTTCTAGCCAGAAAGTGACCACATCAAATAGACCACCTGTCACAACTATGCCCACAATATCCACAGCAAAAGCTGTTACTAGCCAAACAACTAGATTAACAACGACCTTAGCAGCTCCCAAAACATCTACAGGAATGTACACCACGGGAGTTACTACTGGCAAACTAGCAAATCCAGAATCATTCGCAACATCGATTGCTGACGATAGCAGCCAATGGTCGACACAGGAAACCACAGCAACTTCATCACCAACGATGTCGAGTACCGAAGAGGATGATGCTGCCACAAGTACAGCTTTTAGACCAGGTAACAAAATATATAGTCCAGCATCTTAGTGTAACCATTGTAATTATAAATCGCAATTAAATGTATTATTATTATACAATTTCACCCTCCCTAACAAAGACTCAATTAAATTTATCCCAAGAATGTTATTAAAAATATGCACTAACAAACTCAACCATGAGTATTAAACTATTAAGCAGCTATACTGTCGTGATGTACACGCATAGCGTTTTGGCTATTGTTTTTGGAAATAAACGAATATACATACAATAATATTAGGCCTATAATAGGTAACCATCCAGACTGTTAGCAGTCGTTTTCCCATTAGTTCTTAGTGCACTCTCGTTAGTTACAAGTGTTAATCAATTAATTATTGAAAACGACTATATGATCGAGGCAATAATTATACTGACCGATCTTGCAAGTAAGATACTTGGAGGAATAAAATGTTTTGTTATGACTAAGTGTCTGACTTCTGTTTCATCTGTTTGCAGATCTATCAATGTTGTGCAACCGTCAGCTTCCGTGCAGCATCGGAGATAAATTCGGAGATGTGGCAGACTGCACGAGATACTTCGAATGTAACACACTGGGTACAAGGAACTACTGGTTTTCCATGGTCTGCTCCAACGGTCAGCTCTTCGACCCTGTACAGCAAAATTGCACGAACGACAACCATGGGCTTTGTCTCCAGAACATCTGCAGCCGTAAGTGCATCAGACTAAAAAACCGATTTGTTATAGATGAGGAAGAGGAAGAGAAAGAAGGTGAGAATTGCTGATCAGGTGGTGGGATTTCAGACCCAGGTTTTCCTATAGGGCCTGAAGTTGAGCCTTAACTGTTTTACTTTAACAACACTGTATGACAACAAAGATCATTACAGTCGCCATCCTTCTCTATACAGGCTCGGGAACTGTGCAAAAAGTGCAAGCAACAATTAGTATCTTACGGTACTTTACATGGAGCCGTGTCCGCTCCGTAGGACCGTAGTCGGGAGCGCCACAGAGTAGAGAGCTTAAAGGAGCGCTATAGAAACGGAGAAATAAATAAATGAATAAATAAATATGGTATTAAACAAAACTATTTTAACCAAGAAGATTATGAGCTTAATTTCTTCTCGAGTACGTAGGCCTAGAAAGCAGCCTTCGATAAATTTTTGATTTTTGTTGTTTTGTTTTTAAATGTCAGCCAAATTTGACCATCAGTTGGCGAACATTTCTTGGCCCACCCTGTCGAACCGTCCACTGAAGTTTCTCTGTTCATTCCGAATCGTCTTCGTCGTTCAACCGATTCCAGTGAAGGGAATCTCGTGGACACTGAATGGATTCGCAGTCACATCCATCGAGACTGAGTCCCTGCAGCGGATCCAGGTCGAGAAGATGGTCAACGTTGATGGGCAATTATACAGCTCAACGCTCTCTTTCAATCCGGTTATGACTAGGGATTCCGGTGAGAAAACAACAAAATATTAATAATAGCCTAATTACATTTAGTTATTTTATGCATTCAAGCATCTACATGTATATAGCACTTATTCAACTATTTATAACAGTAATTATAACAATAACAATAGGGGCCTAATTATTATATCACAATCTTGCGGATAACAGTATAGGCCTAGGTAGCCTACTGAAAGCGAGAAGTTTGCATTAGTCAATCAGATGCACAGTACGTGTAAATGTTAAAAAGTATGCTCATGGCAATAAAACTAACATAACAAGGCAAACTGAAAATAGACTTAATTATAGGCAACAGCAACATGCCAATTTAAAACTAATTTAGTAGAAGAACACACATATATATGGATTTCTTAAAATCGCTTCAGGTTTGGCAGAATGACGTGACTGTTCTAACAAAGGTATTATTCCATATTGATGGTCTTGCTGACCCAATGCCAACAACCTACTAGCGTAAAAGACCTTTTTCAACTTACTGATGACTTTGAAATGCGTCCACTTTCTAATCGCAGGGTTCGTTGAGTGCATAGTTGAGTATGGAAAGGGACAGACGAGTCGTCAGACGGAACACTTCCAAGTCTTACCGACTCCAAGCGTTGACCTTTACCCTATCGATGAGGTAACGCTGAGGAACGAATCGGTGACACTACGTTGCATGGCATACTACGACGATGATCCGCCTTCTGTTGTTGGTTCTATCGGTGGAAGAAACAACAGCCAGAACGGTGCAACCGGAGAACAACAGTTGCTAGAGATCGTCTGGTACAAGGACAACCAACGGATCAACTTCACCAATGGTAACAACGTTTAATAGTTAAGGAGCAACATTCTACTTGCTGCAGCAGCAGCAGCGGTAGTAGCAATATTGATAGTAGTTCATGTTATAGTGGTGTTGATGGTGATGATGCATGGCGGGGTGGTAGTGGTGGTGGCAGCGGCTGCAGCAACATGGTAAAAGAGGTAAATTTCAATTAAACAAGATATCGTAATGGTTGATCGCGCTGTTATAGGCTACATGTACCAACCGCGTCGCTACAGGCTCTCGTTTGTTTAATGGTCAGCGCTCATCTGACCTCAACGGTCGACATCAATAAGCTTTATAAAGTACAAATCCTTTTTCTTTGATGTAGATACAAACTGCGCAATCAATGGTGTCCTCAACGTTTCGATGTTAACCTGCAGACTGCAAAAGGACACATCGTTCTTCTGCAGAACAAACTTTAAATACGGATTCACTTATTCCCAATCAAGTACCATCAAAGTGGTTCAAGGTAAGATGCACAAGTAGCCTACACAAGTATACATACGGTCCACGACTTTCAAAGTAGGCCTATCAGTCTAGCGGGTATCGAACTGTCGAATCTCACGATTTAGACCTAGGCGAGATGCTCAATTGCAATCGCTGATTTTGTGACTGGCAACTAATGAAGAAACTTCTTAATGACAACTGTTAGGCTACAGTGTTTCTCACTTAGACACAGCGGCGGCGCCATGTATACAATTTCAGTAAGAGTGCAGATCGAGGAAATTAAATGTAAGGGAGATAGGCCTATTAAAAATTCCAAAGAATTTTCGGCCGGTCAAAAGGCAAGTCAAGACTAAAACAGGCAGGTCTGCTGTCACGACCTATCGTGGCACAGCCAATGATTCGACATAAAGTTATCTAAATGGCAATGCACAAATCTATCCGCAACATTGTAGGCCTAACTCAAACTACCGTATACAAAGATCGTTTGGGTTCTCTAACATTGTGTTGACTGGCTCTACATCAGCATGCAGCACTCAATTTTTCCTCTATATGTAAAAAATTAAAATTATTTTCTTGTTGTTATCGTCTGCTTAACTTTGAGCTGAGTAGGTTACTCCATGGCTTGTAGGTCTATTTCGATTCATTGTTACTGTGTTTCTTTATTACCTACAGATAACGCTCTCACGTGCAAATCCGAAGTCAGAGACGGTATCACGTGGCCACAAACTCTCGCAAGCACCACCAGCATGGTATCGTGCAAGTCATCTTCTGTAGGTAAGCCCAATGTGGTATATAACTCATAATGCAGGTCTTCCTAAACGGGTTCTTCACGTAGAGATAAATCATTTAATCATGAAGGTTTGTGCATTTTAATTAGGGTCAAATTTATTAATGATCTACTGAAAGTGGTCGGTTGTTTTACAAATTATAATTACGTATCCATCATGATTAAGCTTTTGCAATATCCGTGCATCATATTATGTAATGAAAATATAACAATTAGGCCTATTATCCTATCATTTTTATAATGATTTAAGGTTTTGCCACACGAAGCTGTTCCTATGTTGGCGTTTGGGAAGATGCGAACGTCGACGAATGTGTTGATAAAGATCTGGTTACACTTTTATCACAGGTTAGTCAAACGCTTGCTTTAGAAGACAATATTCTAGGAAAGAAGAGGCAATCATGGAGAACTAGTAGGCCTACTCCTATTAACATACATGTAAGCTATCGCAGAGACTGCCAAGTTGAGAAGATCCAACGTGAACCCGTATGTTGCCGCTGATTATACAAGCTACGAGTGCAACGATCGTGGCGACATTATAGCCTAATTACTAATTAGTATATTGTGCTTGTTTCATAGCCGGCGTTCATTCACAGTTACACATTCATCCATCTTGGACTCTATATTTTCTCATGTTCGTAACTCTGTGGCCGAGCCAGTCTCTCGCTCCAAAGAGTTGCGTCTCCGGTTTAGTCATGGCTCTTATGCTTGCTTCGGTTTCAATGTGCTTTTCTGAACCATGTAACATATCAATAGGAAATCACGGTTAATGTACATTTGTATCAGGCTCGTGACGTACGACAGGGCATTTCAATCAACAGTTCAAATGCCACAGAGAGCATAGCGATGGGTCTGAGCAGTTTCTTATCCAGCTCTGAAACGGGTCTGACCTTCGCTAGCTTCAACACGACCTTGACGATTCTCCAGGAACTGGGTTCTATTCACGTTACGACCTGGAATATCACAAAACCATCGCCAGCGGAAATCAAGGTAGGCCTAATAAGAAAACCCACCGAGACTCTTTTGTACTTTCGAACGAAATCCGATGGACAACGTGTTAGTTAATTATAGGCTTCCGGGTATAATTATCCGTCGCATGCAAAGATTCAACTAAATAGGTGTTTAATTTAAAATGTCTGAGACTGTTGTCATGTCTGCAAATTTAATTAACAACTTTTCAAACTTTTTATTTACAAGAAAAAACCCGTTCAAAGTTGTTAATTCAACTTTTTTCTTGCGAATTTCTTATTCAACCTTTCACCGTAAGTAGCTCTATAAACTGTAAAATATCGGATCTTGTCACTTAGGCCTACTTCTGGGGTTTTCTCTAAGAGAGTACTTCTCTGAATTGACGCGCGACAATTGAAGAGGCTGGACACCTGCAGGCCTACAGTACTGCGCTTTCAGTGACTCTTTAAAAATTTAGAGTAGGTAAAATGTTCTCTTGGGTCCCAACTACAACTGTGCCAAGCGGCAACCCGTGTTCAAAAAGTGCAGTTTACTTTTGTGTACCGCTTCCACTATACAAGAAAATCCGCATTCATATTATAATATGGCTGTGTAGTTGAGCAGTTCTGTCGCCGTTAGGATAATCATTTGTGTCACAGGATTTGCAATAATTCATGTAATGCCTGATTGTTTTCTTCTGCGGTTTCTCATGTGTTCTTTCGGTTCTGTCTTTAGTCTGTCCTTTGGTCAGTCAGTTGGTCGTTAAATTCCACGAATGATCTACAATGGAGAAAACTTATCACGGTCAGTAACTCCTTGCAATTTTTCTTTTAAGACATGATTAAGGTCTAGCATGTTTAATTTTAGACATAAGGTCTATAGCTATTTGCCGAAGCTTAACTTTGGTCTCCCTGACGTTGAGTAGGCCCTAGGCTATATCTTCCGCTAGTGCTGCAAAAGAGGTAGGCTAGCAATACTACTTGCAAGACGCATGTAGCCTAGACCTACATGCAATAAAAAGATTATTCCGTCGCCATGTTGATGGGAGTTAGATGAAAATAGGTTTTTTATTTCTATTTTTTTCAATTCAATTCAAGACTTTATTGACATCACCAGCAACAACAAAGCATCACAGCAGGTTGCTGTGGTTATCTAAAATTGACAACTTTTCTCTCAACTGCATTGGTTCCCCATCACGTTTAGTACACGCTCGTCAATCAAGTGCTATTAATAATATTTCAACAGGGCAGCAAAAGTGAGTTCGTGCTAATAAGAGGCCGTCGCATATGTTGTTTGCAGGTTTATCTGTGTTGCTGTTTACAGAGAGACGCGTTTGGTGCTGTGCCAGTCATGGATGTGGTGAACATCTATGGAAAGAAATGGGCGAAAGGATTAAGTCCAGGGAACAGTGAAGTCGTCAACTTGGAATACCTGAGTAAGACTTAGCACTCTAGGCATTCAGAGTTAATCATTGATAAAGATGCATATAATTACATTACACCATAGATAGGCAGTAATCTGCTTTCGTACTCATTCATGACTGTGATAATAATTTTGTGCCGCTGTGTTTATTATTAGCCGTGTCGACCAGTTGCGTCTATCGAAACCGACTTCAGAACATCTCTTTCCCTCAGAAGACCTCCTTCATATCCGAAACCAACGAAAGTAATTGGATGAGGATGTCCAGAGATAACATCTTCTTTCAAAACCCAACAGAATTCCAAAATGGTATCACTCTTCGATCACTTACAATTCACATTCGTAATCTTAGCCATATTACAGATGAATTTAGCCTACTACTATATTATTGCAATTTTCTTGTCTCGTCCGTGTAATTGTTTGTTTTATCATTTCTGCGATGAAATATGATTTAATAGAAAAAATATAGCTTCTAAGTGCTAAAAATGATCATCGTCCTAACTCAGGTAGGCTGTGGGGAAAAGTAGGCTAGGCTTCCAATCTGACTTCAGTATCTCTTCTCGGAATTTCAATAGCACAAAGAAATGTAAGACACAGGAATCTAGAAAAATATGGGACGATTAGCACTACCCACTGACCAGCTAAAAATAGTTTTACTAATAAAGTCTTGTTTCTCACTTCTTCAATTGATTGGTTAATTTGGATTAGGGTCCAAGGGAATAGTCGTGACCTTACAAAGGTATACCGGATTCAGATTCAGGCAGTGTGGAAGCTGAATTTTCATAGCATAGGCCTAGGAATGCGTCATGTTGCCTTAATAAAAAGTTGCCAATGTTGCTTTAAAATAATAAAAATTTGTGATGGGCTGGAATTTTGAACTGCTAATGCACTTCGAAACGAATTCATACGTAACCCACAATACGACCATACATAGGCTTAGGCTACGTGTGTAAGTTAATTATCATACCGATTCGATTAAAGTGTGGACTTAGATGGACTTCAACATGGTTTCTGATTTCCGTTCATTAAAAAATGATAACGTTCACAGTGTATGCAAAATTGCAACTGTGACAGAAGTCTCTCTTACTTGTTTGCTTCAGGTGACGGGAATGCGCTGTACTACGTATCGAGTTCGTATTACAGAAATCTCGACAGCTATCTGCCGAGAACTGGACCAGCTGAAGGAAATATGAGGTTCGTATAGGTCGACTGTTCGATCGGTTCCAAATGATATGCAGACAACCAGTAAGAGGAATTACTATAATTATTCTGATCCAGGATTCATAATTATCATTATTCGAGTCGTTTGAACACATACTCTTCTTGCTCACGTTCCACTCCATTCTTTGTTTATTGCTACGCTTTGCATGCAACAAAGCTCGCAACAAAGTAATTTCCACAGAGGCTTTCGTGGGCTTCTGGCAAATAATAGAGGCCCATAGAAAGAGCAACGCGGAGAGAGACAGACAGATAGACCTACACATAGAAAGAGAGATATACAGAGAGGAAGAGCTCTAAAGAGCGAGACATTGTAAAAATGAAAGCGATGACGAGAGAAAAGGATTCAACCAGCATGGCATGAGCAGTCGTTGGGACCATAAATTATTGCCAGAACGAACTCTTTGGCTTTTGCGGACTTGATTTGATAGCGACAGTGAGTAAGCTGGTCTCTATGGATTTTGTCGACTTTGAGATTTCTCGATGATTTACACTACATGCATCACATCACATCTGTGAATGATAAGCTATGTGGTGAGCACATGCGAAGGTTCCTTACTCCAATCGAACACGTGGCTTTGTATAAAAAATTCAGCGTCAGGCGCGAGGTGTTGTAGCCTACACAGTTGCTGTGGGTAACGGTTCACATTAAACAATTTTGCTTTTAAATTCTGATCTTTTTATATTTCTAAAAGCTCTGTTTTTCTATGAGATTTATAACTTTCAGCAATGGTACCGTGGGATCCAGGATCATTTCTCTCACGGTTGATGGTCTTCCATCAAGCAGTAATCTACCAATACCGGTTCGAATCGTATTGGAGAACACTGCGGTATGGACAGTAGATATATTCGTTTGTTATCTAAGATAACTTATCTTTGTAGTAGGCTAGTTGTTTCATCATCACTATCGTCGTCGTCATCATCGTCCTTTTTGGCACCGTTGTCGACATGGGCGTCGTCGTAGTAATCATTATCACTGTCGCCGTCGTTATCATCATTTTTCGATAAATCCTACCCGAATTCGACATTTTCGTCGGATTTTCTTCTATTCCTTATCGATTATAAAAAAACTTAACTTTGGTCGATCTGTCAAACTTCTCGACACTAACTGGTCGACGTGTGTGCAACTGTACGGGCAATGGTATTCTCACCGATTTTTTTTGCTGTGCACCTCTAGATATAAGAAGGTTATCAGGTTTTTCTTGATTTACTCTGTAGACGTCTGATACAGATCTGACACGAAGCTGTGCGTTTTGGAATCCTGCAAGTAAGCCAAGGTAAACGACCAAAGCATAGGCTACTCCCTACTAATCTATAGGCGGATTTACTATTGAATCCTGATGATGATCGACATTAATAAGCATATGTTATTTTTTTAAACTAACGCAACACAGTATGATTACAATCAGCAATGAACGGATGATCACAAGTTAGTCTATCACATGAGTCGAATGTTGCTGTTGGCAACCAGCGTCCACCACGTTTTGCGGTACAGTTTATCAACGCCATCTGCTGAGCAAAAGGTTGAGTCGACCTTTTTGGGAAGGTTTCGGGAATCGATACCACGCGCATCCGTACGCTATTATTTTGTGTCGGAATGTTACCATTAGGCTACCTTTACCATAAACACCGCCTCACAAACAATGTTTCAAGATTAGTTGATTAAAATCCCTGAATTTCATGTCACTCCAAGTTTCCAACGTTGTTAACAGTACACTGTCTCCCTCTATATCTGGTTGTATTTTCTTAGCCAAGAAAGCTACGAATGTATCTTTCAGCAATCTTTCTTTCGACACGACTAGGCTGGGAACAATTCTGAGTAAGCCCTAAATAGCTTTGAAAGGTGCTATATAATTGCCATAATTTATATTCAATAGTAGGCTAAATGACTGAATAAGATGGTTAAATTTTACAGTGGATCATGGTCCGATGTCGGTTGTCGGAGTGTACAAACTGAAGAATCTTCGAAATTGACTGTTTGTGAATGTGATCATCTCACGAATTTTGCAATTCTATTCTCGCCATCAACTCCGGTAAGCAGATTAACATAATATCATACTGGTCGCCAATTCTCAAAATATCTATTGACTGACTGACTGACTGACTGACTGAATGACTGAATGGGTGAATGGCCTGAAAAACTATTCACCTACACCTACTACATGACTTGCAATTTTTTGTAGAAATGCCTTTGTCCTTTTAGCTAGTTATTTATTCGATTGATCGGTAGATATTGCATAATTTCTTTTAGGAATCGTGTTAAAATTAGGCCCTATTATAAAAAAATAAACACTTTTGTTGGTCTATCAGTTAATTTATTCTGTAATTACTGTAAAAGCCATCCACTAGTTTTAGGCTTCAGCAAAGTACGTACCGGTAACAATTATTCCATTATTCCTGATCCCGCTGTGATGCTGAACTCCATAATATTAGCCTTAGGCTACATGCTTTTGTTGAACAGCATAAATCTACATGTATATTATAAAAATTATGTTCTATTATGTTGGTGTGTATATCTTTTCAGACTGGCATCAATGATGTCATTTTGAGTATAATATCCATCATCGGTTGCATCATCTCTGCTGCTTCGCTCGTTCTCACTCTCGTTCTTTTTGCCGTCAGATGGAAGTAAGTCTGACAGATTCATTCGCTATAGCCTAATATTGTGCTTAGTTCAAGAATCTTATTACTGTGTTATTACGCATCTCATGATCACATCTAACCCAGAGATAAGCCTGCTACCTCAGTAGTAGTTAATTGTGCCCTTTGGGGGTCTTTTATTATTTCCTGAGGGGGGTGCTCGGTAGTACAGTGGATAGCGCGCTGGACTGTCGACTCAGCTATGATGAGTACACGGTCAGTGGATGATGAGACGGCGAGAGAGAGGGGATTGACCACCGCCTTCATATGCCAAGGCCTTGAAAATGAAGTCTTTTTTCCCCTTTGGATGTCTTTTATTATTTCCCCCCCCCCCCGATTCCTCCTCTTCTCCTTTGGATGTCTTTTATTATTTCCCCCCCCCTGATTCCTCCTCTTCTCCTTTGGGGTCTTTTGTTATTTCCTGATGTAAAGTTAACAACCGGCTGCCTTTTAAGAAGCCTGATATTGAAGATAAATTAAGTTAAAATGGCGCTAAAGGATAAGCTGGGGGGTGTTTTCCATTGAAGAAAATATCAGCTAATAAACCAGTTAAAACCAGTTAAAAATTAAGGTCGTAAGAATACTGCCGAAAAGTCTCTAGCTAATATATTTAGTGCGATGTGCGAATAAGCGAATATCTCGAGAAAATCGGTATTGGTTACGAAAATTATGCAACTACCGGTTGAATTGTTAAACGCAGCTCCCGTTCCCCCTCCGCCCGCAATTTGCATGTAATTCGCCCCATTTCTATACAGGTAGACGTTACCAGGAGCGGTACTACTGTTACCAAATTCTATGTACGTCGAAACGAAATAGTATCCGGCTTTACCGGGAGTGAAACGGGTCAGTCCCGCACTTATGACACCATCGGTTTTGAATCTTACACTATCGAAAGTAACTCTTGTGTGAGTTTTAGCGATTAAGAATTGCCAAGTTAAAGAATGAATGCTAAGCGCGGGACCGATTGAGATAGAATCTACATACTGCTTCGTAGCTGCATCGCTGGCGTTGTTGGGTTCGTGTAGTCCTGTAATGTAAGCATCATGCATAAAGATGGACTTATACACATTTATTTTAGACGGAGGAGTGCCATCGAGTGACTTAACCATCTCTAACATGATTTCATTGTTTATTCTAAAACGAAATCCATCCATCGATTGTAATGTAATAGGATTGTTTAACGAACATTGTAGTTTATTTCGTATACTACCTAAGAAAATAGTGAATTCTTTATTTTCTCCTCTCAAGTCCTTACAACCCATTGAACGCAGACGATCGGAGCCAACGTTTAAGATTAGATCACCAGTCATGGTATCACCAGTTTTAGACACCTTCAATGTAACTTGTTCATCAACGTATTTCTTATTCGTCAAATGATTATCGTTGGACGGAGAATCGTCGTGATTCGTTATCAAATCAATGGCTTGACCCCAACTTAAGGCCTCATCCATTCCTGCTGTCAAAGGCTTCGTTGTGGGCAGTCCTTTAATTTTGTGACCACCCATTTTTAGATTTCCAGTCGCCGGATTTACCCCATCCAATCGGAGGAAACTGGCATTTATTTGACTAAGAGTAACACCTCCAGCGATTACTCTTTGTGATGAACCAACATCGGTGTGGCCGAATTTATCGACGGGCATTTCTCATATATAATAAATTTTTTAATGCAGATTAGTCATCGTATACATATAATTGCATAACCTGAATCCCTCGTAGAGGATGATCATCATACTTTGTCACTACTGTAACTCTATAATATTGATACGCATCCATAGGCATAATAATATCATAAAATGTCGGAACAGCCTCTGAAGTAGTTGAAGAAAGACGTGATGATATGGGTACAAACATTGCTCCATCATTGCTAGCGGTTAAAATTAAATCACCTATATATTCGCTTTTAAACGCAATTCTCCAAATTTTAACTGGCTCAGGACATTTAATTTGTAACCAAGTAAACATACCTTTACCTGGAATCCAAGCTGCGTTCACATCATCGGTGAGATTAGTGAAAGCATGGTAGGCTTTGCTTCCGGAAGAACAAGAACCAGCGCTAGCAACGAATCCTGTTACACTTACATCATCTTCCAAGGGAGGAATATACCCAACACGACACTTTTTCAGAGATTTATCGACGTAATTCTTTGTAGCAGCATCTTGAGCTGAAAGAGGATCGCTTAAATCGTTGATATTATTACTATTCATTAGGATATTTTGATAAACGTCGATTTTACGATCGTTAGACGCTCTACCGATTCTCATTATATTTTCTACACCTATTTTGCATAGAAATCCATCCGTCGATTGTAATGTAATAGGATTGTTTAACGAACATTGTAGTTTATTTCGTATACTACCTAAGAAAATAGTGAATTCTTTATTTTCTCCTCTCAAGTCCTTACAACCCATTGAACGCAGACGATCGGAGCCAACGTTTAAGAACAAGTCGCCAGCCATTGTATCACCAGTCTTAGACACCTTCGATGCATCAACGTATTTCTTATTCGTCAAATGATTATCGTTGGACGGAGAGTCATCGTGATTCGTTATCAAATCAATAGCTTGTCCCCTACTTAAAGCTTCATCCATTCCTGCTGTCGAAGTATTCGTTACTGGGAGACCTTTTATCACATGTCCATTCATTTTTAAATTTCCAGTCGGCAGATTTGCTCCATCACATCGAAGAAAATTAGCATTTATTTGACTAAGAGTTACACCTCCAGCGATTACTCTTCGTGATGTTCCTCCAGCAGCGGTGTGACCGAATTTATCGACAGGCATTATATATATATATTTATATATAATAATTTTTAATGCAAGCCGTTTATAACTTCTTGGAAATTCATTCCATCACCCACCATCTTCGTCACATACAGACACAAATGACCACAAAATACTTCGTTATCGGGTTGTATTCGCTCGCTGTTATATAACACTGGACGGCGTAAATACTTTATCAGTTCCAGAGGGGGAGGAAGGCCGTAACTATCGAAATATATTTTCTCATTACCGCTCTTTAAGAAAGAGCACCAGTGGGTCCCCACCCCATTAGAACCATCTAGATTCAATATCCCACACTCATTCCGTCCAGGTTTCTTCGGCAGCTCGTCTCTGAGAAATACTCCTCTAAAATTATTGATGTTTAGTTTCTTAGCCGCTTTGATTAGATCCACATTCGATAAAGCAATATTCGGTAGCACTACTCCACAAACATCGATTTGTTTGACGCTCATTTATTTAATATAAACATTAATTAAAAATTTTCAACGAATAGTGACCATATGCTAGTGTATGAATACCATCTATCATTATTACCCGTTTATCGTCATCTGCAGATAATGCAACTTTATTAATTTCTTCTGTATAAATATCGTGATGATAAGATCTAATAACATTCATCGTTCGTTGTTGTTCTTTTTTAGTAAATAAGCAGTCTTTATAATCTTCGTGAGTAATAGTTTTCTGGACAACATTCTTCTTAATACCTTTACATTTCTTGTGCTCATCTCCAGCAGCCATCTTATAAGAATACAACTTTGCTCGCAACCCGATAAATTCTTTTATCTGTTTCCCACTAGTTTCATCCTTGAACATTCCAATAACTTTTTTATTTACTCCAACCTCAATACCAGATGGATGATCTCTCGGGTATTCACTCGTATCGAATCGAGCCTTAATATCGCCTGCGATATCTGAGTAAAAGTCTTCAGTTTTAATTTCGTATGTCAAAGAATCTGTATCGGTAAATAATAATTTAGCTCTATTTCCGTATTTATCCTTGATGTAATTGTAATGAAATTCATACATCAACGTTTTGCTCAAGTCTAATATACACATGCCAAGATATATAGGTTTATTATAGTACAATTTAGTTTTTTTCATGTGAACGGCTATTAGATTTTCATCGAAAACAGTACATCTCTCATAATTAGGTTTAGCGGCTAGTTCAATAGCCCTTTCCTCTTGACACACTAACTCTACATCAACACGATTTTCAATGTTCTCACAAGTTTTTCCAAAGACACTGTTATTCATTAATTTGAAAAAGTCTTTCTCAATGTCATTAGTAGCTTTCGTTCTAAGAGCTGTATTTAAATCGATATACTTTTTCAACCAATCACTTTCTTCGAATAGTACACCTCTATGCACTTTTGTTATTTTCAAACCCAAGCTCTCATACAGCTTCAGATTATCGTAGTGTATCACATACTTCTTCTTATCGTTTAAGTTTGGAATTAACTTTTTGACTTTGTTAATCTCAATGCTTTCGGGGGCTAACGGAAAGTCGTTATGCAGGTCGTGTAACTCTTTAGGGTATTCCAAATCAACTTCCAATATGCATGGAATACTTCTCCAATTTTTTAATTCATCTTCGTTCATCCATTTGAACCCGTGAGTAGGTAAATTTTTGATCATAGCCCATCCATATAGATTATTCGCATCCAGGTAAGTAATAAATGTAGAATTTTCGTTACTATTGAAATCGCTCATATATTTATTATTCGCTTTCCCGTAACGATTTGATATTGTGCTCACTCCTCCTCTCATCCCTTGCCTAAGCATCAGAATCATATCATAATCACTCAATAACTCCAATTTCACGCCTGTCAATTTTAAAGCGGCATCCCATGCTAAACCAGGAGATGTAAAATACCATGCAGGGTCAAGCGTATAGTTCTTCATACACACATCTCTAAAGTTTTCGAAAACATCGGCAAGTAACAGAACATCCGAAACGTTGTATAAATTGTGATATTCTCTGAATGTTTTGCATCCAAATTCTTTCCATACCGTTTGTGCATGCTCGTAGTCTTCATCGCTGATATTCGAGTCATTTAGCTTAGAATAGAATGCGGATTTTGGTGGTAGTTCGGTTTCATTAAAGGTAGTAAATGAATCGACGTAGTCATAAGGATATATGCCTTTTCTCAGCAAAAGATCGAGCTTCTTTCCAGTATATCGTTTCCCAATGTTTCTACATTGGTCTTTGCGAAGATTCTTCGATAAGGCGTCGAGACTAGAAGCCATAAATTTAAAACTGTCGATAAAACGCAATTCGCGCTTGACGATAATCTCTTTTCCCTCTTTATTTACAAACTTATCAACAACGACCTCTCTGCTAAAAGATATATACTTTTCCTCGTTATTAGGTATGCAATTAATTTTCTCTCCATTATTACCTCTCAGTTTCTTAATGAACAGATGACAATCGTACCCGGAAAGATTATGAAACACTACAGGGAAAAACTTGGGGACTTTATAGTTTACATTACAAATGTTATGAGCAGCCCCTCTAAATTTACCGCTAAGATGACAGTGATCTCTCACTCGGTCTTCGCCCAACGGTTTTTCACAGATATGGCATATAGTAGCTCCATCAAAACACTTCTTGTCCTCTTCTGTAAATATCATCTTCTTAGGGAATTTAAATTGATTATATATTTGTTTTATATTCTCTTCTAGTTTATCTACAAATATTTGACCAACATCATCATCTTCGCTTTCAGCCGTAAACGTCACAGGATCTTGAGAATATACACTATCGTCGAAACATTTTATGTGGTAACAAAAGGAGCTAGGAGTATGCTTTTGATATTTATTAGTGTACGACAACTCTGGATTTGGTTGGCATGTATCGATCGGTTTTACAAAAGACTCAAAATCTGCGTAGACTATAAACGGAACCCTCATAGAATTGTTATAATTTTTAAAACTTAACATAGTTCCTTTTTCTGGCATTTCTATTTTTTGTGCGTTATGGTGTTTGCAGTACTCATTATGGTTGTTAAGCGCTTCTGTCGTTGTGAAACCATTCATACACCTTTTACAATAGTGCGCTGAATAATGCGAATTTGCTGTTCGGAACGTCATCAATCGGTTAAAATTCTTTATCCAGCAATAATGTTTCCGTTCTCCGTTGGAAATAAGCAATAGATCTACACAAATATCGCTTTCACAGTTAGACAGATAAAGCGGATATACATGTTTTTCGTAACCAAATATATTAACACTAATATTATTATTTCTCTCAAATTTACCTATCACATTAGCATCAGTCGCTACCGGAAACTCAATACCACTCCAATTAAGTTTTTTCGATTGTTCTGTCAAAGCTTTCGTTATTTTTTCCGGATGGTCATCCACCGGATTCAAAGCTCTAGTGATACACCATTTGAAGCATTCTTCGTCGTGGTTTTTCATGTTGATGATTGCCTTTTTATTAGCTAAGAAGCTGGGTAGAGGAATGTAAGAACTACCTCTTAAGGGTGTATATTTTACCGTATTTATATCTAATTTTACAACAGCTTTAAATCTCCAATTACTTCCTTGCATCTGAAAACTAGCAATAGACTCCATGATTTTATCCTTTTTTCTGCTGTATATTTCATTCAAGTCGGTTGCTTCTAAAATAACTTCTGCCCTGGAAACGAATGGTATATCCTCTGAAGTCACTATTCCAGATTTCATATCTACTCGTTCCATAGTACAAGTAAGAACTAAATTAGTCTTTGTCTGGCGATTGTTCGACAACAGATTTACTACCTGCGGTCTGACGAAATCAAGAAACGACAAGACATCCATTCCATTAATTCCATCTATTCTATACTGCTTGGTGAATCCTTTAATAGCTGACGCTGTTTCCCGAATTTTAATTTTATCGAATATCCTGGAAACAGTTGACTTCAACGATTCTAGTTTTTCGTTAACGACTTTATTGTCTTGTTCGGGCACATAACTAAGTAACCAATCCGCAAAATCATTTAATTTGGATCTAACCCTATTTTTGTATTTTCTCTTAGGCGCTACTGGTTTGTACTTACCAGGTGTGGGTGTAAGCGTAGGAACCTTAATGTCAGGAACCGATGAGTCGAGCAAGTGTTCAACATGGTTCATGTTTCTTAAACTACTTTTCTTTAAATCCATTTTATCTTACCACGCAAAAATATTAAAACATGTGAGATCGAAGATCCACTTATCTGTGAGATCGAAGATCCACTTATCGAACACTTATCTGTGAGATCGAAGATCCACTTTAATTGCAAATCATTCTATCTCTCAAACACTTTAATTTCGTATCTATCTCTCCAGACATTTCCGTTATGATAAGCTATTATACCAGCACTCTGACCATACGCCTTAGCAGCTTTATACATCGATGGATACGAGGTAACAACGCCAGTCTCTCGATCTATAATATCTACTCTTCTCGGTTGTTTCCTGATACTACCCAGCGTGTCATGTCGATATGACACAGACTTGTAGTCCGTCGGAAGAATATTCTTTTCAATCAATACAGCTATCATTTGAGGTTTGTTGAGATGCGAAGTGCCTGTAACATTGTTATGCTTGGCCAACATTCTAAGCTCTGGTAGCTTCATAATATATAAGTATTCTTTAAATCAATTTTCCATACACAACACTCATTTTCTGCCCATCCGATTGGAACTGCAGCAACCTATCTGAAATTACGACAGCATACGCTTCTGTGTCGGCTGGCACTGCTGCATTGAAAAGAGCCTTAATCTGAATATCAACGACTGACGATTTCAAACGCTCGGATTGTTTGCTTACATCGAACACGAACAACGGGTATAATTCTTTATAATCTACAGGTGTTATATTGCTTTGGGTAATCAACTTATCCATACCATAGAATTTTTGACTAAAGGAGGACGCGTCTCTGTACGCTCTGGAGAATTGTTGATTAGGAAACGACAGGTTATGATCGACAGCTGGATATCTTTCTTGATTCATCATCACATATATGTTCTTGAGATCGCAGTGATTAAATAGCGACGGATTACTTTCCTGATTACCGCTACGGTCCGTCTGAAATCCTACGATGATATATCTAGGTTTCTCAGGTGATGTTTTTACGCTAAGACGCCAACTGAAACTTGTCGACTGAGGAACCGTTATTGTGTCGCATTGACGAGCTCTATACGCAACTGGCAACGTTAATTTTGATTCAATCGTCTTATACAACTGCATTCGTTCCATATCGGAAGGAATAACGTGTGGAATAAACCATGAAATTTTGTTTATCGCAACTTTTCCAGCAGCTGCAGCGTTATCTCGGAATATTGCATCATCGTCGGCTTTACGAACTAATGTCAGCGTCTGTTTAAAACCGTAAATAATCTTGTCGTAATCGTCGCAAAACCCGAAAATATGTTTCAACGGAACAATAAAGCTGAACATTCCTTTAGTGTTTGGTTTGCGAATGAGAAAGCTTTGTCTAGTGGCAAATCCGGGGTTGTCCGCAATAACAGCAGTCGCCCCAGTGTCTTTATACCACAGCTGATTTAAGCCTTGAGTCAACTGAAAATCGTTTGGATACGTAAGTAAACCGAGCATCGTTGTAGCTTGACCCGGATGAAATAGCGTTTCGATTTCTTGATTTGATAACTGATAGGATATTTGACTGAATAGATACATAAGCCCATTATTCGTAAGAGCGACTAAATCAGCATTAACGTATGCGGTGTCGTCAGCTTTAATTAGTCTTCCTTCGAATTGCAGATACGACTCTGCTGGGTGACTGTATAAGTCTTGTAATTCAATATTTATTCTTATTTCACCAGAACTGTTAAGGTTAGTTCTCGCTACAGGTTCGTACTCGTGCCATTCGTATCGCTCGATACCTTCATCGATCAATGGTTG
The DNA here is from genome assembly GCA_945859605.1 of Lumbricus rubellus. NCBI lineage: Eukaryota > Metazoa > Annelida > Clitellata > Crassiclitellata > Lumbricidae > Lumbricus > Lumbricus rubellus. Next base: position 5,815,937 of record OX243813.1, on the reverse strand, counting down.
CTCTGTGAATCTTAGAATATCGGATTGCATTTTATTATACATATATTTTTAAATAAGAAAATAAATTTTTAGACCTAAATAAGAAAATAAATTTTTAGACCTAAATAAGAAAATAAACTTAAGCAAAATAAATTTAAACTTAAGCCATTTTCAAACCACCTCCGTTTAAGCGTTTTACTAGATCTTGAATTCTAATAGCTCCTCCCGTCATTTGCGGATTCGACCCGAGTAATCTAGCTAGAATTACTTTAGTTTCTTGAGTTATAGGCTGCTGAACGGTGGTTGGTGGAAGTATCTTATTGAGTAATCGTTTTCCAACGTCGATCGCCTTATCCTTAGCAACACCTCCAATCTCTTTGACAGCTGTGCTCGCAATTTGTTTGGCTGCATTCGAAGTTAGTAGCCTCTTGAGAAATCCTGCAATGGAATCGAATATTCCTGCTCCACCGACAACGTGTACTTTTTTATAACTTCTTCTCGCAACGACCAGCATTTCTATATCATCAATTTTTAATTAGATCATCAATTTTTTATATTCATCTTTGGTTATCACTCCTTGTCTTAGTAACTCATCCGTCATACCTACAATTTCATTTCTTACACCCGTATTTCCCGCTTTGTAGCTATATATTCGCAACTCTAATTGTTTTACTAATTCGTTAGGATCTGAAGGAATCGTAATTATTCCGCTTCCTGTTTTACCTCTTAACTTCATGTAATCGTCCCATATGGGTTTTATTATCTGTTTATATTTTACACTTCTAGACGATTTAGGTTTGTTTGGTTTATTTGGCTGACTCATGGCATTCGTTTTAGTTAGAATCTCGGCGTATTCTTCGAGATCACGATTATCATAAATTGAACTGTTTGGACTAGCTAACGTTAACAATTCCCATAATCGTGGAGTTCCTTGATAAGTTGTGGTTCCAACTGTAATATCATTTCCTTGGATTGAGGCTTCGCTGTCACCGATGTAGAATTTTCCATCTCTTGATCTTAATCCGAATGTTGTATCCACAAGTCTTCTATCGGAAGCATATTTTTTAAGGTATTCAACTGCAATATTTCCTAATTCTAACCTTCTAATGTCTTCTACTGGGTCATCGTCATCGTACGCCTCTATAGACGGATACTGAGAAAATTGAATGGTTTTCAACGAATCTGGAAGTGCTTTTAGAGCAAGTGATGTTGCTGCAGAATTATCCTTTATTGTCGACAGCAAAGCGTTTTGTTCTTTCGAAATTGCTGATTGAGAGTCGACTATTGGTTTGTAGATTTTCGTTAATTCTCGTTGAAGTCCAAGGTCATCTATTCTCTCTGAGAGAAAGTTTTGTTTAATATTTTTTTTCGTTTTTAAAAACTCTTCGATAATAAAATCTCTCTTTGCAGGATCACTAATTTTCAGTAGTGACATTTTTTATTATAATGTTTAAAACGTAACGTAAAACGTAAACGTAAAACGTAAACATAAAACGTAAACATAAAACGTACAATTTATGCATCGTAGTAATTAACGTAACAAATGGAGTCTTTTTCGTTTATAGTAACTGGTGAATCGGAGTTGTTTTGAATTGTAATTATTATATCCTCTGCGTCCTCTAGGACAGTACCATCTTGAAGACTCAGTCTGAGTTGTTTCAACTTCTGTCTAAGAGAGACTAGACACATTCCACTGGTCATTCGGACTCCAAGGCCTACTTCTACTGTAATATTTGTCTTTGGTTCAATCGTTATCGCTTGCTGAGCAAAAATCTCATATCTGTCGCCTGCTCGTTGTCTTGCCGGAGCGTGAGTGACCACTTTAGGCATCCAAATTATCGAACTCACACGAGGCTTCCGTTTGGTGATAAATTTGTGTATTGGGTGACCGTATCCAGACATTTATATAAGAGATTGTTTAAAGTAACATTCCAAGAATAGGAATATTTTTAAATGGTGAATTGGGACCAAGTATAAGACCTTCACCGCTGATATATCCTGCTCCTCTTTTCATAAACAGACCAGAACCCGATATCGAACTACCCTTTTTCCACGGAGATAGAAAAAGACCTTCCCCAGCAGGCACTATCTTACAGCATATTCCTCCTTTCTTAACGTAGAGCACTCCAGATCCACTTATCGGGTGTGAGATCGAAGATCCACTTATCGGGTGTGAGATCGAAGATCCACTTATTTTATCGACAATTTTGGAACCAGCTGCAGAACCCAATCCTGTTAAGGCTCCTGTGGCTAAACTCGGAAGAACACTAGACAGTAGAAACTTTCCGGCTGTTGCTAAGAACGGTAGAATAGCGCCAATAAATCCGCCTTCGACTCTCGCATTGTCTTCTAATTGCTTTTTACCCATTTTAATTGTCACTCCAGTTCCATTCTGATACGCTTTAGTTAACTTGTTAATTTGCCTCTGGTTTAGAGCTAATACATGCTCACCAGTTATGTCTCCATGAGAAAGTCTTATACTCACTCCAGTTCCTACTTGAACAGCTCGCTTAATCTTCTCTTTTTGCCCTTCGGAAATATTAACTTTAACCTTAGCGTAAGCGCTCATCTTATATTAAATATAAACTTTAAATTAAACCTCTCTTATGTGAAATCGTATCGACAATTCCTCACCTCTTAAATTAATTAGTTTTCCATTTTGGTCTATTAGTTTTGTTTCCATCGATGAAATAGAGTATAGCGTTATTGGAAGATATACGAGATTGTGAGGAGATTCGATTATCTTGTAACCAGGCCCGACCGATGGAAAGAAAGAATAAATTATGTTCTCCGTAGTTCCGTTAGCATACGATGATCCTATTATATCACTCGTAACTCGTAAACTATTCACGCTGTTTATATAGACTATGTGCTCGGATTCGTTATATCCTTCGGAGTATACACGACGCTGAAATCCTAGAACGGTGCTAATTGAATTTTCTACTGTAAAATCAACTTTATAGTTCTCATCAATTTCCAAAACCGCCTTTAACGTGTTGTTATTTGGTCGCAACTTTATACATTGACCATGACCTTCTTCCTTTAAAATTCTCTGTATGTAATCGTTCAAGTCTTCGATTTCGTAGCAACCGGTTGGAATGTCTAAATCTTCCCACGTTACACCGTTATCTGACGAATATACGAATTTATTTTTTGTTTCGTCTATATTGGGAAAACTGTAGTACGTTTCAAGATTAACAAGGGCCATTTCATATTTTTTACTTTTGTCCAGTTCGATTAGTGGATTAAATTTCGTTCGAATTCGTGTGTTCCTTTCGCTCAACAAAATGCAAAAGGATTCTTTAGCTTCTGTGTTGCGTGCAATCGTTTGAGTATTAGATAAAATCTCGTCAAGAAGGGTTTCCATTTTAGATAGCTATTTTTAAACCTAGAATATAAAATCTTAAATTTTGTTATCATTTTATTATTGCTTTTATTTAATGTAAAATGTATCTAATCCAGATCTGTACCTGCCCTTATTTGTTTTACTAGTAAGGTCTATAACCACAAAACCATGCGTTTCATCCCACGCAGTTTTGCATAGTTTTCGAAATTCTTCAATAGTCATATCATCTACGCCTATATGATCGCTGTATATATGATTAATATTCTTGAGGTCTTGAGGGAATAGACATATAAAGTTAGCATTCTCTCTTATAGTTTGTCTAGGTAGCTTGAAATAATTTTGTGCTAGGTAAAAGCAATCTACATTACTATGCCTACCTCTTATATAATAGGATTCGCATTTATTTTGCCTCTCTAATTGTAAATCATCAAAAATCATGAGATTCTTTTTATCTCGACTTAAGTCTCGTGGATCTGGAACATCTTCAGAGGTTTCAAAGAACTTGCAGTCAATATCGGATTTCTTTTCCATGTTTTTAGACATCTCTTCGACTACGGCGGTCGGTGATACATTTAATTTCATTATCTCATCGCGATTATCAAAAAGTCTTATAATTGCTTCCTTTGGTAATTTCTCTTCGAATGCTTTCTTAAGTATCTTATATTCTGATTGAAATAAACTTTTGCCAAAGATCTGCAGGTTATCGTAGTCTAACCAACCAGGTCTCAGTAATAAATTAAGTAGTAATATTGTTTTGCCGCATTGAGACTTACCGACGATCAAACCTCTGATGCTTCTTGGTAGGAGAGGACTGTTAAAGCGTTTAGATGTATCTTCATTCCATGACAGGTCTTGGACTTCCATTTTAATTATATTATATTAAAATGGAGCACAGCTCGTATTGCGTAAAATGTAAGCGACAAACTGAGTGTAGAGATATTCAACGAGTTGTCAGTAAGAATGGCAGACCTATGCTTAGATGTGTATGTGTTGAGTGTGGCGCTAGAAAAACTCAGTTTACTAAAATGTCCACTGCTACAGGTGGTGATTTGGTCTCAGCTCTCAATTCTGCTACTTCTAATATTAAACTTCCATGGGCAAAGTACCCGGGTGAAATGCATCTTCCAGGACATTCTTTCACGGGTCCAGGTACTCGATTGGATTTGAGATTGAATCCTGATGGAACACCAAAAGATTGGAGTAAACCAGTAGATAGGGTTGATGCAGCAGCCTATCGTCATGACCTGGCTTATGCTAAACATACTGATACAGCAGGGAGAAACGTCGCTGACAGAGCTATGATAGATGAATTAAATAATATACCTAATCCTTCTTTCCGCGAACGAGTTGAAAGATCTATAGTTAAACCAATTTTATCAACGAAAACCCATTTTGGAATGGGGTTGAAAAAAAAACTCTGAGATGGACAGACCAACTTGCTGACGAATTACATAAACCTATAGTCAGGAAGTTTAGGAAGCGAGTTGTTTATGTTCAGGGAGTGGACAAAGTTTGGGCGGCTGACTTGATTGACATGCAGGCTTATGCTAAATTTAATTCTGGTGTGAAATATTTGTTAAGCGTCATTGATATATTCTCCAAGTATGCATTTATTCAGCCGTTAAAAGATAAGCGCGGAGAATCTGTGGCAGATGCTTTCGTTAAAATATTTAATACGAGCAAAAGAAGGGGTGAAAAACTTTGGGTCGATAAGGGAACAGAATTCTATAATAAACAGGTAAAATCATTAGGTATGCAGTTGTACTCAACTGAGAATGAAGAGAAATCTTGTATCGTAGAAAGATTTAATAGAACAGTAAAAGAGAAGATGTTTAAATATTTTACAGCAAACTCAACTCAGAGATATATCGATGTTTTAGATAATATGGTTAATTTATACAACAACACAAGACATTCTTCCATAAAAATGACTCCTGTTAAAGCGAGTATCAAAGCAAACGAATGGGTTGTGTGGATGAATTTATACGGCGACGCTGTACCTGAAACTGTTAAACCTAAATTTTCGGTAGGAGATAAAGTAAGAATTTCTAAGAAGAAAAAGACATTTGAGAAAGGCTACACAAATCGTTGGACACAAGAAATTTTTACTATAACACAAATCCAATACACAGACCCTATAACCTATAAAATATCTGACTATCATGGAGAACAAATACAAGGGACATTTTATGAAGCTGAACTACAATCGACAACGCAAGATACATTTAAAATAGAGAAGATTATAAGAAAAAAAGGAAATCGGTCTTTGGTTAAATGGTTAGGCTATGATGAGACCTTTAACTCATGGGTTAATAATAAAGACTTGATGTCATTGTGAATTTACTACTACTATTAGCAAATTGTTTCTACTACAGCCCTTGTGCAATCATTACTTCTCTATGAATAAGATCACGCTTTAATAACAAGTTCTACTGTTCATTCGCAGCTTGGTATCATCGATTATGTCGAAAGTAGGTCATGAAGCACGCTGACTAAAAAAAAAGGTCGTTAACTTTCTTGGGCGGTCAAAATCGAAAAACAAAATTCTTGACTTTTTGAGACGGTTTACAAAAAAAAAAAAAAAGTTAAAAAAAAGTAAAAAAAAAAAAAAAAGTAAAAAAAAAGTTAAAAAAAAAAATTTAAAAAAAAAAAACCTAGAAAAAAAAACCTAGAAAAAAGTTAGAAAAAACCTAGGAAAAAAGTTAGAAAAAAACCTAGAAAAAAAGGTGGAAAAAAAAACCTAGAAAAAAGTTAGAAAAAAGTTAGAAAAAAAACTTAGAAAAAAAATAGAAAAAAAATAGAAAAAAAACTTAGAAAAAAAGTTAGAAAAAAAGTTAGAAAAAAAACTTAGAAAAAAGTTAGAAAAAAAACTTAGAAAAAAAAACTTGGAAAAAAGTTAGAATAAAAGGTAGAAAAAAAACTTAGAAAAAAAGTGTGTGTGTGTGTGTGTGTATATACATAAGTCTTGTAAACAGCGATTTTCATTTCGCGTCTTCATAAACTTTTCTTCATCATGCAGCAGCGACAAGAATTTATCTTAGCGACAGAACCGGAAGTAGAACGACAAGATTTTTGGCCAAGGTCGATTTTTCCACAAATTGCACCGCGTACGATAAGATTTAATCTTATTGTACCACGTGCGAAGTGTCAACGATGTTATGGATCGGTTGCAACGATAAGGCCTTCTTGCATACAATAGCTTATACAAAAGACTAAGACTTTTAACTGGTTTGTAGCACTATTTTAGCTTAATTTATCGTCAATGGAAACACCCCCAGATTGCTCGTTTATTACCTCAAAACCTTTCCCTAGCTACTCGTTTTTTCTTCAATGGAAAACACCCCCAAAGGAGAAGAGGAGGAAATAATAAAAGACCTCTTGGTTGACAGTTCAGCGCGCTAACCACTGTACTACCGAGCACCCCCCTCAGGAAATAATAAAAGACCCTCAGCTTGTTAACCCTATACTGGTCGACAGTCTAGCTCGCTAACCACTGTACTACCGAGCACTCCCCTCAGGAAAATAAAAGACCCCCAAAGGGCACAATTAACTACTACTTACCTCGAAGCTATGCGCGTTGTTGATGTAATGCAATTTGAAATGTGTTATTGATGCAACGTGATGTTAATAAAACGCAATGCTGATATAATATTAATGTGATGCTAATATGATGTGATGTTGAAACAGTGTGGCCTTGATAATATGTGTTATCGATACAATATTTATGTTAGTATAATCTTATGCTAATATAATGTGATTTTAACATAATGTAATGCTAAAGTGTGTCATTGATAGGCCTACAATGTGTCGATATAATTTCATGTTTATATAATGAGATGTTGAATTTTGTTGATGTGATGTGATGTAAACTTTCTCAAACATTTAAGGAAGGTCTTGCAAACATCATTTAATAACCTATGTTTATATTTGTTATGCCAGGAAAATCCGTTCCCATCACATTGTGGTCCTCATCAGTCTTTGCATCGCGCTGATCATTGCTAACATCGTATTTCTCGTCGGCGCCAACAGAACCGCAAACAAAGTGAGCTTTTAATACATCCACAACTCTTTAGACATCCACTTTCAAAGTGTGTGTACTGTGTAGTTGCATCAGCTTTTGCATCGCTTGTCAGGACTAAGGTAATGAAAGGAAACAGAAATTATAAAATATGGATGCGTGTCGCAATGGTTCGGTTATACTCTTAGGATACCTATCGGCCATGATCCTGACCTGATGACTCATGGGGTCAATGAGTGCAAAATGTTATTATACTCTCAATTAGTCATCTACTGATGCGTTTCACAATGTTTTTGTTCTCCTCTTAGGTTGCCATTGGGGTAATTTAGTACAAAATGTTCTCATACTCTCAGTTATTCTTCTACTGATGTGTTTGTCATGCTACTAGGTTGTGTGTACGATTGTTGCCGCCTTTCTTCATTACTTCTTCCTAGCCGCTTTCTTCAACATGCTGATCGAAGGAATTCAGCTGCTGCTCTACATCGCTATTCCTTTCCACGTTCATCGCAAACGAGAAACGATTCTACTCCTAATCAGCGCATGGAGTAAGCAACACACAGTCTTCTTCTCCTAGGTTAAGCATATTCGTTCAAACTTTTCGATTACGACTCTTAATCGATCTATTGCGAAGGAATATCTTTATGAAAATAAAGTCGACTGATGGGTGGAGCTAGTTCTTAACAGCGCCAGCCTATAATGAGGTGTAAGGTCCAGGAGCGAAAGCCCTCTAAAGTTAAAACTTATAGTTGCCTGAGGTAAATGCACATATCAATTGTCATGATTGGATGTTGAAAAGACAATTACACTCTTTAAGCATTGCTCCTGGATTCCTACCTTTGGGCTTATATATCCTTACAGCTCGGAGCCATGCCCAGAATAGTTTCAACTGAGGTATGATATCAAAGTCCAGCTTTTTTCACCATGATTATTAAAAAAAAATTATGCGCACAACGACGAATAGCCTACGCAACGACGAATGACCTTGCTCACAAAGTCCTATGATTAGTTTTCGCTACATTAAAACGTGCTTCACCCTTTCAATCAGTCTGAGCCACACCCAAACCATAACCTTTCTAGAATTCTGAAATATTCGTGAACGTGTTTGTCTTGTTCTAAGTTGTTCACATGAACTGAAGATTGATTTTTAAGCACTTAGATCTATATAAATCATTAACTTACTTGTGAACGTTTTTGAATTTCAGTATTGCCGATGGTTGTGGTCGCAGTGTCATTGGGAATTACAAAAACCGAAGGCTACGGTGGTCCAGAAACGTAAGAACACAATAAGAATTGCCATTAATTTGGCTAATAATAATCTCTCCAATTAAATAGCAACGTGTGGACGATTTACGGTATGTCAGTTTTCACGTAATTCGTAGCTGTTGAACATTATAATGGACAGCCTTCCATTAACTTTGAAGCAATTTACAAGTCTTGTACTCAGGTAGCCTACGTACACAGCGGTACGTACAGCCTCTCTTTTCGCGTATATCTGTCAACTGGACTCATAAACTATCGATTAATTATCTCGTGTTTCAGATGTTGGCTGTCGCTGAGTAATGGTTTGTTGTGGGCATTTGTCGGGCCAGCACTTGGCGTCATACTGGTAATCATTTCAGGCATTTAGCTTAAACTTTTAATAATCAATAACTATAGTATTTATTTATTTATTTCGGAAATTTATATAGCGCCTCTTCAAGGTAGGCTACTCAGAAGCGCTCCCGGCCCAACCACGGCTAAATAAAACGGTCTTTAGGTTCTTAAGGAATAGAGCGGAGTGACCTCTGGGAATTAGGCGCAATGCAACAGGAAGACCATTCCAGGTGATAGGACCAGCAACTGAGAATGAACGACGCTGTCGCATAGCAGTCCGCGCGCGGGGAACCAGAAGCTCAATTTGGTTCGCCGATCGAAGGGTGGATCGACTCAGAACTCCTAAGGTGGAACAGCAGAGTTCTCGAAGATATGGTGGAGCTAGTCCTTCAATGCACCGCCTAACCAAGGCACAGACCCTGTATGCAATCCGCTGTTTAGAAGGGAGCCAGTGTAAGATATCCCGCATATAAGATGAGACATGGCCATATTTTGGGATATGACCAACAAGTCGCGCCGCAGAGCGGAGGACTCGTTCCAGGCAGTCAATCCGGCCAGCCGGTAGTCCATAATAGAGGGTGCTACAGTAGTCAAGGCGAGAAACTACGAAAGAGTGAACAAGAGTAGAGGCAGCACTAAAAGACAGAGAGCGTGAGACCACCTTAAGTTGACGCAACTGGTAGTAACAGCTTCGGCATAGAAGGTTTATATGCCGAGTGAAAGTCAGCTCTTGATCTAAAATAATACCAAGGTCCCGCACAAAAGGTGAGAATGTAACCAGAGGAAACTCTAATGCTAAGGCGTCCATGTCTATTTTTGCCAGTTGTTGACGCGTTCCAAACCAGATATATTGCGTCTTGGTAGGGTTCAGTCTCAAACGGTTAGAGGACATCCAGGCCTCCAAGGTTTCCATGGCCCTACAAATTTCTCGAACCGCATCAGCAGCGGCAGATGCTGAACAGTGAGCATATGCCTGGAGATCATCAGCGTAGGATTGACTTAGAATTGCATTTGCCAGTAAAAGTGGTCCAAGGTCTGCAGTGTATATTATATATAATAGGGGACCTAGGACAGAGCCTTGGGGCAGTCCAAACGGGGCAGGTGTCCATGATGATCTAGTAGTCCCACAAGCCACAGTGTAAGAACGGTCCTGAAGGTAGGAAGTAAGCCAATTTAGAAAATTTCCTGAGATGCCAAAAGAGATAGAAAGTCTAGTTAAAAGGATATCGTGGTCGACGGTATCGAAAGCGGCGCTCACATCGAACAACGCCAAAAGGGTGACCTGGGAGTTGTCAATGGCCGCATAGATGTCCGAAAGAAGGCGAAGAAGTAAAGTCTCCGTGGAGTGGTCTTTCCGGAAACCTGATTGAAAAATTGGAAGGAGATCATTTTTATTAAGGTAGTGGGTGAGCTGGGCAGCTACAACTTTTTCAATTACTTTAGACAAAAAAGAAACATTTGCTATGGGTCTAAAGTTAGTTGGATCCGCCATATCCGAACGTTCACTCTTAGGCACTGGAACGACGATTGACCGTTTTTGTGACTCAGGAAGCACACCATCACGGAGAGAACTATTGCAGAGGAGTGTTAGAAAAGGCAGTAGAGTGTCGACTAACTCTTGGAGGAGGGACGTAGGGAGAGGGTCTAGTTCGCAGGTCTTCGGTGCAGAGGTAAGAATGATTCGTCGCAGCTCTTGAGCTGAGATAGGGTTCAAGGAAGATAACTCACAGTTAACCGGAGGAAAGATCGGTGGTGAGCAGTCAGCCGTAGCGTTCCTGACGGTGTTTACCTTTGTAGTGAAAGCGTCTAGAAATGCATCGGGCGAGAAGAGAGGCGTGGTAGTGTTGCCTCCTGGTCGGGCACGTCCAAGGAGGTCATTGAAGGTCGACCAGAGCTTCCTGGGCTCTCTTGAATGGTAGGCGATCTTTTGCTCCCAATGCGCTCGTTCCTTTTCTTTGTATTTCCGATGCATTTCACGGACGTATTTCACAAAATTGGTGCAGTCGGTAGATGATTTAGTACGTCTGTAACGTCTCTCTAAGCAACGAGCATGGCGGCGGAAGGAGCGACACTCGGCGTCGAACCAAGGTGTTAGAACGGAACGACGTGTCTTTGCCGGGTGTAACGGAAGTAAGGTGTTGAGAACATCCGTCATGGTCGAATCGTAGATGGCGAACAGGTCTGTGGTCGACGCATCAGTTAGGGAAGATGGATCAGCAATGGCAGGAACGCTCAGTAAGGATTCACGGAATGTAGTATGGTCCAATTGCCGCCAATTACGAACTTGCCTTTCCATGTGAATTGGTGCCTGATGAAGGAATGGCACAGTGGCAATGACGAGGCTATGGTCCGATATTGTTGGAGGTTGTATAATTAAATCTGTCAACTGGCAATCGTCCCGTGTGATAATCACATCGAGCAAACCTCCGAGTTTATGAGTTGGACCAGTCACATGTTGGACCAGTCCGAACTGTTCAGTAATGGTCGAAAACTCAACTGACATATGTAGCTCTGGATTTTCGAGGTGAAGGTTGAGGTCACCCGCAATAACCAACTGTGTGTTATATAGAGCAAAGTTCTCAAGCAATGTAGTGAACTCACTGAAGAAGGCTGCTGACGATGGTTCAGAGCCCGGACGGTAGATGGTGAGAACAGTCAGAGGACCACGCGACGACGAGACTGAGACAGCCAGTACCTCGAAGGTGGTAGGAGGAACTGGTATAGCGATCCGCCGAACTGGTAAAGCCACTCGATGGTAGATGACGATGCCACCGCCGGAGTAATCCCCGTCCCGAACGTCTGATCTCGGGCAGTCAATAGAAGTGTAACCCGGTGGTGAGGATCGACGCACCGCAACATCTGTCGACGACTGATGCCACGATTCCGTGACCAGAAGAAGATCAATATCGTTTGTAAGTATGGCGTCAGCAACAGCAACGTATTTATACCGCAGCGAACGAATGTTCCAGGTGGCAATGCGTATGCCAGAAGAAGTAGAAGGCAGTGGTGTAGCCGACGGCAAGGCCGACGGTGAAGCAGGCATCGCCGATGATGTAGGAGTCAATGGCGAAGTAGGCGTTGTCAAGCCACTTTCCCCCACTGAGGAGTTGGTAGGACTCGGTGGAACCGGAGGAAGACAGTCCTTCACTCGTTTTGAAGCAGGCCGCCATAGTCCAAACTGGAAAAGTATTTTTCGAGTAGTAGGCCTATACGGATCAATAACTTAAAATCTTACTAATCATTTGAGATTATTGGCTTAGAATCTTTCTAACCAAAATTGGCGATGATCATCAACTTAAAATCTTACTAATCATCACTGGCGATCATTGGCTGAGAATCTTTCTAATAATATGTAGCGATCTTTAGACCTTACCTTAGGAGATTCACATCGGGCAATGCAGCTTCTCCATTCTCCTCTCCTCTCCATCGCCACCTACACAGTCTCCCAAGCCATCTCCAGACACTAGTGTAGGTTCTCTTCTACGGTCCTACGGTCTCCTTCTGGCCATCAGTATTGCAAAACATTGCTAATCACTTGCGAACTTAAAAGCAGAATAATCTCTGTCCATCATTAACTCATAATGTTACTGATCCATTGACGTCATTGTTACTAGAAACTGTGTCCTACACAGATTGACACCAGTGTACGTAGGCCTAGAGTCTATAGGCCTACGTGCAGACCCATAGACTATGCGTTTGTATAAAACTTAGCATGTGCACATGTAGGCCTAGGTCTATGCAGGCTACTTCGCCACTTGTATAGAGACTTGAGCTGCTGTCCACATGATCACTGTAATGTTACATGCTTTTAAAGAATATTGTGCAGTTTATTTAATGGCATTGGTTTTCATATAATTATCCATTTTAGGTTAACTTTGTCATTTTCGTCATCGTTCTGGTAAACATTGCGAGAACAAAAAGAGCGATAGAACAGACACGGAAGCAAAGGATATGGTAAGACTTCTCGTTGGACTCTCGTCAAACTTCTTCGAACTATTTTTACAAAATAGGCCTACAATCGCGCCCTTCTGCAACTTTTGCAATTTTCCAAGAAAAAACCCAAACTCTTGTGTTAAAATATAGGCCTAATATAGACATCACATGCGCTTTGCTCTTTAATTAGAATTATGCAATATAACTCAACTGTAATCGGACGATTCCATGCTTATTATACGTTCACAAAGGAACAGTAATAATGATCGAAGCCTTGCAGATGTTTGGAAGCATAATGGTAGAGGTGTTTTCAGTTTAGAGCGGTAGGCCTAGAAGAGAATTGTTCTAAACATAATTATTAAGGAGGCACCGGTACAGGGTTAAGGCTCAGGACAAAATGTATTGGTACGGTATACCTCCTCAGCCAGTCGGTGACACGTATATAGGCCTATGTAACAGTATGCAGGCCTATGTCTGTTTGTGTCTGTGCAATGTGTGCATGTTTGTATGCATACATGCATGTAGGCCTATGTATAATTGATGAATGATATAATTATGTCTGTAAGTATGAACACAATTAACGTTTCCTGATACCAAATCTCAGGGAATGAACGCCAAAGACATGTAGGGCCTACAGGTAGGCTACCAGTTTACCAGAAACAACAAATCAGTTGTTGATTGAAGATAGGATTGGCCTCTAGCACTAGCAGAGCTGAACTCTACTACAAGCTAGGCAGATACATGTATACGGTAGGAATGCAAATGATTTTCACCAGTGCTGTGACTTTTCATCTTAGGGCGACAGCGTGGAATGTCTTCATGATCACACCGGTGTTAGGAGTGACGTGGATCTTTGGTGTTTTCTCAGTCAACGAAGATCTCGTCGTCTTCCAGTATATCTTCGCAATCTTCAATTCACTTCAGGTAATAATACTATCATTCATAGAGCAGTGGGCTACGTATAGGCCTACGCATTATTATTCTAGAAAATGTGCGCGTTTCAGCTTCATTGGGTTGTGCAGGCGAAATGTTATCATTATTTCATTGTAACCATTGCCTGTCGTGCTATTGTTTTTAAATTAATAACTTACCAGTCATTGGCCTTATAACTGACCATTAGTTAATACTATTGCCTACACGTTTAATGTAACCTATTGGACTTGACAGATGAAGCATACTTGAGACATTGATTCAACCTTAGAGTCCTTAGACAATCTTAGAGTAAGTCTATATTCGTCTTAGTTATTTAAACTGGTTTTGCGCATAGATCAGATTTCTGTGGCGGACTAACTACACTTTGACGACATAAATAAAGGCCTACAGGCCTGTTTTTGCAAATCTCCCGCAGGCAGTTCAATAAAGTAGCCTACATGCTTACTAGCTAGGCCTACCTTTTCTCTCTTGAAAAGATGCTCTAATATAAATCCGTGATTACATTATAATGAAATGGCTTTATACCAATCCCTTGTGTTTTTTCAGGGTTTCTTCATCTTCTTGTTTCACGGACTGTGTTACAGAAAGGTATATTCCACGATAAACTGACAATTATAATTATCATGGGCGGAGTTTGGTTTCCGTTTTTGGAGGGGCTAATGCCTTCTTAGAGGGGCTAAGCCCGGAAAAGATATATTTTAATTTTCATGGTAAAAAAGCTAAATCTGGGCCTTCTTGGGGTGGGGTGGGGGGCTTAGCTCCCCCTAGCCCCTGAGAAACTCCGCCCATGATAATTATGTTTTGTCTTCTCCAGTTAGCCTACCATTTAAATAGTTCATACAATTCCTTCAAGATACAAATGTATTTTTGTATGCAATGAAATGGACATCACATTGTATAGGTTACTTTCTTCAATTTCTTCCATCTTTTCTCCATTTCCCATTCCTCACTGTCTTCCTATTCTACTTGCTTCACTCTCTCCTACAATAACCTACATTCTCTCATTATTTACTCCCACTCTCTGTTCGTATACTTCTCTCTTTCCCTACTTCTCTTCTTGCAACTCTATTCCCTCTATTCTTCTTCTATCCTTCATCATTGTTTCTTTCCTTACCCCTTCTCTTCACACTCGATTACTTCTCACGTCCGTTTTCCCTTAATTCGTAATCTCTCCCAACCTAGATTACTCATTTTCTATCTTTCTTCCTTCATTGTCTAAAAAGCTAATACTCACACATCCCAGTGGCTTTGATTCATCCAAACAACAGGGTTTCTTGTGACATAGGCCTAGGCTAAGGTTAGCTTATAATTATGGTAAAAAGTGGGCCCGTAATGGGAAATAACCTTCTCTTTGCAGTTCGTACATGTAGCAGGACTCTTGCGGGGGGAATTCACCTGCATCTCTTCGTTGCTTGAAGACCTTTCACTTTTCACTGGTCTGTCATGGTGAGAGCGCTTCTCAACAGCTCTGCCGTTAGAAGTGCTTTAGTTTTACAAAATTTAGTTTCATATTTCATTAGATTGGCGAAGTTGGATGTACGTGCTAGCTTGATCGACATCTTATTTCCTTTGTAGCCTGGAGGAAAGTCAAAGGATGTCTCTGGTAATCCACCGCCAGAGGGAGAAGTCCAACAGCAGCAACAGCCACACACGCGGCGTCCAAGCTACGTGCGTCGCCCCTCGCGCAACAAAACGGCGCGAATCGAGAATCAGAAGAAACGATTGAGACGTCACGCCATCAACTGGGTTGCCATAGCAGCGGCCGCAGTAGCGTCATCTGCCGACCAACTTGATTTGCATGAATTCGACGATGAAAGTCTGAGCGGAGGAGGTCGAGAAGATTATGATGAGGAAACATTTTCACAATCGTTGCAACCTTCTTCTGCCGCAAACTCCATCCGTTCTACTTCGACGTCGACGAACAGAACGGATCTTTTGTTCTGAAAAGAATGGATTGTTCCGCTGTAGGCCTAACAATGAACTATTGCAAAATGTGATAATTATGAGTAGGAAGGTACTTTGGCTGCATTGTTTGTTTGCATTTATGGTGCTAAAGAAAAGCAGTTTACGATTAATAGGTAAAGATATACACCGTGGTTCAAAAAAGTAAGCCAAATTGTTTTGCATATATCTATAATACCTGATGACATATCAAGCTACAATTTTCTAAATATTTAGAGAAGTGGACCAAGAATATGATTCCAAAATTTCATGACCTAAAGTCGAACGGATAAAAAGATATGAATATTTAAACTTCATATGCCGAAATTTCAGTTTACAAGCAATTTTCTGTTAGATTCAATCAAAGTAAGAAAAACTGTTTTTCTTACATCTCTAATGTCTGATGAGTAATCATAAAAACTTTTCCCCAATATTTAGGGAATTGAACCAAGAGTAGGATTCCAAAATATCATGTCATAAATTTGAAGGGATAGAAAGATATGGATATTTCAACTTCATCACCCGAAATTTCAGTTTTCAGCAAGTCTGTTATGGTGTCTGTTGCGGTTTCGACGCTTGGCCGTTCCGATTTAGTTTTCATTGATCCTGGAGTAAAAATTAATAGAGCCTATTATCGCGACGTTCTGCTGTCACAACATCTTCTATCTGTACTCAGAAATCTAGTCCCAGAAGACAGCTTTGTTTTTCAACAGAACAGCGCCAGCTCACAGAACCAAGGAAACCATCGAAATGCTGACAAGAGAGACGCCAGACTTCATTTCTCCCACATTATGTCCTCCGAACAGCCCAGATTTGAATCCTATCGACTATAAAGTGTGGAATGTGATGCAAGACCGAGTCTACCAGACAGCAATCCATGATATAAACGATCTGAAGCAACCAACGCTTGTTGGAAGTGCGGGATGGCCTGGACCAGATGATAATCGACGTTGCTGTTGCCATTACAATGGCGCCAGCGCCTCCAGGCTTGCGTTCAGGCAGGAGGGGGGACATTTGGAGCATTTTATTTAATTAAATTATCAAACCATACTGTTGGGGTCATATTGTTAGCTCAATTCCATACATATCTGGAAAATTTTAGAATGACTAATCATCAAGCATTGGAAATAATTAGGAAACATTTTATTGAATCTGACAGAAAATTGCTTGTAAACTGTCATTTCGGCATATGAAGTTTAAATATTCATATCTTTTTAACCGTTCAACTTTATCTCATGAAATTTTGGAATCGTATTCTTGGTCCAATGCTCTAAATATTCGAACAATTTTAGCTTGATATGTCATCAGGTATTAGAGATATACGCAAAACAATTTGGCTTACTTTTTTTGAACCACGGTGTATAAAGATATCGATCTTAGTTATGTCGCTCCGATGGGTGTCTGAATCTAGGCTATATCTGGCAACATTAATATTTTCATTAGTGAAGCTCATCTCTTCATGAAATATCTTCTTTGGTATTCCAATGCGATTTTCTTGGTATTTCCTCTTTAACTTCTTTAGTGCTCATCCTTTGACTAGTGAGAAACCCCTTAGCTACAGAATAATCACAAATAATTCACAATAACAGTATAGCAACAATAACCACAACAACAACAATAACAGTAATAGCTGGATTCTACAAGTCTCTCAAGTCTTTTTTCTTTGTTCGTGGTTGGGCTGGGAGCGCCTCTGAGTAGCTTCTTGAAGGGGCGCTATATAAATGCTCTGAATGAATGAATAGCAATAATACACACTGTAACATGCACACACATACACATGTACATAGTTCTGCATACATAGCTTACATAGTTTACGTACGTAGGCCCTACATGAAACCAATCAATGCTTGAAAAAAAAGACAAACATCACAGACCGTAATAGCCTACATTTCCTTTCCCCCTTCCATTCTTGCTGATCACCCACCATCACCTTTACCAGGCTCCTCCATCCATCACTCATCCAGCTTTCCAATCGAAACTAAATGTAGGTCTCACCTCTTACCCCGACTCACCTGATCATCCACCTTCCACCTCTCGACCTAGATGAAATCCACCTTTTAATAGCTACTCTACCACCTCTGATCATCTGGTAACCGGACTACGACCTTCTTCGGACTACTCTTTTGGACAACCCTTCTGACTAGACACAGCGCTCGTGAATAAGCTAGTGCCCTGCGCTTGCCTTTCAAGTTGTGCTTTAGAAATGTGGAGATTGCGATTACGATAAAAAAAACCCATGGCATTAAATGACAATAAAGTTTATAGCTGTAGACAACAATAGCCTAGCTTTACAGCCAAATGACCGGGTGCATTATGTATGTTTGTATGTGCACTTGTTATAGCGCCCCTTCAAGCTATCTACTCAGAGGCGCTCCCGATGCAGAGCGGACACTGCATCGGAGTTTCACGCCGAAGCGCTGAGCAATTGTGAGTGAAGGACTTGCCCAAGGTCCTTACGCGGGGAGGTGGATTCGAACCTCGGACCTTCCGGCTCCAAGGCAACGACGCCACCACTAGACCACCGCGCCCCACATGTAGGGAGAAATGAAGTGTTCGTGTCATTATTGCAAACTATCGCCCTCTGCCCATGGATGTTTTTCTGCCCGCAGCGAAATAGAACTCGATGTGGAGCATTTCTGAACAGGTCGGGCATCTATTCTTTCCGCACATTACTTTAGGGTGGTATACGTGTGTCTCAATGCGAACAACTAGGGCGTCGCTCTGTGCTATTTGTAAAGAGCCACACCAAGATCGACAGAAAGGGCGTTGCCTCTATTCAGAGCGAGAGGAAATGGATTGCTTCTTCACACACTCTTCTCAGCCCAATGGTTTTGTGTCAGACGCGCTCCATTGACAACGATGGTGCACGTATAGCCTACAATTAAACCTATCGGCCCACGAACTCGTCCAAAAAGTACGACAGTTTACCACAATTTCTGCAATTTGGCTCCGTTGTGACATATAATATAGAGATAGATTTGAGATAAATGGACTAATGTTATTAGAGTATAATAGGCGTCTATTAATCCTTAATCCTTCTAGCTGGTTGTATCTTTAGCAACACATGATGGAGCTAGGCCTATGTGTAGGCCTGTATAGGTCTATATTATTATATCCAGACCATCGTATGCATCGCTGTTCTTTTGAGCACATGTTCTCATCAATGGGCGGGTATTTGGACCTGTGTCACTCATGGCCTAACTTTCTCAATGACTTCACAAAAGCAGACTCTCCTACTGCCACTGAAAAGGCAAAATATGATCTCCCATCTACAACCACATACAATAGACCTTTAGGCCTATACAACAAAACATACACTGTTGTGCCCTACATGTATTAGGCCTATTCATAAATCACAAATAGGCCTATATAATTATTTGGACATGGCCATTGGCTATCTATAGGTAGGCCTAGGACTATCGTATAGGCCTACGTGTAGATTTTTGGCACGGCAGTCTTGAGGATGTCTGGCGTAGTTGAAAGTTGGTTTTAAATAAGAGGTTAAAACTAAGCACTTATTTATATGGCATTATGGGGGCTTAACTAAACTAGCTTTCTGGATGTCTATTCTGAACTGCTGTGGTGGTCACCGTGGTCGCAGTCTTCTTTAGCCTATAGCCTACGGGCTTCCAAAACGACCATATTATTATTATATAGTATTCAGAGATATTTATAGGCTGTTTCCATTATACGTGTTTAATGTGACAGTCGTTTATCATTTTGGCTGACATCACGATAGACCGGTCTTTGCAATCACATAACAGATCGCATGTCTACGACGAGTCGTCGCTGTGACTGTGGACTTCAGAGGTAGGTCTAAATAGGCCTAACAGCTGCTCCATAAGATCATAACCTACATCCTTTGCTTATTTCGAAACAGAGTGCTTCTTGAATTGAGTCGGAAAAAATTCGACGTACGTATGAATATCGTTTAGGTTAATGCTTTTAAGACAAGCATATAAAAATTATGATCGGTTAAATTCCACATGGCTATGTAGGCTACGCTTTTTTACGGGATCTCGGAAATTTCAATTGAGGGCTTAGCTGTACTATTTTATTCAGGCTGTTACCGTATAGAATGATGTTTAGTTAGGCTCCAAATAGCCAACAAGGCTGAAGACAATGCGTCGACGATCTGCTTTCGTTACTTATTGATATGCATGACAGCATAGACCTACACATACGAAGCTAGGTAATTAAAAAGCTATTCGCTTTAGATTTCAGTAGATGTAAAAATTCTTTAGTTATGAATTTATAAGGCGCTGTGGTGTTTTGATGTGTTCGGTGCATTGAAGTAAGAGGGTTCCAGGTTCGAATCCACCCAGTATGAGAATTGTGGAAAAATAACTGGGGGGGGGTTGGCCTATGATAAACTTGAAATTGGGGTATGAAAAACATACTTTAACATGGGGCTCTGAAAAAGACTGGGGGGTTGAACCCCCAACCCCGCCGGCAAATTCTCACCCTGAATCCACCTCAAGCCGCCGCGTAGGGTCCTTGAGAAAGTCTTTCAATCGTAATTAATAATTGCTCGCGGTCGCTTCGACGTGAAACTCAGATGCAGTGTCCGCGCTGTAGTCGGGAGCGCATCTCGGCCCTCTCAGGAGTGAGCTCGAAGGGGCGTTAGGCCTATAGCAAATGCACTATGGATAATAATATATAATTCAGCCAATATAATCATTAGTAGGCTAGACGTGGAAATAGTAATAATAATATTACTATTCTTTAACGATTCAATCTGAATCAATATGATGCAGATAAAAGCGATAGAAGTTATGATAATGGTTTCGATCATGATGATGATGATTGCATGATGACGATATTGACGATGATGACGATCACGAGAGCGACGAAGGTAACAGTTTGACCAGTAGGCCTATATTGCTGCTGATTATTGAAAGTGAAGATTATAAGCAGGTCAGAGTTGACTGTTGATGATAGTGATGCTGTTGGTGAAGATGCTGATGCATTGTTTTTGTTTAAATTACAGATTGTCCCCATCACTCTCCAACCTCTCATGCAATAGATGCGGCAGTGTCGATTGAAGCGTTTCATCAGCGTATCAACAGCGCTCCTACTCATAATCTCACTCAACCTCATCCTCTTCTACCATCTCTTCTTCACCACATACCAAGACACAGACCTCGTCACTACCACTCAAAATGATTCCGCCGAGTCAGAACCCCCTTGCGGCGAATTGAATCGTCTGAATCGCGTACATCGCTCCATGTTCTGTCCACGCAACTTCCCTTGCCTTCCTAGACTCGTCGTTCCTACCTCCGACGTTCGACAGAGGGCGAACTCGAACCCAGGTAGATATGCGGACAGTGTGGCGAAGGCAACTATTCAGGAGATCCACCGCATCCCAGGTCTTCTCGATCAAGTCCACTACCAGCTGGTTCCGCTGATCGCCGGACTCCAGTGGGACAGCAACATCTACGGATCGGTGGCTGAGTTCGGCGTTGGAATCGGAAAGTTCACGAGTCTCCTGGCGCAGCACATAAAGACGGAGGTGGGCGAACGACTATTCGTCATCGATACCTTCATTCACGATCTCGACCAGCGTCTTTCGATGATGGGTCGAATCAGTCAATACGATATCTTCACCGCCAACCTGCGACGATTCGGTTTCGACGAACGAATCGACGGTCCAAAGCGACTGCTCGTTCATCGCGGGACCACAGAGGACTTCCAGCTGGCCAGACTCAAGGAGTGGCGACTTCCGCTGTTCCGTCTCATCAGCGTCAACGTCGAGTCCATCAATGCCACCCTACTTCCGGTCCTCGATCTGGCCGCCTGTCTCCTACTGGACGGCGGCATTCTCGTCGTAGGTGGAGTGGCGGACACGGATAAGCCTAGAAGACTCGCAGTCGTTTCTGCGTTGAGGGATTTCTTCGCGAAGGATTCGAGGTCCCAAGGGATGAGTCCGATTCTTTTGGCAGGTGATAAACTGTTCGTTGTGAGCGGTGACTGGAGCGAGACTTTTCTAAGTCATATCAGAAAAGCCGTGGAACAGTTGCATCTGCAATCCAAGGGTGATACCTACTTTGATGCTTTTGCTAAAGGTGTAATGCGGGTCTTTTACTAACCAGTCTAGGTTAAATAATATAATTTATTTAGAGGTTCGTTGTCGTAATACATTGCAATTTTAAATCGACGAATTTCTAGACCTAAGCGCAGGGCATCAGCTTAATCGCGAGCGCCGCCTGTTGTTCAGAGCTTTGAAGGGAAGATAACAAGTCCTATTGTCAAAAATAACAGAGAGGATCAAGATCTGCCATGGTAACTGTAGATAATTTATAATTATTAATCAATCAATCAATCAATCAATCAATCAAAATTTATATAGCGCCCCTTCAAGGTATCTACTCAGAGGCGCTCTCGGCCGAGATCAAGCGAAAAAAAAGTCTTCAGCAGTTTGTGAAATTGAGAACAGCATGGGAGGTGTCACATATTCAAGGGAAGTACATTTCAGGTTGTTGCTATATAGCAGAACAATTCTACATCAACCATGATAAACTTAACATTGACGTCCAAACCTGGCAGACAAAAAAATGTTGTGCGCAAATTTAGTGCAACGTTCAATCCAACATTTTGTTCCAATGGTCCCTCTGAGCCTTTGGTAACCGGACTACAATCGCCCTCGGACTACTCTTTTGGACAACCATTCTTACTTGACATAGCGCCCGTGAATAAGCTAGTGCCCTGCGCGTGGCTTTTGAATGACGCTCTAGAAATCTGGAGGTTACGATTTCTATGTTCTTCGGCTGCATTGATATCCTACTCGTGATTGTAAATCACTAATGCATAGCACTTAAAAATAAACGTCAACTGGTCCTGCAGAGTTTTGGACGTTCGCCATACGAAAGTGGAGGGTAGCCAAATGCCAAAACTTCAGACAAATAGTATAGAAGGATCAAAGTAGGCCTAGTTAGTTTCTGTGTACTGCCTCTACTGGGGGCGCTAAATTCTATGGGACACATTTTCACAAACAATACATTTAAACAGTTTTGTTTTTAACTGTTTTCGCCAATTTCCAAAAAACTGAATATTAACCAGGCTCGAGTGTACTGACAAAATTAATAATAAATAACTCAGCTGAGTGCAAAATAATTATGTTATGGCTGTTCATCAATGTTAAATGGTGGGGAGGAGAATTGAGTGGAGACTCAAGGGTGCTAAATGTATGGGGGGGACGCCATATGGGTTACGGCCGGTCCTGGACAGATCTGATAAAATGCTGAGCATGCATTGATCAAACGAAGGCTGGATTTCTAATCGAAAAAGTCTTCAATATCCTGGTCTAAGAGTTCATCGCCAAACCGACTTAAGTCCAACTGATTGAGGATGAGGTTTTCAAATGTCTCTTCAAGATCTGTCTCTCCAATCAAAACAGCCCCAACCATCCGACCATTTTGCATGACAGCCTTCACATACTGCTCACCTAAAACAGATTTT
Organism: Lumbricus rubellus; assembly: GCA_945859605.1. Taxonomy (NCBI): domain Eukaryota; kingdom Metazoa; phylum Annelida; class Clitellata; order Crassiclitellata; family Lumbricidae; genus Lumbricus; species Lumbricus rubellus. The sequence goes on along the minus strand of OX243813.1, from coordinate 5,792,736 downwards.
CACAACAAAAGATGACAATTTTAGTTAAGTTCTAAGTGAAAAAATGGCGTTAATGCTCAAACATTTCAACCATTTGTAACCAAGGCCGTAGACAGGGGGGTGTTTTGGGTGTTTGAACACCCCCAGAAATGGAAAATGCAGACAAAAATCTATAGCATTTTCTAGTTCGTGATGCAAAAAACCATGAAAAAGCCATGAAAACACCCCCCGAAATGAAATAATAGATTAAATTTCGATCAGAAAAATAAAAGTTGGCCACTAAGAAAAAGGTCATCAGAAAATTTTTCCGATAAAAATGGAAATTTTTCAGGAAATTCAGCCTCCCCAAAACTGAAGTCCTGGCCGCCACCGAAAACACCCCCCGAAATAAAATCCTGGCTACGGCCTTGTTTGTAACTCTACCCAAGGTGCCTCTCTGTCATACATGTAAACTGATTGGTGTCCTGAATGCAGTCTGAAAAGGCTACAGCGTTAAGTATTCAGGAGCAGAGGTTAACTAGCGGTAAATTGGGGCCAGGTTTGGTTCAGTGTTTGGACAACATATTATGGGTCCATCTCCTACTATTAACTTGCTATGATTTACTGCTTATATCTGAACACAATTACTAACCTTCATTTACCCTGATAAGCAACTGGTGATCATTTCCAAGGCCTTGACCATTGAATTTCCCAAGTAAGACGACCTATGACACAAATATATTTTAAAATTAGGGCTAATCCCCAGTTGGATATAGAAAAAACAATCATATTTAAAAAATCTCAGTTGCATAAATTTACCGGTAACTAGATTAATTACTCTTTAAGTTCTTCAACTGCGCAAGCAAACTAACATTGTAAGCAACCAATAAATAAGGAAAATGACAAATAAAAATACAGGAAAACCAGATTGCACAGGCTTTTTTCTTCCACTAACAGATAACATTTTGTACATGTAAAGAAAGTTAGCAGATAAAAAGTTTTCTTTGCCAAATTTAAATGTTAGTAAAATATTATTGTTTTAATAGTGAAATAGATGAATAGATACAAGAACATGTTGTACCTTATAGTCAAAGAATTTTGTGACATGAGCAAATAATTCAAAGCAGAAGTCCATCTGAACATCATCCAACTCATCAGCCATATCAGCGGCCATGCATTTGGCTGCGTAGTGACCCATCTGCCGCGCCTGGTCCCAGAGCCGCATCTGTTACAAAGTGAAACATTAAAGAATTCATGCGCATTTAAGAAAACAAAACAAATGGCATGATTATTGAAGTAGGTGGATGATCGTCAGTAGATGAGATGATAGTAAATATGAAATATAGTCAGAGTTTGGAACAGACATCTAAGAAAATTCTGCATTTTGTGGGGATTTGATGGTGTATGCTTGGCTGACATTCCAAAATGCTAAAAACCATTAGACTATCACAAATCCTTCAAAAGAAACAGAGAAAGAAATACAGTACACAGAAATAAAATTTTGGCAAGTCTTGAAATAAATTAGTCAATTATATCCAAATACAACAGTAGCAGTTAAGAGCAACAGATAATACACTTAAAGTTAGAACTAGAAGGTCATCAGATTCAAATGAATTTAATACAGATGGAAAAAATCCCAGACAAAAAATGTAATCTGAAGTATAATGGTTGGTGTACAAACTGTACAGTGTTGTACACCTCAATGAACATCAAAACATTAATACTAAAAATCACGTATAAACATTAACCATGTTTATTATCCCCAGCACACAAACATTGTTAAGCACTTAATATGAAAGAAACAATCCTCATCATTTCCAACATTGCTGCAACATTCCATCACCCACGTCTAGGCAAGAAAAATATAGCGTGAGTTCCTAACCTGTAACCAGAATGATGAATGTTCCCACCCAGCGTGACACACGTCACCAGCGGCAAACACATCAGCCACACTAGTCTGCATGTGGCTGTTCACTTTCACCCCACCATCATCAGCAATTTCCACCTAAATTACAAAGACAGTGAAAAAACTCTCATAAATACAAAGTAAAACAATTCAAATGCTATTGTCTTCTTCTTTATTGTAAACACAAGCTTTGGAGAATGTTTAGCGTTTAGTAACTGGCATCAAATATAAATTCTATAACTTATTGGATTTCAATCTGGCTTCTTAAATGAATTATTGTATTGCATTGTATCTGTAAATTTATAAAGCACTTGTCGCAGTGCACACCAATCATACATGGTTCCAGTGTGAAAGACCCAGAGAATAGAGTTGTTTCGAGAAGGTGGAAAGATGCAATTGGAGTACCAATTAATGTCGAAGAATGCGCCAATAGAGACAAGGCCGTAGCTAGGGGGGTGTTTGAACACCCCCCGAAATGGAAAGTGTAAAAAATAATATAACGCATTTACTAGCACATGATGCAAAAATCTTGAAATAAAAACCATGAAAACACCCCGCGAAATGAAAAAAGTAAAAAAAATAATAGAATGCATTCACTAGCTCATAATGAAAAAAACATGAAACTAGGTGAAAAATTGTAAGAAAGCCGACGACTAAAATAGGTCGTCAGAAATTGTGACGACTAAAAAAAGGTCGTCAGAAATTCTCCCCCCGAAGAAACACTCCACGAAATCAAATCCTGGCTACGGCCTTGGATAAAAGCAGGGCCTTCAATCATAGCCTGTGAGATGAATAAAACAATGTAGCACAGAAGTCTGAAATCATAGCCATAAATATTATGGCTTACGTACAGGCAAATCGCATTCATAGAACGACTTAAAGTTTGGGACGACTCCTGTCGCACTGACGATGAAGTCACAGCCAAAGACTTTGCCATTAGTCAGTTCTACATACACAGGCCAGTCACTGTCTGAAACACAAACATAAAACCAGAGTAAATTACACATTCAGCTAAACACAAACATACACAAACATCACAATGCAATGTACATAAACTATTCTGTCTGGCAGTGCTTCTTCTTCCTTCTCTCTTCTCATAACCTGCTTCTTCTCGCGAGACCTTGCACACTGGGAGCGCTTCTGGACGGTTCACCCTACTAGACACACTTTATAAATACATAATTACAATACAACACAACATACTGAACATAAAACATAGAAAGTTCAAACTAAATGACAGACAATCCATGGTTTCTTGCATAAATGCATATGTATTTCTAATGTGACGTACTAAGCCATACTTCATTTTCGAGGCTGCAATAGTACCAGTAATAATTAGATCACGAATCCTTATGGCAAAATTCTTATGAAGCATAGATTAGAACATTCTTTAAAAAATAATTGCAAACTGCATTCATGCTTAAACAAAAGTCTAAAAAGGAAACTAACTCTTGCGTCAGAAATTTATAAGTTGTCCAATGAGTTAAGATGGTTTTCTTCCTGGGTTTGTTTTTATCTAGGCAGCCTTGAAGTTGTGTAATTCGCTTACAAGTTATTTAGCACCAACATGTCAACTTGAAGCTTAAATACAACTTCATCATTAAAAATGCAAAATCATAACAAAGCATGCAGCCATTTTTAATAAAGTTCAGAGCTTTAATTTAAGTTTACTGCCATACAAAATTGATGTGCATTAAACTCCAGGACGAGTTTAAAGAAAAACAAGATGGAATAAATGTGGAAAATCTAAGGCCTCCTTGCATTATTAATAGATTCTAATGTGTTAAAATCCAACCGCTGTTGGTGCCACCCAAGTCACCTTCTCTACTCCGTAATTCCTCCGAAGTTAAATTCCTAGAACGAAATTCTTGTGGAGTTAAAATGGCTTTCACTTCCACTTTGTACTCAATCTTCAACAGCCAGGAATCCTAAACAATAAAAAAGTTCGCATTCATTTTAAGGCATACGATGCAAACAGATCAAAACATGTATGCATTGCTCTAATGAAGAATTCAAACTTATAAATCGACAAACAATGCTCTATCATCACATATTGCAATCATTGGCATAAGTTCACTAACACATTTAACAGAACCTTTTTAAAACTTGGCTGCTGCAACTTTCGATAAATTAAATATTATTCAGAATTTAGTAGCGCAAATCACGAATCTCATTAGCACAGTAATAGAATATTTTGCTGCTGTCTGCAGTTGGTTCCTTAGGCAGAGGCTGCATAAAATTAACTAAATCTATCAAATGTAAGAGGCCCACACTGGGTATAACACTATCTGCATTTATGACCAACCATGTATATGACCTCCAAAAACAACCATTCAAACTTGCCCAATGTCGTATATAAATATATCAATTACAATGTGTATTATGAAATTCAAGCAATGCCAATATGTACACTAACACTTTTCTTTCCACAGCCAGTCAATGAGTCAACCCAGTCTGGACCAAGAGCACAACCCAGGGCTTCGGAACTCCGACCGCTTGCAGTATCATCTACAGCAGAATATGACTCCACAGTAGTAAACCAGTCAACTCCTTATTTTCACACTTTAAGACTTTAACGACGAAGTAAACTGAAAGAGATTGGGAACCCAATGCAGCTCGTTGCAGAAGTGCTAAACACAACTCAAATCAAACAAACCAAAATTTGATTTCAAATTGCATTGCTTTCTACACAGCCTCTTAATAATAAAATAATCAAAGACGCTGAAAGAAGTCTACACAACAAAGACCATTAAAATAGCGGGAAAAACAATCAATTGAATATTAACTTAGAAATAATAAAAGTGCAGTTACGACCCACAATTTCATATTCTTATATACAATTATGATTTAATTCACTTGCAAATCTGAAGTTTAATTCTCTGTATTATTATGTCTAAAAAGGTTCAAACAATAAACTTTGCATATATAAAACTACCTAACCCAGGTCCCTAAAAGATGCCAGGCCCTGGGCATTTGCCCCCTGCCCCTCTCAGCGGTCCTGGCCTACCTCCAAGCTGGTATTTTCTCCGCTTTAGTGGACCCTCTGGATCCGCCTTTTCCTTTGCGATATGTGGAAGGAAGAATCTAGCGGCGCCTGCATCAACAAACGTACAAACGATCGACTCATCTTTGATCGCCCAAAGCACATCACAGCATTTGATTTTGTACCTAAAAACAAGCAAAGCAAAACTTTAAGAAACGTTTCGATTGCTCAGCTTGCAAGCATATAATTATGTATGCATGTAAACAAATATTGAAATTTTATTCAATAGCAAACTATATCATGCTTCCAATTGCACCCTGTCAATTAGCAATTCTGTGTTACTGCTCACTTTAAAATGTTATCACTAATAAAAATACTAATATATATACGTTCACTCATCACTGATGAGCGCCTCTGAGTAGAGAGAGCTTGAAGGGGCGCTATAACAAGTGCACATACAAACTGATGCTGGAAAAAAAACACTTAACCAGATTAGATCATAATAATAATAATTTCAGAAATGTACACCAGTTCCGTTGCAATTCCTCCGTTTCCGATAACAACTATCCTCCGTGCGTCAGTCAACCTCCGTTCGAAAGCCTGCGACATAAAATAAACAAAAATCAAGAAGCAATTAGATAAAATGAGACAAGTGACAGAAAATATCGGCTAGAACACGAAAATAAGCATTTTTATATGTTTGAAAAAGGTGCTAAATACATAGATAATGGAACTACATGAGAATGATAAATCCAGAATTATATCCCATCAGGATGCTCAAAGTCATGCTGACCCAAAATTTCAATTGTGAAAAACAACAACAACAACACAGAAACAGACAGTCATTGTGTGGTTTAGATTTTATTCACACAACAAACAAAACATATGTAATACAGTACTTTGCAGGCACCACCGTTATTAAACAGAGCTGTATATCCTACCTGAACTGTTTCCGTGTCTCTTATGCCCAAGACGAACGGGTGATCTTTAGCGATAACCTGTCATCCAAAAATATTAATCATGCTGATTTTTAACAGTTGTCAAAAAATATGGATTATGTTGCTATTTAGCAGAGTATCATGGATATATAATAATGTCAAAATTCATTTGTGCCTAGTATTATGAGCACAAGAAATACAATACTATTTATGGAATGGACTCCCCATTGCACTTCGCTCGTACACTACAACCCCTACTTAAACATTCCACTCTCATCTTAAGACAGTCTCATTTGGCCACACCAAAGTTGGCAGCACCTCTGAGTAGTCTCTTCAAAATGTGCCATACAAATTCTTGTAATGAATGAATGAATGAATGAACTAGTGCTATACTAATTATCAATTACAATACTAAAAACATTACTATTATTACTGCTGCTGTCATTAATGTAATTTTTGGCACATCGTGACCAGAGTACAATACCTTTGGGCTTGCACCAGAGCACAGGCAGAGCTTCTGATATTTAAATACGTTGCCAGTTCGAGTAGTAATTTCCTAAAATAACAAGCACTGATGAATTAAAAACAAATTCAGTTGCTCTTCAATTACAGTCATTAAAATTCTGATGTTCTTCTGCTTCTCTGCCTCTAGGCATCACCATTCCACATACATGTATAATGCTTGGCCTTTCTTTGACCTTTGTGTATCCATCTGTCATCATCCAATCCAGCATCATCTGTCTTGGTCTATACCTTGCTTCCTTTCTCTCTACTTTTCCTTCGATGACTGTTCTTAGTACTTAGTGAATCTCCTCTCAGTGTGTATCCAATCCATTTCCTTTGTCTCTTTCTTATTGTGTGTATCAGGGTCATTTCTTCTCCAATCGTTCCATCGCTTCATCATTATGCAGAGAATAAAATTAGCAAACTACTGAAATATCGATTCAGCTTTCACCTGGTCACCTGGTGCCGTCAGCTACTGGAGCTCTGGCGAAAGCCCTGGTGCATCTTCTCCAGTTGATCCTCTCCCTAGTCGCCTCTCTTAGTTCCTCCAGTCTCATGCCAGACTTTTCCTGTACTTCATCCAACCATTTCTTCCTTGGTCTTCCGCATCTTCTCCGTCCCTCACCGCATGCCGTCATCAGCTCCTTTTCCAAACCGTTAGATCTCATCACATGGCCGAAGTAGCTCAATTTCCTCCAAGTTGCTGTTTGCTGCAGTGTCTCCTCCCTCTCTATTCCGAGCTCCTCGCGCACCGATTCGTTAGTTCTCTTCTCCGTCCATGAAATCCTTAGCATCTTTCTCCAAATCCACATCTCACACGCGTTGATTTTCTTTTCCATATCCCGTGTCTTTGTCCATGTCTCGCATCCATATAGGACGACTGGGAAGATCAGTGCTCTTACCAGTCTTTTCTTTGTTTCCCTGCTCACGTATTTGTCCTTCCAAATCTTTTCCAGACCGTTCATTGCCGTTTTCCCCATTGTTACCCTCCTCCTTATTTCCATATCACTTCTTCCCTCCTTCTCTATCATAGATCCCAGGAATGTGAAGCTCAATACTACCTCTATCGTTTCTCCATCCACCTCAAAGTTTTTGTATGTTGCAGTTGTCATAACCTTTGTTTTCTTTACATTGAAGTATAGTCCCGCCTTTTCGCTTTCCTTCCTGACTCTTCTTATTAACTCAACTAGGTCGTCCCTCTTACCCGCCAATAATGTCGTATCATCGGCGTACCTCAGATTATTCAGTATTTTCCCCGCTATCCTTACCCCCTCTGTTGCCTCCTCCAATCCAGCCCTCCTCATAATTCTCTCGGCATACAGATTGAACAGGAAAGGGGACAAAATGCACCCCTGCCTCACTCCTTTTCTTATTTTAAATTTCCCTGTGTCACCATATTCAGTTCTTATTACCGCTTCTTGATCCACATAGAGGCCCTTTAGTAGTTTAATCAAATGCTTCGGAATTCCCATCTCAATTAGCGTTTGCCACAGTAGTGTATGGTCTATGCAATCAAACGCCTTGCTGTAGTCTATAAAACACATATGCACCTGTTGCCCGTATTCCCTCTGTCTCTCCATAATCCACCTTATATTGGCGATGTGATCGCGCGTTCCTCGCGCCTTCCTAAATCCCGCTTGATTGGTTGGTAATTCCCTTTCGATTGTCTTCTCCATTCTTTTGTGGATTATTTTGAGAAGTATTTTGCTCGTGTGCGATATCATCGCTATCGTTCGATAATTTCCACACTCTCTCGCGTCTCCTTTCTTGAATATTGGTATGAACACGGACCTTTTCCAGTCCTCCGGCCACTGCCCAGTTCTCCAGATTTGATTGCATAGTTTTGTAATAGTTCTCACCACTGCTTCATCTCCCGCCTTTACCAGTTCTATAGGTATTCCATCATGTCCTGGCGCTTTGTTGTCCTTGAGCTGTTTTATCGCCCACTCCACCTCTACCTCCAATATCTCTGGTTCGTTTTCGACTTCCTCTATTTTGATGTTTTCCTTCTCGACACATTCATCTTCCATGTACAACTCTTCCGTATACTCTCTCCACCTTTCCTTTATCTCCTCCTCATCTCCTATTATCTTCCCATCCTTCGTCTTGAGTGAACCCATTCTAGGGCCTGCTGTCTTCGTTATTTCCTTCATCTTTGCGAACAGTTCTTTAGTCCGTCCTTTCTTTCCTTCTTCCTCCAGCTCCCTACACATTTCCTTTAGATGGTTTTCTTTATCCTCCCTTGCCTTCCTTTGGAAGGTCTTATTCAAGGTTTTTACCCTATCCCTGTTCCCTTCCTTCTTTGCTTCTCTTCTTTCTATTGCCACCTCAATGGTCTCTTTGGATAGCCATGGGGTAGTTTTCCTTGACGTTTTCTTTGGTACATGTTTCTCCGCAGTCTCCTGGATTTAGCTTTACTTTAATAAATTCTTCTAACAAACACAAAACACATGACAATCCCTTCTCCTTGCTGTGTACAACTTACTGTTTTGTAATCTAAGATAATTTAAGCTAGAACATATCACTGATATTTCATTAAGCTAACTCTGTGAGGCAGCTATAGTGATACTGATAATAATAACGACAATTTACATGGCACCGTAACACAGCCATACCGCTACAAGGGCACCTCATAAACAGATAACCATGAGATAAGCTTTAGCAAACAATTAAGATCTAAGCTTTTATTTGAAATAGTCCATGGAGTTGGCCAATATAGGCAGTAAGACTGTGATTTTTATTGACTCGTCATATAAGGGTGTAAGGCCAGCCCTCTCCCTTTTAGTCTGTTCTTCTCACCAACAGTATATATAGCCAGCAAATTTGATCACCAGTGCAATAATCTTTCTCTTCATTTTGAAACCCCTAATCAGCAGGTTAATAAGAATACGTCCTAATATTAGACCATGACAATTACCTTCTTCTGGAAGTTTACTTTATCAACCTGTTGGTTGATTATCGTGAGATTCGTGTGACGGTCAGAAAGTTCCGTGGAAGGCGTTTCTTTCACTTCGAATTTCTCGAGCGTTTGAGTCAACTGAAATGAAATGTAAAAACAAGTCAGTGTAAGATCATCAATGACAGCATTTTAATTTGTTAATTAATCTGAACATTTATATAGTGTCTTTTATGTATACATTAACATTCTTTAAAGCATCTTTTAGCATTACCCAATGTGCTGTGTATGCATGCCCATCTGCATGTATGTAGCACCTGTAATGAACCACTAAAATGCTGGTTGGACATAGCCTTTTTAAAGCTCCAGTTTCCATCTGGAATGACCTTCGACTTCAGCTCCTCTCTTTACACGTGATCCAACTGGCAGGATTTAACAAGCTGTTCAAGACTTTTTCCTTTATTCATGGCTGAACTGAGGGAACTCCTAAGAAGATTCTTGAAGGGGCACTAAATAAAAGCTTGGAATGAAATAATCAATTAATTAATTAATCAATTAATTAATGGATTTGTGATGTTAACAAGAACTACACAAAGCTCCTTAAACAATGGATTCATATGACTCTAATAAAGTACACAACAATGATTACCTGAGCAAAATTTGTTACGGCTTTCACAACAGAAGAGGCAGTCAGCAGAAGGATTTTCTGCGTTGGACATAATGAAGCTAGCTGAAACAAGAAATCATAAAACAATTACAGTGTGGAAAAGTAAGAGACTGTACAAGAAAAGAAGCAATTCAATTAAATTTAAATGATTAAAATGTTCAAGAACACACACGCTAAGGTCACTCAGCAGTCATAATCAACATCTACAGGCATAAAGTCACTCACCAAATTGCTTACAAATAACAATCAAATATGTACATACGAGCATGACATTTGCATGAGGAAATATTTTTACAGCTTTCACAACACATGTATGCATGCATGTGTGCATGCATGTATGAATGCATGTGTGCATGCATGTACGGATGCATGTTTGTATTTATCATAATCAGAGTATATCAGACTAGACATTCTGATTTTACTCTATCCTTAAAAACTAGAACTTCTAGCATGATCATTGAATGTTGATTACACGTGTAATTTGAATAGTAAGCTGACATTTTATGTTAATCAAGACTAAAGCTGTGACTGTACTTACAGTTTCAACACATGTAACGCCGGCTATTCCACCACCGATAACAATAAAACTGAAGCGTTCATCATCTGCCATTTCAATACTTCTCCCTGCTTCTGTGATTGAACTCTACAATTAAGATCAATAAAAAAACATACTAAGTCTTATACTACATCCACATTGATGTGTGGGGCGTGGTGGTGTAGTGGGTACGGATCGATATCTATGGCTTCGCTGCAATTTTAGAAAGAATCATGGTTCCCAGGCTATAATTTTCTTGAACTTAACAGCATCTAATATGACATGCAGTTTAGTTTCAGAAATGGTCATTCTACTGACTATTAAAAGCCTAATGCGATGCATGCCACTCAACTCTTTTATGAACTCAGTTTACTTTATATTCACCGTGACTTTTGAGGTCCCCTTGAATGATTCATGTAGGCTTACGATAACACTCCGAGAAATACTGTCAGAATATTATTCTGCATTCTCTTGCATTCAGGCAGGAGTGGTGTGGATGTTTTAATTGAACAACTCTGATGTAAGTATGTGCACTTGTTATAGCATCGCTTCAAGCTCTCTACTCACAGGCGCTCCCGACTACAGCACAGACACTGCATCAGGGGAGCATTGAACAATTGCAAGTGAAGGACATGCTCAAGGGTGGATTCGAACCTGCAACCCTCCAGCTACACAGCAACGAACATACTCACTACACGGCAAGGTTAGTTTTGATATAGGTCGAAAATTAGCCATTTAACAATTTTCATATTTCTAATGACAATACCTGTCATAAAAGATTTATTAAGTAGGTCTAATTAAGTGCGTGTTTGGAAATAACGCGGACAATTTTTTAGTGATAGAACAGCAGTTGTTCACACTGGTCATACGGCTTTGTAATTTTAAGATTAGAATGATAAACTGTAATACTATACACTATACTAACTACATAGACCTATACAAATTCAGATACTGTTACACGATAACTTTTCCCCGAACTGAATATGTTATAAATGTTTTAGTAATCTGCGCAATGTTTATTTCACGTGCTGGAGCGCCGCCATTGTCCCATAGAGATGTGGAAATGTTTACCAATTAACACAACATCGATGGTTTATAATCAGGATCGGAATCTTCTTCTTTCACAACAAGTTTTTGGACGATAATCGGATTTCCTTAAAATTTCACATCTTGTTTGCAAAATAAAAGCATTCAATCAAATACGTCTATGAAAGCATATTGACGAATTATTACGTTTTAAATAAAAAATGCCTTTGGAGATTCAAATATAATGTTTAGCATTACAAACTTTTAGGTGGGGCGACATCTATTGTTGAAAGTAAAATCATGACCACAAAATCGCAATCGTGATCGTAATCTAGAAATTTCTACAGCTAAATCGCGGGAAGCAGCTTATTCACAGTCGCTTGATCAAAACAAAATCGATAGGCAGCGGGTCAAGTGCGGAAAGTCAGACAGGCTGAGGCAGGCAGATAGACGGACAGCTAAGGTGGGAGATATTTAGAGTTGAAATGACGATCGAGGGATGTGAGGAGAAGACGAGGAATTGTGAATTTCTTGACCCTCCGCATTGCACTTGTGACTTATAGGCTAGGCCTAGCCTACAGGAACGAAAATCTGTAAATGAGCCAGCCGATCGAGTCTTGTCCGGCCTTTTAGACCTTTGTCGGCTGACTCGTTGACCTGCACTAATGCCAATTAAATTGATAACAATTTCTTGTTGAATTTTGTTGTAGCCTAAATGTAGGCTTATATCACTGTTATGTGAACGCTGATGTAACATGCGAGTCAATAAACAATAAATAACCAACTTCCTACATTCCACCCAACTCAAATACCGTCTCTTCCCCTTCAAATCCACTCATCCAGTTCACCATCCAGTCTCTGACTTTCTTGACCTCTAGTCGCGCTATACAACTCAAGGTAGGCCTACATCCATCCCAACCATATAATATTACCACACCCGAGTAGCCTACCATGTAGGCCATAGTACGTAGGCCTACGTCTTTATAGATCTTAATCTTCGCAAATTTTCAACTCCTAGCCTACATCATCATCAGTCACCACTCACCCAACAGAATCTGTCTAATTAAGGCTCCTCTATCTGTCATCCCCTCCCCTTGTTAGGACGTTCCACTCAAAATCGAAGTCTTACTCAGTGTCTGACCTGTACATAGGCCTACATCTTCAGGTCAGGTTTCCCCAGAAATGGCCCCTAGAAAAATTTGACAAAAATAATGATAGTAGGGATCGACCCATATAGTCTTCAGTAGCTGATTAGGGCGTATAGCCTACATTATTTTATTCATGAACTGTTATAAACACAGGACTAGGCCTAGCTAGAGCGAAAAATTGGCTGTGTCGAAGACATAGCCTACTGCAAACATAATAAAACGAGAAAATCCGCTGATTACATGTTTGATTCATTATTGACTCAATAAAGAAAATCGATGAAACTTCAATTTTTTAAAGTTTCAAGTCGTTCCACGCAACCTTCTTAGAAATAGACAACGCACCATAGGCCTGCAATTATTATTAAATGCATATTTTAAGCAGTTTATGAAATAAAACTAAACACTCGATCTTAGACCAGGACCTGTAGCTACGCATCGCTCCCGCCACATTTACAATAATTGGAAGCAATTAATAAAACTAGAATAATTGTTTAAAGTTTTTAAACCAATAGCCTATTTCATTAAAAAATTTCCATAAGCATCGATCGTCTAGCTGTGACTTACGCTAATGCATGCTCACTTCTAATTAAGTATAGGCTGTGGCTAGGTCTATAAGCATACGTGCCCTGCAGTTAATTAGAATTCGTGACGTGTGCACATTCTCATCACTTTGTGCAGACGGCGCATGTTATTTCACGACGTGGAGCATAAGGAGGACACGGAAGAGATCCACAAACGCCTTCCACGTTGTAGAACAGAGCTCCTTCTTCGTTTCGAAAACCAGAAGGATCTGACTCCGGTTCCCCATCCACACACACAAACTCTGAACGCCCTTTGTGAACGGGATGTCCTGACATAAGATATCCAGTGTATTCAGTGCTCCATCCGCTATAGCACTGATTTCTCGCTGGAATCATGACGACCGAAGTCTTTGTCTGACTGCGGCAAACAATGCATGGAACGTTGTTGTCGTGTAACGGGCGATTTTGGTTATTATTCAATCGAAACCCTGTTGGTGCCTGATATTCCGATCCGTGGAGTTTAGAAGCCTTCTCCACGCCTTCGTTGTAAGTTCCCCAAGTTGGTTCCAGTGGAAGACAGAGGTAGTTGCTTCCTCCTCCATGATTGTCCCACCATGATCCACCAGCCACTCCTCTGTATACAGCGTCTGAGCCAGAAGCACATTCTGTACGACCCCATCTGGTGTAAACGGCGCCACCTGTGATAACATCGCAGATTTTATTTAACGTAACTGAGCAAACCTTTGCTGATCAGCAACAGTTCCAGGGTGAGAATGGCCAGGGGTTGTGGGGGTGGGTTAAACCTCTTAGTCTTTCTTTGGACCCTATACTGTTAAGTCCTCATTGCCCTCCCCTATAGGCCTAGTCCATGTATTATAGATCAACGTCTGACCCATCAATTTTTTTCTGCAATTCTCATATTGAACAGTTTGACAACAATATAAAAGCCATAAACTTTGCGCTGGGTGTCAGTATATATAATGGACTCTGTATCAACATTCTATAGAAACAATCTGGACCCATTGAGACCATGCAGGCTGTGACCGGTTTCGCTCCAGAAACCTTTGCAGGATAGGTCGCGGCGGGTCATTTGACAAGCTGCCTATTTTCTATACACCTGCCTTAATTATGACCTGCCAAATGTTTTTGTAACTTTTAATATAGGGTGTCTCGATAGGTCGAGGACGAAGAAGGAGTGAGGATAGCAAGGAAGAAACTAAACAACTTAAGATATGCCGACGATACAACGCTCCTGGCGGGAAGGAAAGATGATCTTGCAGAGCTTATAAGACGTCCAATGAAGGAAAGTGAAAAGGCAGAGCTGTAGGCTACTTCAACATAAAAAACTATAAAATCATGACGACGGAGGAATGGAATACGTTTGAGGTGGAGAGGGAAGGTATAGAGGTCGTGTCAAGTTTCTCGTTCCTGGGGTCTTTAATAGAAAGGGACGGCAGATGCGAAGGGGAGGTGAGGAAAAGAATTGCACTTGACAAATCCGCAATGCAAGCCATGAGAAGGATATGGAAGGACAGACATGTGAGCTTGAGCCTTGAAGACAAAGACAAATCTAATCAAGACAATGATGTTCCCCAAAGTAGGCCTACTATATGGGAGCGAAACGTGGACAAAGACGAAAAGCCTGGTCCCTGGAGGACAAAATCGCAACGTGTGAAATGTGGATATGGCGGAATCTCCTGACGATATCATGGAGGGATAAGAGAACAAACGAATCAGTCCTACAGGAGCTAGGAGATTTAAGAGGGGACATGTCATTAAACCCAAAAAATCACAAGCCAGAAATTGGTCACGTGATGCGAGCAGATGGTCTGGAGAAGGCGATGATGTTGGCGTGTGGAGAGGGGACGAGGAGAAGAGGACGACCGAGGACTGGGGGAATGGAGGAGGTGCACAGGAGAACAGCGATGAATCTCGAACAGCTGAGAGGGGCGACGAGGAATAGGCGAGAATGGAAGGGACTTGTCATGATGGTCGCTAGGGTTCCACGAACCGACAACACAAGGTGACAAGTGATTGCTTGTGGTTACTGTCGTAGATTGTAGGTGCCGTTATAATCTTTATGGAGTTTTGGCATTGATTTGATAAATGCTGTACAAACGGTGCTTTCACCTTGTCTCATGTCAGTTGGTTTTCCTGAAGAATTCGTGACATCTCTCCTCGCTCTATACAGCATCGTGTCATCCGATTCCTTTTCCTTTTCAAATCAACAGGGCTCCATTATAATAGGGTGAGTTCTTATATAACATTATAATTATTGAGATAGGTCTATTTAGAGCTTAAAGTGCAAGGTCATGGACGGTGTCACGATACGTATATTAAGCTGAGATTCAGTAAAATATCGTGAGTAGTGCTTAATATATTTTCCCCCTTCTAATTGACACCGCTGAATTCAGTTGCATCATGTTGCATTAGCAACCTGCACTTGCACTTGTACTAACAAATTAGGCCTACAATTGCCTATGAAAGTGGCGTAGCCTACTTGAAATGTGTTGCTAGCATGAATAGTAAGGCAAATGATAATTGTAACAACGGTATCACAATTAAAAACCAAAGTAGAAACTCTAAATTTAGCGCAGATCCATTCTCAATTACGGCAATGCTATGTGAATTTTATTGGGACTTTGCCTACATGAATCCGAATTAGGCCTACATCATGCGAGGCACTCACTTTTATCGGTGCATTTGTCGAATGTCCGATCTTGTAGGAAGCCACAGCAAGAGCCGCGAGGAAAGGAACCACGAGAAGGTACTTGAGGTGATGACGGTTTGACTTGAACACCTCGGAAACACTGGTGACACCGCTCCACATGAACGTCATCTCAACGACCACAAACTTTGAAGATCTTCAAAAGGAAAATTTGACGCAACAACACCGTCCTACGTTGAGACAAATCTGAAGATAATAACTAGGTTTCACATACACACGACTCTGCATGCCCTTGTTTTCCACAAACTTGCAAGCGGTAGCACTGTGCGTATTTATACATGATTTACGCAGTTCAGTACCAGCGTGTAACTTCCCTGTACGTGGAATGTGAGAACAGTGATTCTCTGAAAGATCGACCCACAAAATGTACGGATTTATGTCTTAATCTTGATGACAATATCATCAAATGCCACGTCTGATGTTACATGGGCTAATTATCTGCATCTGGTGGATACCATCACAGCCGATGGAATTTAATATTCAAACATGTGGCAAACTCTTGGTTGCATGAGTAGCCTAGCCTATAGACCTAATCAAGCTTTCCAAGGAAATAAGCATCGGCAGAAGCATGTGACTTTATTTTGTGATCTGTTTCACGTGCCGGGATATCATATAGACATCATTGCTCTTCTCATGTTTGATGCTTGCTTGTGAACACCATTTTTTTTACCGGATTACAGAAATTCTAACAGAAATTCTCCACTTATTCTTCTGCGAATTACGACTTACAGTAGGCCTACTTTATAACCAGCGGGGCTCAAAGTAAGACGAATAGTTCCCGGTGTGTCACTGGCACTAATAGACCTAAACAAGGAAGTTACCGCTGTCTTCAGACCTAATACCATGCATTGGCTCATCCTAATAACTTCTTTTATTGTAGGCTATTTATTGCATAATGTTTCTTCGTAACCAGCGGTCGTAATGCAGCAAATAACAAATTATGCATGACCAAGGGTGTATTCGAAATTTTTGAGGCAAGTACACGCTGCAGCCGAAAAATCGACTTTAGGGGCAAAAATAAAATTTCTGACGACCTTTTCTTTAGTCATCGGGTGGTTTTTGATGATTTTCGCCCAAACAACCTTCGTCACGGCATAAAACGGTCTAATTTCATGATTTTTTGATCATAATCACGATTTCGTTCTGTTTTATGCTCGTAATTTTATTTCTGCGAATTTTTTACTTTGGTCTTTGTGAGTCGAGTAGGCCTATAGCCTACGCTGTATAGGGTCTACCCGCGTGTACCCTCGCTTTCACAGGTGATTACACGACGTGGTCATTTTTTAATAGCGGAATGTGTTTACTATCAGCGAGGTCATTATAAAAATTATAGATGACGTAGGCTATGGCACACCTGTTTGAATGCGCAAGAGAGTCCATACATTTTGATTCACCGTTATGTAGGGCCTAGTAGGCTATAATTGCAAACTCGCGTCTTGGAAAAATTACAGTGAGCATGTCGGCATGTAGGGTAGGGTGGGGCATAACGCCCAGTGTGGGGAATACGCCCCCGCTGAATATCTTTGCAGTTGGCGACTTTAAATTTGGTGGGATTTGATAACTGCCCATGACAGCAGACGCCATTAAGAATTATAAGAAGTTAAAACGTGACCAATTTCTTGTTTCGGTGGAAGACAGGAAATAAAAGTTTGTTTTTCGTGTCTATTTTCTAATTCTCGTATGCAGTTCATTCAGCTGTAATTAATTTCATGTTTAAGGGATCGGCATGAGCCTTATGTCATTATTTAGCTAAATAAATGCACAACAGAAATATAGCTTAAAGTTATCAATTCAGTTTAATAAAGAACCGACAAAATCAATAATAGCAGACAACCATAGATGGGGCAAAAGGCCTCATACGCTTTGGGGCAAAACGCCCCGCCCGGGGCGTTTTCCCCCAATACAGATGGAAACGCCAACTGCATCAATAAATTTGGTTAGTTTCATATAATTTTTTATGTTACAAAATATATAGGCCTATTCATATCATTGCCCTTGCTTTGGGCTATATTGTGTAGGCTAAAATAATGTTTCTATGGTATATAATGCCCTATGTAAAAGGGCTTCTTGCCCCATGTATGGGGCAAGAAGCACTTTTACACTAGTTGAATGCAGATGTACGCCATTGGGCTTCTTGCCCCATGTAAAAGGGCTTCTTGCCCCATACATGGGGCAAGAAGCTCTTTTACACTTGTTGAATAAAAATTAAGTTTTTCTCGAAATGGTCTAACATTAAGTAAAATCAACATTTCTACTGAATAGCGCATATAATGCAGCTACTTGTCACCAATTTTTGTTGACTTCAGATTGCGCAACTTTACTGTGGGTCATGTCAAACGTTAAAGGGGGCGTCCTGCCCCACCCTACCCTATGTGGGCCTGTGTGCATAATATGAATGGATGTTTGCATACATGTGTGTATGCATTATGTGTATGCATTAATGTAGGCTATGTATGTATGCCTGTGCATGTGTGAATGTACCCATGTGAATATAATATAGGCCCCTATCTCTCTCCATTTATCCATTTCATATTTGAATAGATGTAGGCCTATTTACATGCATGTATCTATTATCTGGATTTGCAATTATATAAGTATTGGCGTATTGAATAAGTTTGTCTTTTTTGTGTTTTACATTGAATATATAGCCTATAATAGGCCTATATGAGAAATATTGGCCGAGTGCATTTGTTTTCTCGGTTTCTGAGAAACTTATTCCACGGAAATGAACACGAACCGTCGAACCAGCGTTGATCAACTTATTATACCACATGCACCTGCTAATTATACGGCCGGCTTTTTTCGTGTGCATCCGGGTACAGACCCAATAATTGCGTCATGTGAAAGTCATTTGGGGAAAATCCAAACATTAATGAGTGTAACCCTGGAAACAGGGTGCTCTGTCGTTTACATTAATGTCTGTCTTTGTGCATAGTTAAACACATCTGCAGCTATAAGTCTATAACCTATAAATGCCGAATTACATTCGATATTATGGCAGCACGTTATAGTCTGTGTAATAAAACTTCTGAATAATAAACCTACATGTTTGCGCTGATAATTATGTCGGTGAAGGAGAGAAACAGCGACAGACAGAAATACAGACGGAGACAAAAAGACAGGCAGAAATACATAGACAGAGATTGCCAGACAGGCACACAGAAACAGAGACAGAGACTCAGAGAGTAACTATATTATTGGTTGCGGTATCCTAGGAGCTTTGCACTGCAGGATTGTATTCCAATCAACTGCGGCCTAATCGTGAATAAGCTGGCGACTTGCGCTTTTCATAGTGGCGCTCTACAAATATTTTGAGAATACGATTACGATGTTCTAGAGCTACTCGCAAGTATTCTATTTTTAAGGAGTGAGTGTTTGGACCCATTTAGCTAATAAAATTAATGGAGCTGCAAGTTACATGTATATAATTATTATTATGTATTCTGAAGCTTATAAGATAATTATGAGCTTACCTGCATATGCCACGTGATAACTATAGGCATTTATCTAGGGGCAATTTAAAGGGGTAATTGCCTCACGAGAACGACAACGGCAATAATTATAGGCAGAGAAGTCTACACCTGAAATTGCACCATTTACTTTAATTGCCCAATTCACGTGACGTAGGCCTAGGTGTATACTTGGGGTGTAGACACATAATGATAAGGTTGAAGTAGGACCAAATTGCACCGGTGTGATTGTAATTAACGTTAGTCCACCGACGATTATTGCCGTGAAATTAATGGTTATAAACACAGACAAACTGGCACGGAAAGACCTGACAATAATTATTATTTCAACATGCTGTGCTGGAGGCCAGCTACAGAGAACGTAATTCTGTCTGCAATTAAAAATAAGCTATGTCTATTATTGGGTGATGAGAGTTTGGTGATTGCGAGTTCAGCAAACAAGCTTAATGGTCGCGGTGAACCTTTCAGAGTTCAATCATTAAAAAATTCCTTTGAGAGGCATATGACATGCAGGATCTTCACTGCACGTATTAAGCTTATACATAAATGCGCGTTTGCAAGTTTGTGTAGACAAACTATTCTTATCCGATCAACATTGTCGCTTTAGTTATCGGAAAATCGCTCAAAAGTATCAATTTTGGTCGCAGTTATGAAGCCCGCATGCTGCGGAGGCGTCACCGGCGTTTTCGAGAAGCTCAGATCGAATCGTCATCACTTCAAGTTTCTTCTCATCGTACCTTTCCTTGTTGTAGTTGCTGTGGTTTCCTTCAAAATAGGACACTCGTCAAGAGTAAGTACAGTGTAAGAATTGTGGACAAATAACTGGGGTTGGACAATGATGCATTTGGAATTTGGGTGTGAAAAACATACATTAACATGGGCTCTAAGAAAGACTGGGGGTTGAAACCCCCACCCCCGGCAATTCTCACCCTGAGGAAGTATTTGCAAGACCCAGACGTGCATGTAATTCCACGACAGTGTTCATATGGCATTATTCTGCTTGTCAAGTGTAGGATTAATAGAAATCTATATGCTGCATTCCTCTAAGGCATTAATTCAGATCTATGTAATAAGTGTTGGCAAAATATCACCGGCGTAACATCACATGAATTTTTCTAACATAACGTGAAATAATTTGAACTAGCTTACCATGGCTTTAAAATGGCACTGTGAAACAACAGTAGGCTAGGGCTACCACTGTGGCATACATTTTCAGAAGCATTGCCGGTGTCCAAGCAATCATTGTTAACTGAAATGGAAAAGCATTATGCTGACAACTAGAAATCTTTAGTGACAGTCCAGTTACAACACTGATTGTTTTAGAACTGACTTCTCTTGTAATCAGAAGACATTTTTAATAGCTATGATTAGAAATAGTCGCTGATTTTTATGATGTCCATTTGCACACAGGACGAATTGGAAGATACGGCGTCGCATCGGGAAAAACGAGATGTGAAGCTTTCCACCGAAAGTCTGGATTTCTTGAAGCAAGGTGAAGGCATTACACAGTTGAATGTCTTCATCAACAACACCTTCTTCTTCTTCATCATCTTCTTTTCCTTCAGGCTTGAGTTAATCCCTCTCTACGGAGGGGTCAGCTACTCGGATCCTCCTCTTTCACTTTCCTCTGTCTTTCATCAACAACACCCTTCGATGAATGTAGCTTAAATTTGGTCAATGCAACAACCAATAAAATAATTAGAGCAGTGTAAAATTTGAGGTTGCCAGTCACTATTTTCATCATGAATCCATATCATACAGACGACCCAACAATCAAGATTCTACCTTCGTTAATTCCCCAGATTAATCAATCCACTTTCTTTGCGATTCTGCTCTTTGGACACTCGAACTTCGGCAATTTCTTGATGGATTCGAGAGGTTAAGGGGCAACAGGTTATTTCGATGCATCAATAAGTAATCACATAGACCTATCTCCGTTGGGAAGCTTGCGTGTCAAAGATTGTATTTGCAAGTTTGCAGAACTAAGTTGGCAGAAAAATACCCGATTCCATATAGAACCATCCTATTTCATAGCAATCTTCTCTTTGTCAGCTAACACGAGGCTAAAATATTTTTTCACGTGGTTAAACTGTTGCTGATCATTAAAGGTTTGTATTGTTCAGGTGCTCGTAAGACTGAAATGTTTTCATAGGTGGCGCTGTTTACACCAGATGGGGTCGTACAGAGTGTGTCTCTGGCTCAGACGCTGTTTACAGAGGAGTGGCTGGTGGATCTCATTACGATCACCATGGCGGAGGAAGCAACTACCTCTGTCTTCCACTGGAACCAATCTGGGGAACTTACAACGAAGGCGTGGAGAAGGCTTCTAAACTCTACGGATCAGAATATAAAAATCCATTGGGGTTTGGTTTGAATAATAACCAACAGCGTCCGTTACATGATAACAACGTTCCATGCGTTGTCTGCCGTAGTCAGACAAAGACTTCGGTCATCACAGTTCCAGCCAGAAATCAGTGTTACAGCGGATGGAACACTGAATACATCGGATATCTGATGTCAGGGCACAGCGGACACAAAGGGCGTTCAGAGTTTGTGTGTATGGATGGGCAACCGGAATCAGATGTTGCTGGCTTTCGTGAAGAAAATGGCGCTTTGTTCTACGCCGTGGAAGGCGTTTGTGGATCTCTTCCATGTCCTCGTTATGCTCCACGCCGAGAAATAGTTTGTGCCGTCTGCACAAAGTGATGAGAACATGGACACAAGAATTCCGATTAACTGCGAATACTTCTATAGATTGCAATCTCGAAACGCTATCAATAGCATGATTAATTCAGTTAGTTTGAAACCTATTGAGCAAATATAAAAATTGTGATGAAGAACGCGGTAGAATTGTACAACAGCTGCCCGTCCATGACTAATTTCAATATAGTCCTAGAGTAGGCCTATGTAGGATAGGCCTACTTCAACAGTTGCTTTATAGGCCTAGACGTAGTCAAGCGTGAATAATGATCGAATAGAACTGTAGGCATCTACAGGTCGGATTAAGCTGTTAACATTTTATATTTTGCAACATTTTGTTAAAACAATCCAAGGCCATGGCCAATGTTGTGTCTTTTTAGTTGTTGCTAATAATACTTTTGTATGCTAATTGTTTTTTGTTTTGTTATATGACACCCAAATGTGTCTAAGTTCCCTACTACACTCTCATATGAGTGATCAATAATTGTGCATCCAATATTGTTCCGATGCAGCGAAACTAGCGCTACGCAATGTCTTCAATGTCTTCAATGTTTCCGCTCTTTTCTTATGGGTCAGACTCAGAGGATCATCCCTGGTGACGCTTAAACGTCCTGGGTTGAGGCCGAGTCCGGTGTTTGATAGGATCCTATTTTGGGGCCCGGTAGCGCATTGGATAACGCGCTGGCATGGAAAGCGAAAGGACCCGGGATCCGATCAGTGTGCCATGGGGTCCCGCACGAAAAACGGTGGTGGGGAGTTTAATCACTTAAATCGTTGTGAGAAGTGTTGGGCGTTTGAGCCTATTCACGGACAGACGACTTGAGCAAGCAAATGCATTAAATAGGCTAGTATACTCTGCTAATTTCATAACCTTGCTTATTTTCAACATGCCAGTGTGGTTAAGGATTCATTTATACCTAAGTTTAATATCTAATTAATCATTACGTCACCCATGATATTTATGACTGCAAAGGTCACTGATAGGTTCCCTATGCCAATGAAACATTAATTAAACAAATTAATCTTACCATTTTATGCCTATAAAGAGGATCTCTATAGGTCTTTCAGGATAGTAAACCATTAAGCTTACATCTGAGAGACAACATAGACCCATTGCATCCTGACAATTCTCAGAACTGAGAGCTAGATTTCAGGATCCTTATACGCGTAAGACAAACACACATAATTTTATTGAACCAGTTAGACAGACAATAATTGGCATAGCGCCTCCTTGATCCACCTAAGAAACATTCTGTAACTGAAAAACAGTAACTGGAAATGATTTTTGTCTGGCTGCAGCCTGCTCTATAAAAAGTTTCTCCAAGTCCATGTCACTTTAATGTAAGCCTCTGTGTAGGCTTCTATTTCTGATAAGAATTCTGCCTTATGGAATTAAGCCTCATGTCTATTACAAACTATCTAGTAGGCCCTATCTAGCGACATTGAAAATGCTCTAAGTCGATCCTACTTCAGAAAACTAATTCGTGCCCACACATTAAACACACTAAATAATGATACCCGACCCAGTTTCTTACAGTCTGCTTATCTAACTAACTTACACCAACACTCAGTGACTTAGGCCTACTTGTGTACTGGTCTCATACATGTATCTTCTGTCGTGCCATTTATTCCCATATAAATTGTCGCATAAGTTCTGTTTCTCAATCATTTCTCTGTGATGTGTGTTCAATTGATATTTTGTTTCTGAAAAATTGTTTATACTGGTTTCAGTACACAAATTAAATTGATTTGAATAGTTAATTCATAGCAACACAATCTTGCATAATCAAATCGAGTGTGTTATGCTGCAATTCTTCCATTCGTACCTGCTCCTGTTTCAGTGATGCATGTGAACAGTCGTTGTTAGACTTCACTCGGATTTATTATGACACTAATAAGAAACAGACCCATCAAATCCGGACCAATAACAGGTCAAACATACAGGATACCTTCAGTCATAAATGTCGGGTTTACGGAACGTACAGGAACTTCTAGGGTCATAATAACATAATGTAGGCGCACGGAGCCATTACCTGCGTCAGATTTCTTCAGTATCTCGAAGTGGTTGTTGTTCTGGCGTCTCTCTATCAAGATGGGACAGACGTGGCACAGTGTTGCGATTCTCTCCGACAGGCTCCAGCCATACCGTCATCACCTGAAATGGCTTCTCGCTCTTCCCTTCTTAGTGGTTCTTGTAACTGCCTACAAGATCGGACATTCATCTACTGCCCTGGACAGAGTTAGTGTTTAATAATTTTTTAGTCTTCAATGATAATAGTCTCCTGCAGTCGAACTGAATGGCTACATTTTAAGAGTCATAGTAAACTCGCCTCTAAGATTCACAGTAATTTTACTGACCCTGCGCTCGTTTGTTAGGCTACTAGGCCTACTGGTAAGCAATAAGTTGTTTGTAAATTTATTATGACCGAATGTCGTGCGATAAATGGTGTCAGTTAGCCTACTTCCTTAAGAACGTTGTCATCTGCCTGATTATCGGACTGATTAACTTACAAACTTAAGCCATACATATAATACAATAGCACCTCTCTCATCAAAGTGATTGTCTACAGACATCTATCCATGATTGGCCTCGCCCGTAGCCTAACTGACACCTAACTCGAACCTTAGCTGAAGGTAGAAAACACGTCCAACTCATCTGCATTTCTACGCCGGGGCAATTCGTGAGTTTTAAATTCCCCTCGTACCGCAACGGCTGTACCTAACTAGCCTACAGAACTGACTTTGAGAGCTGGGAATCATTGCTTAGGCAAAGTTTTGTAATGGGCTTTGTAGGCTAAAATATTGAAGGTTTTGGCGGTTTAGGATGGAGAGTTTTGAAAATAATTCACCACTGATTAGTGGACAACAGTATGCTACTGGACGAAATTTGTTATAGATTAAATCAAATCACATAAAAATCTCAGAAGTGAGAGCTAGATTTCTTATGCAATATGCATCTTCTTATTTCCTCAGTTAATTATGTTGCATTATGTTCAAACAGAATGCAAACGAGAATTCTGCGCTGTTAAGAGAGAAGAGAGAGACACCGAAAGGTCAGAGTGCGAGTGACTCG
This sequence comes from Lumbricus rubellus, assembly GCA_945859605.1. Lineage (NCBI taxonomy): Eukaryota > Metazoa > Annelida > Clitellata > Crassiclitellata > Lumbricidae > Lumbricus > Lumbricus rubellus. The sequence continues at coordinate 5,767,683 of OX243813.1, read as the reverse complement.
AAACAAGGTCAGTCCAGAGGTTGAGTCAGTAGTTATTCGGTCTTAATATTATGCTTGAAAAGTTCACTAACATTAATTATTAAGTTCTATTACATTTTACAGTTGAAAGGCATGATATTTTTGCAGTATTGACTGTTTATATTCGGTCAGATTTTGTATATGATCCGATTGGGTATTAATTTGTAATTGCCACCTGGTATTTACATGTAGGCCTATAAAGCACCACTTCAAGACACTCAATAGTACTGCACCTGATCCGAAACAATAAAACTAATCTCTTGCAGTACGCACTTTATGTGCCTGTGAAGATGTTGAAGGGACAAACTAAGAAGCTTGAGCTGCAGCTCTCAAGGAAAGCGAGTCCATCTGTTGGACCCAACATAGAAAACCTTCTGGATTGAGCATTAGTATGTATACGAGGGTCACTCAGGAATTCACAAGCAGCTGACCGAAGGTTGCCACGATGCAGGAATCAAGATTATGACATGCAGAAGTCCATAAGGTATTATAGAGCAGAGATAACAAGACAATTGTTGTGCATTAGGGTAAAGATCTTGAACTGAATAGGATTCTGGATTGCCAGTGCAACGAATCCCGCATCTGGATAGGCCTACACTTAATAAAAGACTGTCAGCAACATAAAAGAACTGCAGACTGAAGTGGAAACATTGCCTCGAAAGGTTCAGCAAACTATTCACATGAATAGAATCGTTGCATGCAGATTCAATTAAGAATGCTTCAGATGTCGCCAGCGTTTAAAGCGGGTGGAAACACGTGGGAAAGACGTACTCTCGAATTATTTGATGGCGTTCCCACTGCTCAGTGCTCACCATGCATGGGATCCTGGAGTTCTGGAAGGATTGCGTTGCAGTAAACCACTCTTCTTCGGCGTTCCCGCTGCTCACCCAAACAACTTTGACCACTGGGTATCGCTTGAATCATCACAACTTTAATATTATTGCCATCGTTCCGCAATTAGTATTAGGCTAACGTATCACACTTTGAAATGATTCACAGGCGGTGTTGCTTACATTCGTTGGGGTCGCACTGAATGTCCAGATGGAGCAGACGTCGTCTACAGCGGGGTAACTGGAGGTTCCTGGTATGCCAGTCACGGAGGAGGAGCCAATCCTCTTTGCCTTCCAATGGATCCCATCTGGGGAACCTACAACGAACTCGCCGAGAAGGCCTCCAAACTCTATGGAGCCGAGTACGAGGCTCCAACGGCTTTCAACCTGAGAAACCTGGATAATATCAAAGGTCGTGCTCTGCGGGATCATAACATTCCATGTGTTGTGTGCAGCAGCCAAACAGGAAGAGTCCTTCTCACGATTCCGGCCAGGAACCTCTGTTACGACGGCTGGAAACTGGAATACAGCGGATACCTGATGTCCTCAAGTCCTGCTCATCAAGGTCGGACACAGTTCATCTGCATGGATGAAAGTCCGGAGGCCGATCCAGCTGGATATCGAGACGAGAACGGAGCCCTGTTCTACAACGTGGAAGGTGTTTGTGGGTCTCTTCCATGTCCTCCTTATACACAGCGTCGAGAAATAACATGTGCCGTCTGCACAAAGTGATCAGATCATGCACTATGAAGTTTTAGAAGAACTCACATAGCAATGCTTTCAGGCGATGCAGTAAACAAAGGTTCAAAGTATAATGTTTGCATGTGCGTCTTAGATTTTTACTCAAATGTTTAGTGTTTGTGCCGTTTGACTTTCTTTTAAATGGATCGTGAACAAGTGCTTAGTTCCGCAATGAAAAACCTGTTTTAGGCTATAGGTCTGAGCTCTGATATGATGCTTCTAATGTGCTTACTGGAATTGTTTAACTGACTTTTTTATCAATAAATCGTGTGGTGGGCCCTTCAACCAGCAATGAGTGTAACGACCTCCCTCTGGAGCTTCGTCTCTTTCCTGGGACCTTATCTTTTCTCACCTTCAGACTGTTCTGGAACTAGATATTCATCTGAGTAGTTTTCTTTAAGGAACGCCTTAGATATGCTTGATATGATGAACGAATATTAAAGCAAAACGAAGTGTCCTTTTAATTTTGTAAGTAACGACGTGATGAAACTTATAAAGAAATATATAGTTCCATAAAACTAGTATTGTCTTAATATAACAGCTGCTGACCATTGACGAAGGCCTACATGAAGTTGAAAATAAAAACAATAACAGGCCTACAACTGCTGGTATGCATGTTAATACATATCAATCAGAACCTTAAAGTATCTAGCAATGGATAGTAGTCTAAATATATAATAAAGTCGGTGGAAAGATCACTCCACAAAGATCATTCACAAAACATTGACTAAACACAAATAAAAAATTGTATTACCACAAGAACTTTATATCGATAAGCAAAATGAAGAAGTTCCAGCATACATGCTAAGAATTCCGTTAGTAATAAGTGATCTACATACTACATTACATTATTAACTATATTTCACTTCACCCTGTAGGCCTAACCGTGTTGCGCTTGCTAACTTGACTCTTATTAAACGAATATAGGCTGATATAATATATTGTAGAACCCAAACAAAGGCATCCCATGAAGAATTTGCATTGGGCAGTTGTTGAGTGTCTTATCCATGTTTCTATCAAAGTTATTAGTGACTTGTCATTGCTGTTACTTAAGGAAACTAACTTTTCTAGTCGATGTAATGTTAAAGCATAATATCCTTTCTACATAAAGAACGTCATACAAGCAGCAATGAAAGTATGCAAGAGTCATTACAAAACTAACTGCAATGTGAAGCATTTTTATAGCTTCGATGAGGTTCTTTTATAAGCCAGATACGCAAATATAATACCAAAAGCTGATGCAGGTTTAGTTCATCGTGTTTCACTATAGTTTAATTTGACCTCGTGAACAAATTTCTACTTCGATCACTGAAAACAGACGGTGGTGTAATTCTGCGTTGCACAGTAGGCACCGTGTTGTATTTATTTCGTGCAGACAACGCAAGTTATTTCGCGGCGTATAACATAAGGAGGACAAGGAAGAGATCCACAAACGCCTTCCACGTTGTAGAACAGAGCTCCTTCTTCGTTACGAAATCCAGCAGGATCCGCTTCAGGAGCCCCATCCATGCATATGAACTGCGAGCGTCCGATGTGCCCTGGATGCCCCGACATCAGGTAACCGCTGTACTCCACACTCCAGTCGCCATAGCAACGATTCCTGGCTGGAATCATAAGAGTGGAGCTCTTTGTTCTGCTGTGGCAAACAACGCATGGAATGTTTTGATCATGCGCTGTGCGGCCTCCAAAGTTTTTGAAGTCAAATCCCGATGGAGATTCATATTCGGCTCCGTAGAGTTTGGATGCTTTCTCAAGTCATAATGAACATTGAACAGCCTAGCTGCACGTTCCAGCTTACATGTATATATCTACCCACCCACTTGTCTGTCTACTTACCTGTCTTCATGCATGAATTTTCAGAAACACAATCACATAACACCACGTGTCACAATATTCATGAGCTTAATAGAGTGTTAATAATTATGGCTCAGTGTCATGGAACTCCCTACCGCTAGAGGTCATAAGTCTTAGCAACTTGGCCAGCTTAAAAGCATATTAGGTATAAGGTTCTTCTCAAAAAACTATAATTTGAATTTATAGCGACAATCTTATTCTATGGTTCTAATCAGTATGCTCACTATACTTGAAACTCAATAGGGATTTTGAAAAAGGGCGTGGTCTATGTGCGACTCTATGGTCGGCCATGTTGGTATGCAGCTGTGAGCCGTTGTCCATGTAGGCTACACGCCGTTACGCGGTGAATTGTTAGTTGATGGAATAAATTTATCGCTACAGGCCTATATTGATCTATCCATAGGCCTATACCTGAACAGATCATAGCAGTCTAAAGACCATCCAGCCTGGAGCGGCCCGAATCCTTGAAGCGAATTTCGGCCAGAAGCCCAGAGCCAATATCTGCTATAATTAACAAGTAGGCCTAGACCTGCGCTTTATGCTGTTTCACGGACTGTAAATGACTGGGCTGCTTCCAACGTAATTGCAGACTCAAAATTTCTAAAGCACCACTTGAGAGCCAAGCGCGGGGCACCAGCTTATTCACGAGCGCTGCGTTGAGTCAGAAGGGTTGTCAGATAAGAGTCCAGTTGCTAGAGGATCCGAGGGGGCAGTGCAGCTGCATGCTGCTAACGCGTCATCTGGGTTGTGAATTGGAAGGATCAGCTGAGAATGAGATAGGGGGTAAGAGTTCTGGAAGAAGTGCCTTTTGATTTCGAATGGGAAGCCTGATATGTGATAAAGGAGCACGAGGAAGTTGAGCAGAGCCGCATTAAGACTAGTGTGGACCTGGGTGCTGTGATTACCCTCCAATGGCCCCCTCTGGAAACCCATCGGTCCAGCACGCACATATTTACAACAGCGAGGCCCTAACACACTAAGATGCGTGGTACTGTATTCAGTGTCTCGGTTGGGAGAACCTGAGATAAGCCTGGCAAAGAAACAGAAGAAGGCTTGACAGCCAGTTGAGTGCTGGATTCTCAAATCTTTGTCGCTGTGTTTGGTCTTGACAACTGTATGATAATTAATTAATTATCTTATGCACACCATTACTCATCAAGTTCCTTAGCTTCTACATTATAAACTGTCTGCTTAATCCGCTTCATCATCGGCTTCATCTGCAAAGGTGTTAGCAATGGCTGATCCAACAGGCTTAGAAATAGACCACTTTTATTCTAGATTGTCAGTTTGGTCATGAACTGCAGAGCTGCCCTTGGTGTCACCCTATTCTGACAGTGATGCTTGGCTTTTATCAATGGACATATTACATGCACTCTGGTGGAACTTAAGAACATGGCAGAAGCAGTTGATGTAAAATGTTGAAAAATGATAAGGCATTGTTTGAAAGAAAGACAAGTATCAGACCAAAAATTTTAATGGATTTTGAGCATATAACAGCCTCCAATTTGAAAGATCTCTGTGGCTTAAATGTACCGAAGCCTTTACTCGTTGCTTAAGCCTATTATTTTGCCATCTCGTTGAATCTAATTTTAAATTGGCTGCAAGAGAGTGGGTGTTGCTCAAGAGCAGCTGTAACGTCCTATAAAGCCGCTACAATATAACGTCCTCTAAGGCCGCTTCACGTACTTACTTGCTAATCGATTTCATTAGATATCGTGGTTCTATTTATAGATCATCACATAGAGAGATTATTTTCACGAAGGCGTAGTCGTGTTCGGTAGGAAACTACTGTACGAGGCTACTGTCGAGGCTTCTGAATCCTTTTGTGGTGGCCAATCACAGTAGTTTGTCCGACCTATCAGAGGCCGAGGTTTGCGTTCGACGACCGCTTTTGCGCGGTAGCCGTTGATTGGTTGATGCGGCCCACGTGACCGCTGCAACTGCCGAAAAGCGGAGTCGAGTTCAGGATTCCATCAGGGTAGGAGCTCGTCTCGTGAAGACAAGAATTTGTGTGGGTTTTTGGTCAGAAACTACTAAATACGTGGCTGATTGCCTGACTGCATGAATAAGAAGATATCGTTGACTAAGCAACGGGTTTTGGCACCGTTTGCGATCGGTATTATTGCTTCTACGTCCGTCGAATCGTGTGCTGATTCGGACGAGTGTGGTTTCTTTTCTGAGGTGATTGAAGTTACACAATTTGTCATTGCCGATGCAATATTCTATGTGAATATCTTGATGACAAATAATTATACCGGGGCAAGAAATTATCCGATCTTCTTTTCATATTCGAATTCGAGAGTGACTCAAATTGCACGGAAAGTCAGGGAAGTATCACCTTACTTAATTGCTCCATAATTGAATCCGAAACCAATTAAAGTTAATTAATTGAAACTGTTGTGATTGATGATAAGTATTGAAGCTAATGTTGATTGATGATAGCGGTCGATATCTTCGAACCGAAATGTAATTAATTATACCTGTGTGCTAATAATGGACCATAATAATTAGAAACAGGGTTATGCACGCTTGTTGATTATATGCTAAATTCTACTGAAGTTGAAAAGGCATTGAACTCTTAGTGAAGAACAATATTTAGGCCTAATCACGAATGTTAATTGTCAGCAACGCTTGTTCATTATAATTAGTTGAATGGTTTAATTAAATACTTCAAATCAGACGTTAATTAATAATCAGAAGATGGAAACTTCTATAAGGTCTGAGGATCACTCTGATGAGGATTTAGAGGAATGCATAACTGAGGGGGAGAAGGGAGGAACCCCTGACAGACTTGACCAGTTAGAAGTAAGGGGTAAACAAGTTGGGGAACTTTTACTAACTGTTTCAGAAACCCTGGGGATGTTCATGGAACGACATGAGTCCCAATTCAAGAGCCTTAGCAATGAGCTAAGTCAACTGCAGGGGCAACACCATCAGGATAGTCTTTCCCGAGAGAAAGGTGAGGTAATGCAGGAAAAGAGAAGGGAAGGGTTGACCGCACCTAAGGAGTGGGGATTTAAACAATCTGTTGAAGGGGATTTGAACCCAGACGGGCTTCAGTTAGCGGAAGCCGTCGTTCTCAGACCGAGAACCGCAGACATATGTAGCCACTCGACCGAAGTTATTCCTGGTACCAGTAAGAGACATCCCCGTCCTGAGGTGGAAGACTCAACCCTAATCTACAACTATACCACAGGGAAAGCGATGGGTCCCATAGATCTTACTTACTTGGATGGACCTGTAGAATTACCTGACGACAGAGAACCCCTTCAACAGGGCGGCGCCTCGTTTGGAATCCCGAGGCAGGCTCCTACCACTTGGGAGGCTGAAGAGCATCACCAGGGGTGGGACCCCCGGTCACGTGGTTTTCTTACGAGGGGGCAAGAGGCCGTTACACAGCTATGTCACTGAGAGAGTGGGGTGTTGCTCAAGAGCAGCTATGTCACTGATGATCATGATATTCAACTTTGCAAGGAACATCATTAGACCTATTTAGATACAAGCACCGTGTGCGTATCCAATGTCTTGTGAAGTTGATTTTGCAACTTTGTTTTGCACACATTCCATTCTGCAGTTCTATGCATGTTTCTAAGCAGAGCAACTATATGTTAGTAAATTTTCGGATGCATGTAAGCAACCGGGTAAGCTTCACATTTCCCCCCAATAATTATGTGTTTTGCCTGAGCTTTTTTGAGAGTCAAGCACATATTTTAGTCACTGGCAAAGTCTATTATGAATACAATGGTTATATAGCTTCACACATACAAGAGATTCTGAACTGTAAAAATATTTTCTTCAATATTTACTGAACATATTTGATGCTTTGCAGTCTTGTTGTCATTAGCTTTAACAATTGAATTTATTAATAAACTTGCTATGATTGAATATTGTTGAAATAAATTGTTAACACAATGGAGACTTATAAACAGTAACAGTTCCTCTGCATATAACTAGCCTGTCGTAATCGTAAACTCGAAATTTCTAAAGCGCTACTTGAAAGCCAAGAGCGGGCCACCGGCTTATTCACGAGCGCTGCGTACAGAAATAGAAATAGGTCTACAGCACTGCAGCTGACTAGGCAGCAAAGTAGAAAACAAATTTGAAAAAAAACCACACTGACTAGATAACTAAAGTAATTTCACAGTCAGGAAAAACTTTACTATGTAGCCTACTATTCCGAAAATGGCCCAGCAAAATTGTTCTGTCAATGAGCATCGCAAAATAGAGCTCTCATAGTAGGCTAACAGTGACTTTCAGTTTTGCTTGCGATAGATTGCATGTCTCTGGCTGTAGTTTTTAACCGCCGGTATTCTTCGCACGTTAACCTGGACATTCAAGCTCGTGTATTTTGCACTTCTCTAATTGACCCTTTATACCTTTCAGTAAGTTTGACGCAGATAATACAGTAAAAACACAGGAAATAATTGTTATAGCCTAATAAGCGCTATTCGCATGCGTATTCAATATCAACAAGCATTAGCTGTAAGCCAATATGGCGCAGTCCATTATGCAAATGAGCCTTTCTTGAGTCTTTACGCAAAGACAGAATAAGTAGCCTAAGCCTAACGTTCGTGAAGTGCGATATGAGTGTGTGTAGGCCTATCTACAAATTGACTCGATCGCGTATGGCGCAGAAATATTATTATTATTTAATATGATTTGCTCTGTTAAATGGCACTCCACTCAGTCTGGTATGATATTGTTTGAATAATAAGGCGACCATGTTAGCGGTACAGTGTGTTCCCTTGGGTCCTTCCTTTTGCAGAAACTAGCATTAATAGGCCTATGTTGTGTAATTTGTTCTTACTGGAATATTGGTAAACAATAAAGTGTATTTGATTTGATTTAGTCTTGCAGTGATTTCGATGTAAACCATGATGTTGGTATTGTGTTCGTTCGCAAAAGTGTAATAGCCTATGGTGTAGGCAATGGTCTACTTATACCTTGCTTCACGCTGTTTACGTATTGTCCAGGAGCCTCCGTGACATCACGCCTACCTCTGTGCAGCACATCAGGCTCCAAATCATTCTGTTTGCAAAATAAAAGTTATCATAATTATCAGTGAAGTTACAAGAACGGCTTTTTCAAAATGTAATTTGCTATAGGCCTAGATATAAATGCAGCGGATTACAATACGTGATTGGATTTAGATTTAAGACTAGGCTAAACTAAAGACACTGGTTTTAATTGCGATGCCGTCCGCACCTGAGTCACCAGTAGACCTATTCCTAAAAAGAGTGCATTGACATTGGCAAATTTTCTGCAGTAGGCCCTATATGATTGACAACACATAGTGTAACTCATCATTGATAACTTACAAAAAGATTTTACGCATGTTACAGTGGTGTGCGGTGGTGTATCGGGCCATGGGTTCGGTACCTGGAAGCCGGCGGGTTCAAGGTTCGAATCCACATCAAGCTGCACAGTATCAAAGGCTATGGTACGTAAGAGCTGTCACAGACTTTCCTGGAGCACGATACAACACGCGATGGAATCAAGCAAAAGTAGTCTTAAAATTATTAGGATAAATAGCTCCACTGCTGTGTTAGGCTGCATCACGGTGTTCAAGAACTTTAGCTGAGAATAAAAATCTGCTATAGACCATGGACAATTTTTCCGATTGTAAAGCGAAGGGGCGAAGGTCATAACCCAATCTTGTTCATACATCGCACACAAAAATGAGTGATTCCTCATGAGAATGTGGGTTCCTGACCCCAAACATCCTTCAATCATATATCTGAGATCTTTAGAAAAAGCAAGGTAAGCTATGGAGTTCAAGCCAAGTCGCACAATTAAAGTCTGCGTTTTGATGTAGGCCTACTACGTAATGCTATGTTGAGCTGTGTTTTTTCATGTTAGGCTACTCCATGTTAGAATGCGGCCAGAGTGTCTATTGTATGGAGGGAACCACGCTATGTCGCGTTTCGAGTGGATGCGAATGCGCAGTACAGAAAACGCAACTCAAAATCAAAAACATCAACGCTGTATTTGATAAAGAATTTGCAATCCATGAAGGCAATGCAATGAGAATGCAGCATTCAAGTTTCTTGTTACTTATGACTACAACATAAATACCTACCTTTGTCTGTGCACTTGACGAATTTTCGATTTTGTAGGAAGCCACAGCAAGAGCCGCGAGAAAAGGAACCACGAGAAGGTACTTGAGGTGATGACGGTTAGACCGAAGCACCTCGGAAACACTAGTGATACCGCGCCACATAAAAGCCATCTCAATTTTGAATAGTTTCAGAACATCAACCAGCAATGCCAAACTATTGAATGACAACCTGAAGGATCTTTTCAGGCTTATTATACACAGATAGCTCTAGTCTTATCTGTATGAATTGGCACGCGGCATTATAATGCTTATTTATACATGATAATCATGTGCTCCTTGGCTTATGCACACATTGCACAGGCGATCTGACGCTATCAAAATGCCTCTACGTGGAATTTTAGAACAGCTGATCTCTCAAGGGTCCACCAGTCATTAAGGATGTTGATCGATGTCGACAGCTCGTGCATCTGACCCGGGAAACATTATCTGCAACTGGGTTCCAGCACAGCAGACGGGAATTGGAGTGAAATTATTTGATAAGCCTATCTTGGTCGAATGGTAAAATTAGCCTACATGTAAAATAATAGGTATAGTCTTGTTTGTACTGATAGGGGCATGTGACCGTAGTTCAGAGTCCGTTTCACCAATCTCAGTAGTCATGTGAATGTTTGGGACAATGGGCATCTGCTTATAATGTTTGGATGATGTGCAGGCCCTATGCACTAATTGCTTCGTCGGGTTACAGAAATCCATATCTGGAATTCTCTACTAATTCTTCTGTGAATCAGGACTAGCTTTGCAACCAGATAGCACTGGAAATTTGAGTTCTGCAAGGAAGTTGACAATTAATTACCACAGTGATTAACGTCTAATGTGTAATTAACGCGCCCACGTTGACCAACATGTAGGCTACATCCTGAATGTAAATCAAAGCAGTGGAGATGTTATATACTTCTATGTTTGTTTCTGTGTATATTCGAAGCTCTTTACCGATTCATCTTAAACTTGCAAGAAAATAATATTAACCATAAATTTTTATCAGCAGGCTGTCACGTAGGATCTATTTAGTTAGGGGTCATTGCAGTGATATTTTACTTCAGGAAATAATTTCCGTTTTGCTTCTATTTCAGTTCGGATGGTCTCAATTTCAGTTCTAATTCAGTTCCAGTTCTTCAAAAAATTTCAGTTATACTTCTAATTCAGTTTTCGAAATAATTTCCGTTCTCAATTCAGTTCTTTTGCTTGCGTCTTTCTGGAGCACTCATGCTTTCTCCGTGGTGAAGTCGCTGACTCGGATTAGGCCAAGTCGCATGAAAGTTTTCAGCCACCCATGATTTTGCCTGGTCCGTTTCTTAATATATTTCTTAGTAGGCCTATTCTTTGTGCGCAGAGGCAAAATGTTAAATTTTTTATCATAATATGTAGTTCCACAGTCATCCGTTTTAGGGTAGGCTAGACCCACGAAGCCTTGCATGGATAGGCCTATAAGCACATTTATTTTGTCTATTTCCTCGCAGCAAACCTACTTAAAAAAGTCCAATACATTCTTTTCGTCATTTAGCCAAGTGATTTCCAGTCTTAAGGTGAAGTTGAAAATTATAAACTTACAGGGAAAGTCCAAATGAAAAATTATTTTTAAACTAACCGTAATAAAGCACATGCTAGGCAAAAGATACAAAAGTTGTAAGAGTCAGAAAGTATGTTCGTCTTTCAAACAAACACAGCTGCATCGGAAAAACTGTCAACTAAAATTTCCATTTTTTCACTAATTTCAGTTCGAGAATAATTTTCGTTTTTATTCTAATTTCAGTTCGGTGTGCTCAATTTCCGTTCTATTTCAGTTTTCGTTCTTAAAATAATTTCAGTTACAGTTATAGTTATACTTAACGGAAATCAATATTTTCAGTTCTAATTTTACTTATCGTTAATGAAAATATCACTGGGTCATTGCATAATTACGTAACGCCGAAAATGACCGTTTTTGACCCACCCACCCTGTAACGCTTTGTAACGTTTCCCTTTACCCGCCCACCCACCCTCCCCAGCGTTACGTAACGATTGATACGAAAAATCAGTTGAGATTTAGGTCTATTATTGGCTCATGTGCGCGCGTAATTATATTTCATATTTTCATAGCGAATTAAATATTAAATAAGCGTACATAGGCCTAATTATGAATTATAATTTGACAGTATGCTAGGCTTAAAATACACACAATGTTTTGTTTTAAATATTTAAAACAAAACATTGTGTGTATTTTAAGCCTAGCCTACTGTCAAATTATAATTCATAATTATGTACGCTTTTTTAATATTTAATTCGCTATGAAAATATGAAATATAATTCTTGCGGTAAAATTTAAGAAAATTGCAGTTCACGCATGACTGTCATTTATATAAATTTTATATAAATGACAGTCATGCGTGAACTGCAATTTTCTTAAATTTTACCGCAAGAATAAAATTTTACACTGCTGATCGAAAAGTTTCATGGACTAAATGTTATTGCTCATTAACAACTTATCAAAATTAGGATGAGCTATTTATTTCCTTAGTCTGATCACTTCGATAATAATTAGTAGGCCTATTATAAATATTGCCGAGTTTGTTGAGCATTAATTTTAAATGTTTGAGATCGTGCCCACTAAGTAAAACATGCTTCAAAGTGGTTCTTCGATGTCAGGAATTCGTTGACAATTATTCCTACCACGTTGTTCCATTGGTAAAACTAGGCCTATTCAAACAATTTGAACAGCTTGGCATGTAGCTGGTGTCTGCCGCCGTATCTTCATAAGATAATATAGACCTACTTCGGTTACATTTTAAATCAATGTCACGAACTTTAAACATCGTTCACATCATTAATTTTGTCTTAAGTGTCATTCGATGGTAATTTAATATTAATTAATTGAAAAAATTCAAGGCGTTACGTAACGTTCAGCTACCCCCCCACCCACCCACCCACCCACCCCCGTAACGTTTCGTAACGTTTTCAATGACCCCACCCACCCTCGAGCGTTACGTAATTATGCAATGTCCCCTTATCGGTAGGTTTACCTAGGCATACCAGGAACAACAGCCACGCCAATAACATCTGCACATTTAGCTTTCATGAGTTTAGTCACCAAATCCAGTTGAACTTTAGAGATTACCTACTTATTGTTCTGTTTGTAGAAACACATAGGAATACATAGGTAGGGCCTAATTATAAATATAGGTAGTAGTAGTACCAGTAGGTATAATTATAGATAATCACAGGCGCCTTTACAAGTAGGCGACCAAAAGACTTTTTGCTAGTTTCTCGGCGCAAACATAATGCAGTGAGTTGCTTTTGAGCCATTTGATCTTCCAAAAAATGCGTGCTCAGTGCAGGGTAGGCCTAAAGTAAATTCAATATCACGGACTGTTTTTTTCGCTTGATCTCGGCCGGGAGCGCCTCTGAGTAATTACCTTGAAGAGGCGCAATAGAAATTATGATTGATCGCAGGGCCGGATTAAGCAATGTGGGGCCCTGTTCGGAAGAATTTTGTGGGGCCCTGTTTGGGATTTTTTTATATATTTTTTAGTCATTTGGCAAAATTTTCGGGAAAATTATACCATTTCATCCGCCAAAAAAGTTGATTACCTTTTTTTTTAGTCATTCTGGCGAAATTTTCGGGAAAATTATACAATTTCATCCGCCAAAAAAGTTGATGACCTTTTTTTTTTTTTAGTCATCTGGCGAAATTTTCGGGAAAATAGTCGTTTCGTCGAAATTGGCTCAATTTTTTTTTACATTTCGTGGGGCCCCCTAAAGTGTGGGGGCCCCTGTTCGGCCGAACTTGTTGAACATGCCTTAATCCGGCCCTGATTGATTGATTGGCTTGATACGAAGACACGGTCTTACAAATGTAGGCTATATCTCTGTGTAATTCAAATGTTTGCAATGTGTTCTGCCACTGCATTGTCAGATTTAGGAAATTGTTTCTGAATGCAGCCTAGTTTTCATAAATGATTATGCCATAAATTTGACATTTACATGTGTGTCCATGCATTTGAACAATGTAAACCTACATTCGTCATGATCACAATGATTGGACATTTCATAAAGCCTATATGCCTATAATGGCAGTGCTGTCCATTGTCTAACCTTTTTGCTTCTGAGTAGTTTTCTTGATCGAGTGCCCTGTAAATGTTTGATATACCGGTAATGAATGAAGGAATGAAGGAATTACAGGTGCCAAATAAATTGAAGAAGCTCTGGCAGACATGTAGAAATTAACAACAGGCGTCCCATGAAGAGTTAGTATTGGGCAGTTGTTAAGTGTCCAATCCATGTTTCTTTCAAAGGTTTCAGCGGCTTGTTTATTTCGTTAAATATGCTTAGAAAACTAGTTTTTCCGGCCAATGCAATGTCAAAAGAAAATATGAGCCCCAGAACAAGCAATTTCATTCAAACAGCAATGAAGTATAACAGAGTTGATTGTGGGGCTATATAAATGTAATGGCCGAATTAAGAGTGAAGCATATTGAGTTGGGAAGATGGCAGTGATGATGATAGAGAAGATGAGGATAAGGAGGAAATGGTTGCTGCAGCAAGCACACAAAGGAAATAGCTGCGAGTGAGTCAGCGAGAGAATTGATCGGCCACAGTGAGTCAGCGAGGGATCTGACCAGCCGACAGGCAGATTTGAGCAGTAACACCATACTTGGAGTGGAGATTGAGGATTTGGAGGAAGAGGAAGCCGGACAGTACCAGTGGTCGAGCAGACGAGGATCGAGAAAGCGCCCGCTGGCCGGACTGGGCTGGAAGCAAGCAGATATAAATTAGGAATTCGGGGGAACAAAGGCCAGTCGAGAAAAGTCAGTCAGAAGGAGAGGACAGAAGACGAGAACGGGATGGCCAGCAACATCGGCGAGAAAATGAGAACAAAGAAGATGAACAGACTGCATAGGAAAATAAGATAAGTAACTGTTGCTTTAGTATTATTATTACTTTAAATTAACAGACTAACATTATTATTATTATTCGTATAATTTAATATTGAATCGAGTGTTCGCCGTGTGGAGTTTAACCTAGTCCCCTTAACCTCTGTATTGTGTAACCGCTTTATTCATCTGTTGTGTACAATAATAAATGTGGAAATATCATTTATAATATCATTATTACCTAAGGAATACCTTAGCGATATGGTGAAGAACCAGGCTTCCTGCAACGTACTTCTCGCTTGCCTTGCAGTAATTAATTTATTTTGTTAATTAACATAGGAACTAACATTTACTGTAGGCCTAACAGTTTTATAACCGTGCCTCGAATCTAACAGTTTAACTTCACGCAGCTGCCGTAGTGTGTCTCAGCGCACAGCCTCAGAATTCTCCGCGTAGCGCTGACTCATCGGCTATAGTCTGACTGCCTGCATGTTATATCTATTCCAGTCTGTTACTTGTACCAAGTTTTGCGCCTATCTTCGAATTTAACCAAGAAATTAACGATACTAACAACACATAGGCCTTGCTTTATATGACATTTTGTTCATGTCTGCACGTTAGCTACGTTGATATAGGACTTGCATGAATTAATACTAAACGCCTGCATCTGTTTTCTCAAATCAATAATCACTTATCGTGTATATTTCTTAAGCGCCACAATTTTCAATATTAGTATTATCAGGCAGAGCAGTAACTTTCATTCAGCGCTATATATTTTCACCATTGATTTTTCAAGTTGATATCGATAGGCTACAATCCGCATATAATTATAATTTGTTGTTTTACTGTGCTAACGAATCAATATTATTTCACGCGATCATGCAATAATTTCACGCAGTGAATACGAGCAAAGCAGCCATTGGCCAGAGATATTATGCACAAACGCATTCAACGATTAAACAAGGAGGCATCTAATAATATGCTCGAATTACAGCGCCACCACGCGTAGAGTGTGAGCATTTGCAAAGTGATGCGTCCTGCGATAAAGCGTGTACCAGTAACGTTTTGATCGCTAGAGGGAGTTTACTGTGCAATTGATGCTTATGACGTATGAGTGGACTCTTTTGAGAAATAATAACTCCTGGCATTATTTTCGTCGGACATGCAAGCATCGCCATTTGCAACGAATCAAAACGACCACATTTGTGTAGATTGTATATTAATTTGAAGTGTTTATAAGTCTAATTTAGATCCACCCTAAGCGCAGAGTTCATCCGTCAACCGCTCCACCAGAGACGGGTGAGAAGACGGCAAGTCGACGAAACGACAGAGGAAAAGACGGCAACGGCGTGGGTCGCTGTATAACAGGAACCCACGAGAACGACCAACACAAGGGTCCACCAAGACTCAGTGTCAGTGTTGCATCAACTTCGTGTAAGATATTCAGATTAATATTCTTTATTCTAGGCCTACTTTTAACGGCAGAAATGAATGATAAGTATCAATCGATGGACCGCGTTTAAGCCTAGAGCGCTTCTGACTAAATTACGAACAGGAACTTGTTTTTAGAATTGTACAGATATAACGAACTGATAGGGGATGTTGTTAATATAAATGCAGAGTAGGCATAGACCTTATTTTATAAATTTGAGAGAAGGAATCAACCCAGATTCTTAGCAGCAGTACATGTGTTTTTAGCAGCAGAGTATACAGCGAAGGCATTGTTGACTGCCATATTACAGACAGATCACAGAGTTTTAAAGCATTAGTTAATAAATTTTAATGCATATATATTACACAGATTGATTCATGACTGCATTAATTCGAAACAGAACGAATTGTTATTAGTGTGAAGTGTTCAGCAATTTGATTTGTAAATTTGATCGGTGAGCGTCCAGTGGGACTCGATTGAGTATGTGCAGTACACAGGAATTGTTGACAGTAGGCCACAATGCTCTGTTTTTACCACCTTCTTTTTCAGGTCTTCCAACAGATAATGCAAGAGACTTTATCCATTTATTTGAATTGTGGCGTAAGTTTCAGGGGTTGTCAAATGAAAAGGCAAAATCAGCATTTGAATTATTAATGCAGGGACATGCAAAAATTTGGCTGCAAGCATTAGAGTCAAATAATATTGATAATATCAATCAGTTGATTGAGCTGTTTTTACAACGCTATACTAGTCATGAACGCATCTGGGAATTATCAGCAGATCTATTTAAACGCAAACAAAATCGATCGCAAAATGCACAGGAATTTATTTCTGAAATCTTAGTGAAAGCTAAACCTTTGCGTCTGAACGACAAAACTATTTTTGCCATTGTAATGAATGGTTTGCTTCCCGAAATACGCAGTCATGTTATTCAGGCAGAAGCTAAAAATTTAACAGAATTAAGCGAACAGGCTTTATGCTTTGAAAGAGCTCGTGACCCAGATGAAGTCAAAAACTCTGAACTATGTCGGAAATTGCTTGAAGACTGTCAAAATCAATTGCGAAACTTAACATCTGGTATTGACAATGCAGTCGCCCATGATGATGTTGAACTATCTCAATCCATGCAGGGATTTGCAATCGAAATTGGATCGGAACCAAATACGTTTATAAATGAAGAGCAAAATGATTACAGCAATTATGAGTTTAATGTTTGTGAACCACGTCAAGGCACATTCAATGCCAATGTATTACGGCAGGACCAGTGGTCAGGACCAAAAGTGCGGGCAAAACGCAGGCATAAATTTAAAAAGCACGAGTATTTTCCAGTTTCAAAAGTCAACTCGAAGTCGTTTGCTCACAAATTTGACCAACCAAATCAATATAATTTCGCAAAATATTCAAAGGGGCCAAATTGTAAAATGAATATTCCTTCTCGATGCAACAGATGCGCTCGTTTTCACGACGCACACGATTTCTGTCCAGCAATTGGTGCTACTTGCACGAGATGCAAGAAAAGAAATCACTTTGAACGCGCCTGTAGAACTTGCAAAATTATAAACCAGGAGGGACCTAAGTTTACTTCACAGGCCATCCGTGATAAGAGGCGAGGTCACCACATTCAGAAGGAACGAGACATGGCGTCTCAAAGAAGCCATGGCAAGTTTACTCGCAGGGATAGGCAAATGTTAAATCAACATACAGGTACAAATCCACCTGGCACAAAACTAGTTATGAATAGTGTTGGTGCTATTTCTGTTTTTGTGTTTAATAAGCATTCTTATGCCGACATAGCCAGCACAGAAGAGTTTTCTGCCATCTCGGCAAGGTTTTTGAACGATTTACCTAGTCACACGAGATTGGATATGAGTGTGCAACAGAGTTTGGTTAATGCAGATGGAGAACGAATGAACGTGTTAGGACAAGTCAATATCCCAATTAATTTAAATGGTCTCAAAGTGAATTTTAAATTTTTGGTCATCTCTAACTTGAAAAACAACATAGTGTTGGCAAATGACTTTCTGACGTTTACTAATGCTGTGGTGAATTATGCAAATCATACGGTATCTTTTTATGATGAGTTGGTTAATTTAAACTTTTTATCTCGAGGCGACCAGATCCAGGACTCTGTTTTACGATTACCAGCCCGTGTCACATTACCTGCACGTTCTGTTTTGTTGAGTCCCATTACGATACCACATAGGTATGTCAACAAGGATGCAATTCTTCAGCCATTGATACCTAGTCCAAAGCAAGAATATCTAATCGCAAGCATTCTGATTCACCCAAATACAAAGTCGTCAGTTGTGCATATTCTGAATCCTACTTTTTCTGAGATAGAGATTCCGGGAAACACTCCGATTGCGTCCATTGCCGAGGCTGAGTCTTCTTCAATTCCGACAACTACATCATCTGAGCAGAAGGTCAGCACACCACCTATGGATCCTGCAGCACGAGAGGCAATGTTGAAGGACTTGGGCATACAGATCGAGGAACAACATCTTACGAAGGAACAGGTTGAACAACTATCCATCCTCATCTGCCGTAACAGAACAGTGTTTGCAAAAGATCTATCTGAGCTACCAGGTACTGATTTAATATCGCATACTATTCCTACGTTTGGAATCCCAAAACGACAACGTGCTTTCAGACACAGTCCCGAAGCAAGAGCCGAGATCTCACGCCAAGTGAAAGAGATGCTGAAAGATGGGATCATAGAGGACAGTTTTTCCTTGTGGGCGTCGCCAGTCTTCCTTGTGTCCAAGAAAGGAGGCCAAAGTCCGAGATTCGTTATCGATTATCGCCTTCTTAATGCTCAGACGATTCCTCTAAATTTTCCGTTGCCTACGTTAAACCACGTGCTAGATACTATGGCAGATCTTCATCCGGCTTGGTTCTCAGCCCTCGATATGAAATGTGGGTACTATCAGATCAAACTGGATCCTGCGACCAAAGAATGCACTACTTTCATCACGCATGAGGGGACCTACTGCTTTAATCGTCTACCTTTCGGCTGTCGCAACGCAAGTCAGACTTATCAACACTTGATGCAGTCAGTTTTTAAGGGTGAACTGTACAAATTTTGTCTGGTTTACATTGACGATATACTGGTATTTTCAAACTCCTTTGACGAGCACATCGAGCACTTACAGATTGTGTTTGACAGACTCTTAGAAGCAAAGCTGAGACTTCATCCAGGCAAAAGTTATTTCTGTAAAAGTCACGTAACCTTCCTCGGCCACAAACTGTCAGCTCAAGGTTTATCAGTCGATGAATCTAAGGTGGCGAAGATACAAAATTTCCCTAAGCCGCAGAATGTCACACAATTAAAACAATTTTTAGGATTATCCAATTATTATAGGCGTTTCGTAAAGGGGTTTTCTAAAATAGCAGCGCCTCTGAATGAATTGTTGAGAAAAGACGTCAAGTATCTGTTCACCGATTCTTGTGAGACTGCGTTCGAGTCGCTCAAAGCCGCGCTGATCAAAACACCTATTTTGGCATTTCCAGATATGAATCGACCATTCATCTTGACTACTGACGCTTCGAAATCAGCAATAGGTTTTATTTTAAGTCAATTGAATTCAGAAGGGAAAGAAATTCCATTAGAATTCAGCGGGAGGGCCTTACGACCAGCAGAAAGAAACTACACAGTCTGTGAGATCGAAGCGTTGGCCGTGGTGGACGCCATTCGCTTGTGGCACACGTACTTGATTTCTAGACGATTTGACATCTACACCGACCATCTGAGTTTACAATGGCTGGAGAAAATAAAGTCTAGCCCTGTTAATAGATTAGCAAGATGGTCGATCCTGTTGCAAAATTATTCGTTCACTGTACACTACAAACCAGGCAAAGTCAACCAAGCCGCGGACGCTCTTTCCAGGATGCAACATCCTGACCCTCAGCCACTCGATCCTAACGACGAGTTTCTCAACGATGATATCTTCATAGCTTCAATACATGACGACGACAAATCTGGAACAATCGAGGTGGCATTTGAATATTTTGAGCCTAGTCAGACAATTAATCCTATCGTACAGGGGGAGGGCAACGTTGACACTGTCACAATTAATTCAATGGTAACAGACTTTTCCATTTTTGAAGGGATAAACATCGGTGAAGCTCAGAGACTGTGCCTTGAATCAAAACCTATGATCGAGTATCTAGAATCAGAAACATTACCTGTCGACAATGTCGAAGCTCGAAAGATCATTCTTCAGGCAGAACAATTCAGCCTAACTGGAGGTCTACTGTACCATCATTATCAGCCCAGATGTAAAAACATGGCTAAAGTGAAACCGCTCATTAGTCAGCTGGTAATACCTAGTTCTTTGCGTCAACAGGTACTAAAATCATGTCATGAGGACTTCGCGCACCCAGGCCATGAGAGATGTTATTTATTTATGAGACAAAGGTTCTTTTGGAAAAACATGTACAACGATTCTTTAACTTATATTGCTTCGTGCACGGTTTGTCAAAGATCAAAACGACCTATTCACCCCACGAAGGCACCTCTTCACCCTCTGCCCATTGAAGAGATCTTTGGACGCTGGAGCATGGATTTTGCTTGTGACTTGCCTGTAACGTCAGCAGGGAATCGGCACATCCTTCTTTTGGTCGAGACGACTACAAAATGGCCGGAGCTTTTTGCACTACCAAATCAGAAAGCAGAGACAGTCGCTGATGTACTATATAATCACATTTTCTCTCGTTTTGGCGCGCCGGTCTCGTTGCTTTCGGACCGCGGCCAGAACTTCATGTCAACTCTCGTATCTGAAGTCTGCAAGAGATTCAACGTCAAACGTACTTTTACTTCCAGTTATCATTCGCAGACCAATAGCCAAGCAGAACGTTACTTTTCAACTCTGTGGCAATCGTTACGAGCCTACTGCACGAGTCAAATCGAATGGGAAAAGTATCTGCCTTCAATTCTGTACGCACATAGAGCTACACCGTCTGCTTCAAGCACTCATTTCAGCCCTGCCCTACTATTATACGGCAGGGAAATGTCAATTCCGATAGAGAAAGCACTAGAACCTGCAAAAACTGGTAAAGTGTCAGCAGATGCTTACATAAGAGAATTACTGCCGAAGCTAGAAATCACCAGAGAGATCGCCAAATCGAACGTCGAAGCAGCTCAACAAAGGTACAAAAAGCAGTACGACAAAAACCAGAGACCTACAACATATGAGCCAGGTACTTATGTGTGGCTGCACAACCCGCATAATCGAACAGGAGAGTCTCCGAAACTACGGCGAAAATTTGAAGGGCCATATTATATTGTCCAGACAATAGGTCTTGATACGTATATACTCAGAGATGCCAAAACCAATAAGAAACACCCGAGTCCTGTACATGTAAACAGATTACGACTGCACATCAACGATAGAGACATTTTATTTGCCAGGTATGAAGAGTTGGGACTCAACACAGCAGAGCCCGAGACTGATCCTACAGCGGACACTACAGATCTACAAGAGTTGCCATTCAATGACGACACAGATGACCATTCAGTGGATAACCATAATCCAGATACAGTGAATGATGGAAGTCAAGGTCAGGCACACACGAGTTCTTCAACTCCAGATGCACAAACAGATCAGACCGACAATGCACAAGACGACAATTCGATGCAAGGGGATGACACAATTCCCATGACAATGCATGATAATCAAGGTCAAGCTGGCACTAGTTCTCAGTCGCCAGATGCAGATGATGAATGGTATGAAGTAACAGGTCTGTTAGCTTCAAAGGTTATAAAAGGCAAAAGGTTCTTTAAGGTAAAATGGGCTGACATGCATGCCAAGCCAACTTGGGAACCTGAAGAAAACGTGTCTGATGCGTTAAAGCAAGAGTTTTTTATAACCCATACACGGGCCGGTAAGAAACGTAAATATAGATCGTAAAACAGTAACTCAGATGAGAAGATTAATTATGCAAAATTAAAGGCATACCTTGATGCAGATTGAAATGTTATTGAGTCCCGATTGTCAAAACAAAGAATTTTATTAACAGGAGGCGCCTCCAAATAAATTTTGTAGGAGCAGAGATATGCATTTGGAGAAAATTAGAACTGAGGGGACGCCCAAAATTGTTCTTGAAAAATGTCATCTATTCTCTTTGTATGTTTTTGTCCTTAAAAATTTATATGATATTATTCTTTCATTCTGAAGAAATTTTCTAAGCGCAGCTGGTCTCTACGGATCATATTCTTAGAAGGGACAAGGGTTGAATAACCTAGATCTGGTCAAATCTATGTGAGCATGATTTACAGCATTTTAATATTTTACATGTTACGTGTAATTTAATTAACTTCATTTTATGACAGTTCTATTGTGTGCAGAGATTATTAGGAGACATGCAGTCGATGATATATATTCAGAGAAGAAAGTGAGTAAGACAGTAAGATTGTGGAGTGACAAGGACTACCTACGTCTAAAAGTCGTTCATGAAAATGTTTTACAGGTTCTGCATTCTAATTGCATTAAATATATAACGAATATGATATGAAGAATTATATACAGAAGATGATATGTTTTAAGCAGATACAAGGAGTAAGTGAGTAAGAAGAAACGAGGACCACTAATGTCCAGTTGTCTATGAAAATGTTTTGTGATTACTGAGAGAATGTAGTATATATTACAGGCACTGATTATTGTTTACAGGAGATTCGCATATGGTTATTCACATACAGAGTAAGAGAGTAAGTGATGAGGACTACCAAAGCCCATCGTAACGAAGTAAAGACAGAGAGAAATTAAGGTTAAGGACTACCCATTGTCCACGACAAGAAATAAGAAGAGAAAAAGAGATTAAGAGTCAGGATTACCATGTCCAGTGCAGTTATAAAGAGTTGACCTAATTTTTAGAAGCGTTGGTGATTACAGTTGCAGAACAGATGTGTAGTTGTTTACATGACCTAGTTATGAAAGGTAAAGATTATAGAAGGCGTTTTCATTACAGTATACATTACAAGAGGAGAGGTTTACAACCAAGTAAACAAGAGCAGAATATTAATTGTAAAAATATTAGGATTGTCCATTGTATGATTAATTAATTGTTTGTTTATGCTTATATATAGAAGTCAATGAGTAGATATGGCAAGAACGTGAGATAAGGTTTACTACCACGTCAATGAAGATTAAAGAGATCTAGTTTTTAAAGAGTGACCACACAGAAGTTTGTCACAGAATTTTGCTTTGTTCACATTCATCAGGATGACTTACTTAAATTTATTATGTGTGTTTTCAAGAGTTTCTACATTTACTCAGTTTTTAAATAGACTATGGTCATCAGAAATTTTCATTGTTTACATTTCGAGCGTGACCTACTTAAGTTTATTGTGTATATATTATCGTGTTTTAAATTTAAATGAGTGTTATAGTCAGTTCACTTTAATTTTACAAAAGGCAGTTGATTTTGCAGTGACAAATTAATTGTTTACTTGTGTATATTATAGACACAGCATTGCATTACATTGTTGTTTACAATCTATTTTTAGCAGAGCACATAGAGTGTTTTCTATGACAGTGTGTTTACATTAATTTGAATACAGAGTCTTATGGTGTTTTCTGAAGTGAAAAGTTAATTCTTATTGTGTTTGTTTACAAAAGTTTACAGTGTGTTTATGTCAACATTATGTTATTTATGTCGTGTTTACTAACAATACTAACAGTTGAATTTCTCTTTAGATTATACTGGAGGGAGAAAAAAATTTCTCGGGTCATACAGAGTTCGGATCCATGCAAGGGAGTGCATACATTATACGATGGCAGATTTTATGATTATTGGATTTTTTAGAAGGACGCAATTCCAGCACATTTTGTAGATGGCGCATCCACGTATTTTCTCATCAGTCACAATTATATTATGGTTATAAGTTTACTAATATATTGTTTGTGTTTATGTTTACATGTGAATGGAGAAATGACTTCTAAAACAACAGCGCTGATCCTCAAGACGAGAAGGAAATCGAGTCAAATGGACGAGAAAAATTCAAGCCGCTGTGTCAAACACAAAACAGCGTCACTCGTCGCAATCAAATTCTGATCTCGATTCCATTCGTCGTCTAACTTTGGAGTACATGTCATACACGATACATGAACGATGAATCACTCCAAACCCTTCCAAAGGAACAGCGTTTTCCCAAAGTCATTCTTCCAAAACTTAGACCCTTTATTTTTAAATTTGTGTCCCTTGAAAATCTTTAGGACTTGTTTTCAACATTATCGTACGTTTCACGCAAATTATGTCAGTTCTGAAAACTGAAGTATTTTATCTCGTGATACTGAATTATGACATTGAGTTTAAACATTTTATATTATGGACATTTTAAAACTTATCATTATTGACATTAGGCTTAGACATGTATGTTTTTAATTTGAAATGTTGATGCATAATTTATATAGCGTCAAGACTTTTTAAGAACGGGACGTTCTTATATAGAGAATGGAGGGGTATAACAGAGTTGATTGTGGGGCTATATAAATGTAATGGCCGAATTAAGAGTGAAGCATATTGAGTTGGGAAGATGGCAGTGATGATGATAGAGAAGATGAGGATAAGGAGGAAATGGTTGCTGCAGCAAGCACACAAAGGAAATAGCTGCGAGTGAGTCAGCGAGAGAATTGATCGGCCACAGTGAGTCAGCGAGGGATCTGACCAGCCGACAGGCAGATTTGAGCAGTAACACCATATTTGGAGTGGAGATTGAGGATTTGGAGGAAGAGGAAGCCGGACAGTACCAGTGGTCGAGCAGACGAGGATCGAGAAAGCGCCCGCTGGCCGGACTGGGCTGGAAGCAAGCAGATATAAATTAGGAATTCGGGGGAACAAAGGCCAGTCGAGAAAAGTCAGTCAGAAGGAGAGGACAGAAGACGAGAACGGGATGGCCAGCAACATCGGCGAGAAAATGAGAACAAAGAAGATGAACAGACTGCATAGGAAAATAAGATAAGTAACTGTTGCTTTAGTATTATTATTACTTTAAATTAACAGACTAACATTATTATTATTATTCGTATAATTTAATATTGAATCGAGTGTTCACCGTGTGGAGTTTAACCTAGTCCCCTTAACCTCTGTATTGTGTAACCGCTTTATTCATCTGTTGTGTACAATAATAAATGTGGAAATATCATTTATAATATCATTATTACCTAAGGAATACCTTAGCGATAGAAGCATGCAAGAGTCGTTACAAAATTTACAGCGTGGCTTCTGTGAATCATTCTGATATCATCGTTAAGGATACCAAATATGCCAATTTCTCCTAATACAATACAGTAAGCTGACCTATGTTTAGTTCATCGTCCTTCAACTTAGTTTACTTAAAACGTTAAAGTTAAAGCCGTCCCTGGGTCGCAGGCCCATTGGCCAGGCGCTTATTTTGCTTAGACCTCGCGAATAGTCTTGTTCGATTACTGAGGCCAAACGGAGCAGTTCTGAGTTGCAGAGTAGGCTCCCTGTTGTATTCACTTCGTGCAGACAACGCAGGTTATTTCGCGACGTGGAACATAGGGTGGACACGGAAGAGATCCACAAACGCCTTCCACGTTGTAGAACAGAGCTCCGTTTTCATTCCGAAATCCAGCAGGATCTGATTCAGGAGCTCCATCCATGCATATGAACTGCGAACGTCCTTTGTGCTCTGAATGCTCTGACATCAGGTAACCACTGTACTCCGCACTCCAGTCGCCATAGCAACGGTTCCTGGCTGGAATCATAAGAGAGGAGCTCTTTGTTCTGCTGTGGCAAACAGCGCATGGAATATTGTGATCTTGTGCTGTGCTGTCTCCAACGTTTTTGAAGTCAAATCCCGTTGGGCTTTCATATTCGGCTCCGTGGAGTTTGGATCCTTTCTCAACGGCTTCGTTGTAGGTTCCCCAGAGAGGATCCATTGGAAGGCAAAGAGGATTGGCTCCTCCTCCATGATTGTTATAAAAAGAGCCTCCAGTTACTCCGCTGTAGATCGTATCAACTCCATCTGGACATTCTGTGCGACCCCAACGTGTGTAGACAACTCCACCTGCTTTACGGAAAATAACGACGTTAGTTAACAGAAAGTTTTCACTAGTCTATTCCAATCTACTATTCATGTAAAGCGTCTCCCTGCCATTTTAGTCTCTTTTTAACGGTCACCCTCACCAAATGGATCGCATATCCACAGATTATTAAACCCATCCTCTCCGGAGACAAACGTATAGGGCATACTGACTTGAGATTCTTAATTACCTTGAATGACCTGCTGACTTATCAGCCCATCTAGATCTGGTCTTCCGACATTTTCTTGATTTAAACAGTCAATGATAACTTCCGATGTTGACTTCCAAAATTGATGCTGGGTTGTATTGGTCGTGATAAAGTAGCCAGAGAGAATTTCAGATTAAAAGTCAGCAGGATGTTTGCCAATAAGTATATTAAACCTTGGCATCTAAGATCATAAAAAATCATGAACATCCTGTCACAGTTTTGGCATTCTCAATTTCTCAGTTTGAGGAAATATCAAATTCCTAAAAATCAGCCCACGTGCAATAAATCCTGCACATACCTATCTGCATACCTACAATGCATACCTGATTGTCTGTCTACTTACCTATCTTAATAGCCTACATGCATTTTGGCATACACATAGCACAATCACATTCACATAACACCGCGCCATAATATCCTTGAGCATATATAGGCGGAAACCTGGACGGAGACTTGGGGGGGGGGGGCGAACGAGTGTGGCCGAAGGAAAGACGCGAGAAATTTTTTATCATCTGGTCGAAAAATCAAGAAAATCTTCTATTTTCGCCGACAAAAAGTTGATGACTTTTTTTTAGTCATTTCGCCGAAGAAAGTCCCGAAAGTCAAGAAAAGTTTCTATTTTCGCCGACAAAAAGTTGATGACCTTTTTTTAGTCATCCGACCAAAAAGTCAAGAAAATGCTATTTTTTCACCGCCAAAATCTAAAATATGTCTATTTTCACCGGCGTAAAAATAATTGTATGCCCTTTTTCTCATCACTCTCAATGATGGGGGGGGGGACCAATGCATGGGTTGTCCCCCAACACTTTTATTGGGGGGACCGCCTCTGTCTCCTCTAGGTTTCCGCCAATGTCCTTGAGCTGAATACCCACTGTCATGCTTACCTACCTATTCAGAAACATGCTTATTAGGCTATATCTAATCTTGGAAATGCAAACATGTTAACCTACTTACGCGAGCAAACCTTAATTATTGGACCTACTGCGCGTTTACACAGTGAAAATGAGTAGGCTGTTGTCGACGCCTTATAGGCCTAATAATTATTAGTGTTGTAAATACTTTGGCTATATCACATTACATAACCTGTCACCATAATCACCTCTAGAGTCTAGATTTAAATAGACTTGCAGTTAATTCGATGTATTGTGCTGTTAGGCGACTGTGTTCGCACAGGTGTAGCAGGTCTACTCACTCTACTGATGCTGGCAATGGTCTACTTATACCTTGATTCACGCTGTTTACGTATTGTCCAGGAGCCTCCGTGACATCACGCCTTTCTCTGTGCAGCACATCAGGTCCCAGCTCATTCTGTTTGCAAATGGAAGTGATCACAATTATAAATATCAGTGACAGTTACATGAACGGCTTGTACAAAATATAGAGAGTGGACCAAAAAAGGTACCCCAAATGTTAGCTGCTAATATTTTGGCCAGAAAATGTTTTGAAATCATTATATAACAGGCTTATGGTAATTAATAGGCTACTTACATAAAACAGCAAAGCTTGATCAACAACTTTCAAATAGAAAAAGAGTCATCTCTCTTTTGTGAGTCCACCCTTTGCTTTTTTACAATGCAGAAACAATGTAGGTCTAACACAAGGTAGGCCTAGCAAAAATGCTTTTTATTAAGTCACATCTAAAATAATTGCTATCAAATAAACTTGATATTGTTCTATTAGGCCTGTCATTATTATCATTATTTAGAAACAGGGTAGAAGCGCAGCGCACGTCACTGTGATAGGCGTATCACTTTGCAAGATGATGACCAAGTTGGTAGCCTATTATAGTATAGGCCTATAGACCTATAGAATTTGTCAAATTACTCATTTTCTTGTTAGTGCTATGAAATTCAAATGACAACGACCAAGGTGTCAATGACAGACAAGGTGAACTCTGACCGAGTCTGACGCATCAAGAGCAGGGTTTTTGGAGTTAAGGTCATCATTGTCCCTTATTCTGATAAACATCGAAAACTAAGTAGCCTACCAGTAGGTCTACCGTTAAGAAGCATTCCGTTGCTTAAATTTCCTTGTTACATTGGGAAGAATCAAGAGCATTGAACACAAGTTGTGAAACAATATCAAGTTCAAGCTTATATAATGACAATTATTTGAGATGAGACTTAATAAAATCGTGCTTTTCTTATTATCCGGTTGCGTTTGGCCTATGTCTTTGATTGGTCAAAAACAGTGGGTGCCCCATGGGCTCACTAAAAATGATATTACTTTTGCTATGTTTGAAAGTTTGGCAAAATTAATTTTGGCTAGGTAGCCTACTCATTACTCAACGTAAATATGACTTAACTTTAAGCTTGTAAACCTGATTTTAAAATTCTTACCTTTGGTCCAAAATATTAGCAAAGCCTTAGATCCTTTGGGGTTCCTTTCCCCCACCAAAAAACCTTAGATATCAATGCAGAAGATTATTGTGCGTGAATGGATTTGGACGAATGGCACAGGTTCATTTCAAATTTCTATTTCTAACCTACAACTCCTCACAACACTCTCAGCCAAGATAAGTCGATAAGTCGGTGAACTCCACTTTTTTGCCAACCCGCTCTACCCGATCATCCGTCTGTCTCACTCTTTCTTGACCTACTGTCACAATACTCATCTCAAGTTCTCCAACTGAGCCATATAAAAAACTGCCCTACGCTTCTGGAATCATCTGCCTGATGATTTTTTCTCTTTTCCCGTTCCCCTCCATCCTATCTTACCATCACTTACCTAAGGCTCATCTATGATCTATCCATAGCTCTCCGGGCTTTCCATTCGAATCTATAGTCTCACCCCTTTAGGTACTCTTACCTCGGCTTATCTGATCTTCCACCTTCCAATTCTCGACTAAACGTCACCCACCTTAACGGCTACTCTGTCACCTCTGATTCTTTGGTAGCCGGACTACAACCTCCATCGGACTGTTCTTTTGGACATCTCTTCTGACTTGACACAGCGCTCGTAAATAAGCTGGTGCCCTGCGCTTGACTTTTTAATGGAGCTCTAGAAATTTGGCGTGCTTCTTGCAAAGTTAGTGGGTAGATCACTCTACAGATATCGCAACATAGAAAACGCGGATCAAAATCAATGCTAAGTTTGATATCGGATTTATAATTAATCAATGAAGACAATGCATTGGGAATGCTGTTTTATATTCAAGTTTTTGTACCCTTGCATATGACATTTAATACCTACTTTTGTTGGTGAATTTGACGAATGTCCTATTTTGTAGGAAGCAACAGCAAGAATCACAAGGAAAGGAACCACGAGAAGGTACTTGAGGTGATGACGGTTGGACCGAAGCACCTCGGAAACACTGATGACAACGCGCCACATGAAGGCCATCGCAACAACCAAAAGCTTTGCAGATTTTCAGAACATCAACCACCAATGCCAAACTGCTAAACTACAAGCCTCAGAGATCTGTCTAGGCTTACATGCAGCGAGATTTGACATTTTATGCGAATTGACAAGCGTCATTATAATTATTTATGCATAATAGATCTAATTATGTGCTCTTCGGTTTATGTATAGGCTATTAAATGCCCCCACGTTGAATTTTAGAACAACTGATCTCTCAAGGGTCCACCAGTCATTAAGGATGTTGGTCGATATCGACAGCTGCTGCCACATCTAATTGGAAAGCATTATCTGCAATTGGGTTCCAGCACAGCAGACGGGAATTGCCGTGAAAACATTTGGTAAACTTGTTCGAATGATTAAATAGGACTAAAAAGTTTAGTCTTGTTTGTACTGAGAGGGACATGCGACCTTATTTCATGATCCGTTTAACCAGCTTCGGTACTGTAACCATGTGAATATTTTGGGACAACTGGCATCTGCTTAATGTTTGACTGATGTGTTAAATGTGTTGCACTAATTGCTTCGTCGGATTACAGAAATCCATATCTGAAATTCCCTAGTGAACTAATTCCTCTGCGAAAAAGGACTAGCTTTATAATAAGCTATCGCACGGGAAACGGGTTATCAAGGAAGTTGCTAATGTACAATCACATACATATTATATACCGTATGTAATACATACAAGGAATAGTAGCCTACTTGTAGCTAAATTGATCGTCTTAAGCACCCTCTAAAGTCGGCGACCATAAGGTGTTTCACAAGTTTCTTGACGTAAACGTAGACCCCCTACATGTAGGTACTTAGTTTTGAGTCTTTGGTATTCGAGAAAATGCGTCGACTACTCAGTTCACGGTAGGCCGAAAGTAAATTCAATATCACGGACTTGATGCAAAGACACGGTCTTACAAATGTATCTCTGTGTAATTCAAGTGCTTACATTGTGTTATTTTGTTCTGCCACTGCGTTGTCAAAAAATCTTTGCTGAATGAAACTCAGTTTTCATTTAATTATTATTGCCTTCCATGATGCCTTCGGATGCCTTCCATCCGAAAGCACTTTAGCATTTTTTATCCATGCATTGAGCGACGTAAACCTCCTTCCTCTGTGTTAAGAATTATTATTGGACTTTCCATAAAGTCTATGATGTAGCCTATCATTTCCTCCCCCCAGTCCCCATAGCAGTGATTTCGGATTGAAGGCATGCGCTTTGGACGGGTTGCTTCTCTGTGACCGACAATACAAGGATTATAATATTGTAGCGCGGATTGCTGTATTGAACAGCTGCAGAGGCTATTCAGGTCCAACTTAAAGGAGAGCCATATTCAGCTACAGATTGACTCCTGAAGGGTTTATTCCTTCCCAATGATTTAATTTGAAATACCTAAGATCAGAATACTTTGGAGAAACAAAGTGGATTAGTTCTTCGCCATGAGCAATTAGCAAACTAAGTAGGTACCCTGTGAAGCTGTAAACTATGTCTGCCAAGTCTGGACATCAAGCGCCACTTCTACTTGTTTATTTGGATAAATTACTGTTTCCGTCATTTTAGAGAAGAATAACGAATAGTAGTGCCAATAATTATTGTAGACCGAAATGGCCATAACTGTGGCACATAACACTAGATCTTTGACAAAGACAGTTTCAAGGTCAAGTTACGACGCCAACAATAATAATAAAATTAATTAATTTCTTAATTCACTGCGCTACCGGAGGCGCCGGGTAGCACAATAGATAACACGCTGGCGTAGAGAGCGAGAGTTAGCTAGCTGGAACCCCAGTTGAGCGGATATGCTTTTAGGCTGCTATTAGCAGCATATATTGCAGGCTGTCTGCTCAATTAGTAAAGTTAAGATTTTGTATTAATTTCTGTGACCTATGTACAGTTCTTGTGAATTGTTTCAACTGCATAAGTGTACGCTGTAGGCCTAACCGGTTGCATTACGTCGACCGGATTGTTAAAAAAAGGAAAATCATTAATTTTATTTATTGCAAAAATTTAAGTTAAACTTTGTAGAAGTTTCAACAGTCTGGGCCAGATGTACCAGCTGATGCAACACAGTGGCGTCACTGCAGCAGCCTAAGCCAGAACAAAAAATATTCTGGTAGGAAAGTTTAGCCTTGCCTGGTCGAAGCTCTGTCACAATTAGGCTGCCAGAATGTTTTCCATATAAATAATTTATTCGGCGCTCAAAATGGCCTCTGCGCTGATGACTTGTATGGCTGTTCTAAGTGTTCTGGCTGTGCCGTAATTGCAAATTGCTGGCCGCCGCTTCTCAAGTTGCAGCAGATCAGGAAGTAATTAAGTGAGATGACGCCAGTGTTGCGGACTTGGGAGAAACGACTCTAGCTCTAGCTTGAAAGACAACCAGGAAGTACGTACGCAAGTTGGGAATAATTGCGCACATCAGCAGGCCTAAAACATGGTTAAAAATCAACAGCAGATAAGATAATGCAGTCTTATCAACAATAAAACTATGACAACATTGTTTGTTTTCAAAATTTCATCATCATCATCATCGTCGTCGTTGTCGACGTCATCATCATCATCATCATCGTCATCGTCGTCGTCATCATCGTCGTCATCATCATTCATCATCATCATCATCATCATCATCATCATCATCATCATCATCATCATCATCATCATCATCATCACCATCATCATCATCATCATCATCATCATCATCATCGTTGTTACGCGAAGATTGCGTTGTCAAGGTTCACCTTGGAACACGGCTAGAACGTGGATTAAAGTTGTGGCAGCATGAGAGATGAGGCAGCGGCGGATAGAAAGGAGTTGACGGGAGTGTGGTGAAAGCCTGAGCGGTCAACACTATCGCTCAAGGAGAGATCCCAGTTTAGAACAAGAGTAAAGAGAGAGCATCATCCGTCGGGACGTGAAGAAAAGGCCTTGATGTCGTCTGCATACTGAGGGATCAAAGATGGCAAGAAGCATAGGTAAACTGTTGTCAGTCAGTCAATAAGAAAATATACTGCAGTTTACATAACTTTATAGCTACTGATTAAATGATTTATCGGTATGCGAGCCAACATCAATAATTATTGGTTTGATTAGCTATCGATTTATTACTAGGCGTTGTAGATCCATCTTTCTTTGCGCCGAATTCACTGTCCACTAGAAGTTCACTGTTTTGCCCATGTTCATGTCTTGACAAGCACACATGCTAAGCTAATATTTTAGTAGGCCTAACATTTTATTTCACCATTTTAATTAAGCACATGCCTAAGCGTGAGTTTTAGCATAGAATAACAGTTTATATGAATAGATCGGCAGACGGCACTCTGCAGTATTATATTTCTTCACGATAGCCTATCGGTAAAATAATCAGTAGGCTAAGTCTCTGTTTAGCAAAGGCCTCATTCATTCTTGTAAAGACACTACAGAAGCTACTTTGATGTTGTCCTGGTCTCACGATCATTGGTTTGAAGTGACAAATTTAAATACAGTGTAAGTTTGTGTCTCAAGTCGGGCTAAGTCAATCAAGACTCTCTACAACATATTAGACTTGAGGTCAGTTGCGGTGAGCAGAAACGACCCGACCCGACTTGGGATGACCAAGTCGACTGGGGTCGACTTATTGGGGTCGACTCCCAGGTCTAATGCTGCGTCGCACTGGTCTGCTTCTGTCTGTTTTTCTCCTAATCTTGCATTTTACTTAGTGTGGAGAATTCGGTCAGCTGGCATTCTCTACCTGTCTTACTCACCGCAGTTTTCGTTGAAAGACTTTGTCTAGCACGACTGTTTTGATAAGCTTACTCAGGGTAAATTGATGCTGATCAATGTCATAGTTTCTTATTCTTTTAGTCTTGAAATCCCTGCGATCCTGCATAGAAACTCATTGGTGCTTTAAGAATATTCATTTATCGTATTTTTCCGCACAATCCAAGATTCTGATTCGTATAGGAAGATTGGTTGCAACGTGGTCTCTTATTAATTTATTTTCGTCTAGAACGTCTTCTCTCTTCAATTATAATTCTCTACTTCTCGATATCTTATTCGCTATTCCAATTGCTTTCGTATTCGATTCGTATTTCGTACTTGATTCCGTATTCAAGAACATGCACATAAACACTTGCACGCATACATGCACAAATGAGTGTAGGCATAGGGCCATAGGCCTACACTCATTTGTGTATGCGTGTATGCATATGAACATAGGCTACATTAATATTTATAATGAATTATAGGCCTTGTCCAAGTCCTATAGTCGTTGAAAAATTTGTGACTGGTGAATTACAACGTTAATTCCTGCCCCCACAAAAGGTAAAAAGACCTCCTCTGGCTTTGCTTCCTTCAGGTTCAACAGTCCATTTCTGAAACTCATCGAAAATTCGTTTCAACTCGTTGAAATGCAGTATAGATCCATGAAACATAAATTATATAAATGAATGGACATTGAGTTTAAACAACGTAATTTGTAAATCACTGAAGAGTTTTATAGGCCATGCGATTGCATTCGAGCGTTTGAATAGGCCTACATTTGTTAATCACTCAACGTTCTACAGTAGAAGTATTAGTAGACCTACTTGATTTCGTATTCTTATAAGCTGTGAGATCATAATTATGCGATCGTTTGAATAGAGTCATTTGCGATCCACTTAAAAGTGTCCATGTGATGTAGATAAACTCTTAATAGGCTGGTAAATCTCAGCAGCTCGAACAACGTGGATTAATAAGTAATTTAATGCCTATCTATTGCCATCATTGATACGCAAAGTGGGATGTGGACAAATTCATGACGCTTTTAAATATTAATGCCATAATATATTCTCATTACGTCAGTTTAAGCTTATATTTCTTCACTGCGATAATAATCTATAGGCTAGACAAGTAGCCTAGACAAGGCAATTTTGTGTCTCAGTAAATTTAATTTACAGACTTTCATGGACTCTTGAAGCCAGAAAAAAGTTTATGATTTATGACTTTTCCAATTATAGTCTAATAGGGCCTATTGCAGAAAAAGTAACTAAAAGCAATTTAAACTTCAAGCTAACAACTGAATTACATTTATTGTTTATATCTATATAAATAAAAATGAAACTTTCCAACCGTATGTAAGGACTTACTTAGACTTAGTTCCTCTTGTTCCGATCGGAGCATTGGTTAACAAGTCTTCGCCACTTCATACGGTCACCAGCTTAGTATGTAAGGAGTGTTCTCGAAAACTGACGGACAGATTGTTTTGAAAATTGTACAAAACCTTCCATTCCAATAGAACCGTGTTGTATTATGCTTTTTTCCCGAAAAAACGCAATCTTTTCCACAAAAAGAGAACTTTTAATTCCATTCCACCGCCATTTTGAAATTATACACTTCCCAACGTCCATGAGGGTTGCCAGATTTCGGAAACGTTTTTGTCACATCACGTCGTAAAGTCGCCCAAAAGTCGCGAGATGATCAGGGTTGCCACATTTCGGAAACTCTTTGCCGCAAAATCACGTTGTAGAGTCACCCAAAAGTCGCGATAGCGCATATGTCACTGTCGGAAAGGGCGGAGGGGGAGCGGGATGGAAGGGAGAGGGAGGGGAGGCGCGAAGAGGGGAGGGGGAGGGGAGGGAAGGGGAGAGAGGAGGAAGAGGAGGGGCGGGGGAGGGAAACGGGGGATGGGGCGGGGGAGGGGGGAGAGGAGGGGCGGGGGAGGGTGGGGCGGGAGAGGGGGCGGAGGACGGAGGGAGGGGCGAGGGGGCGGGCGGGGGAGGGAGGGAGCGAGGAGGGGGCGAGGGGCGGAGCGAGGGCGGGGTTGGGGCGGGGTAAGGGTAGGGGCGGGGGAGGGGCGGGGGAGGGGGAGAGGGAGGGGAGGACGGTCTTTTCTGTCACAGCAACGCATGGCCGGGTACAGCTAGTACAAATATAAAATTAGAGGTCGTATCTGCACTTTATCACTTGAATTTCCTTATAAAAACATTTGTTTCTCAATTAGCCTTAAGATAGCCTACTTTATGGATCAGCGACTGCTTTGCCAGGAACCTGCAGAGCCTTTCTCCTTATCCTTGCTTGATGCTTACAGCTAAAGGCTATGAAGTTAGCATCCCTTTTCTCAACTCGGCATTACTAAAGTATTTAATCTCGATATGCAATTAACACTAGAATCCGGAGTCCGAAATAAAGCAGAGAGTAGGCCTATTATACATGGGCGCCCGCAGAAATTTGTGCAGGGGGGGGCAAATTTTTTTCGATGGTCACAGTGTTTTAGTAACAAGAGCTTGAAAAATGCAAAGCTGGAAATTAAGAGTACATGTACGGGTATTTTTCAATGAGGTTTCTTAATGCAATTTTTTTCAGTTTCATTTTGTGTGTCAGCTTTAATATGAATAATTTATTTAGTGCGAAGAAAAAAATAAAAATAATAAGTAGATGTTAAATGTGGGTTCCTGAAGCGGCACTGTAATATTATAAGTCCATTGAATGAATGAATAAATGAACAAAAAATAGGTGTCAGTTTTCAAGGTGCAAGTGTTCCTCTAGCTAGCTTGCTTCTATTGATAGCCTACTTAATTTTGTGCAGTTGTGAAAGGTTGCATGACAGCGAGATTCCAATCAAGTAGGCCATAATCGATAGAAAAATACTATTTGCAAGGGCGGCTGCCGAAGGGTTAACAGCCAATGGTCACTGTTCCAGCTTTTAACAAGATGTTGATTATGCAAGGCAGAAAATTAAGAGCATGTTTATATCTACAGAGATTTCTAAACATAGGTTTCTGACTTTCACTGTGTGTATCATTCGTATCATTAGTGCTTCAATGCGAAGAAATTTGTTAAAAACCCAAAAGTAGTAGTTGAAAAAATAAATTTCCATTTTCCAGGGGGGGGCAAGTGCCCCCCCCTTGCCCCTATGTGCGGGCGCCCATGGGCCTATAGAGTAAAACGCGAAAAGAGATAAATCAAACGTGGTAAAATACTTGCGCAATGCAGTTTAAACAAAAAGTCTAAAGTAAGACTTTGAAAATTCGTGGAAGTCATTTTATATGCTAATCGATTTGCCATTCAAGATGCCAGAGAGTTCCGAATCACAAAGAAAGTGTTCTAGTGAAAATTAGATGTCGAGCGAACTATTCGCCATTAGAACGTCATGTGACGTTCCTTAATAATGCGACGAAACCCTTGTCTAAGCTGCCAAGCCACAGATAAATCTGACATAATAAAGATGACGATATTCACATATATAACAAACCTTTATGATACACAAGCAGGCCTAGCATGTTTACTTCGTCATGTCCTGTCTATGGTAGTTCTAAATTCTTCATCCGATAAATCAGAAATCTGGACAGATTAGATTAGATTACGATCCCAATACTTTGATTTAGGCTACGTTAGGTTTCTCGCTAAGTTTTACTGATAAATTATTGCACACCGAACATTTACACTGCCATAGAATTCGTTTAGGCTTAACATAAATGATGCTTGAAAACGCAAGGAGGTCTTAGCGGTTAGGCTAATCTATGAACATGTCTAATCTATGACAAGATGCTTACGCTATGATCTGCTGTTCATAAGGTTGCACATTTACGACACCATAAGTCATAAGATGGCGTATGCCATAAACCGGACGGGTATATAAAACGACTTTCGAAAGGAGACGGTCGTTCTTGGCAGTTATTCTGGACCTGATCCAATCCGATTTTTCCGGTCAGTCTAGCAAATAAGCTATTTGTTGTGAGCCTGATACATCCAATCATCATGAAGGTCGTCTACATTTTGTTAATAGGGCGTGTGTTTAAACGTATCTGTATTTATCTGATAGAAAACGCGGCCAATCTGTATGCAAATAAATCATGTGCAACATCAAGTAAAATTTTGTGCAAACGTTGTCTCAACGATAGGGAAACGTTTGTCATATAACCGTTTTCCTAGTAACGTTTCTGCAACGTTATCCTGACGTTTGGAATGTAACGCAAACCATTATCCAACGTTCCCAACTAAAAATAAACGTTGAAAAAACGTTTGCGTGCTACTTGGGTGCAGTTCGGTGAATTTGGTTTCCATCAGACGAGGCTTTTCGACAATTTCTGAGAAACTGCAGTCTTATCCGCAACTCAAGTATCTTCTTGTTGTTCCTTTCCTTGTGGTCATTGCATTCGGTTCCTACAAGGTCGGACATTCATCTGGAACCGTGGAAATGGTAATAAAACTTGCACAAGAAACCCAGCAATAGAGCAGGGCATCCAATCAGGCTCTGATGTTGAACTATTATGATCGCAATTAGCAAATTCTATAAGCTTAGTCCCGGGGTCCAGCACACAAAAATCAGCCGTCAAACTCAGATAAATCCAGTCTATATGTGGCCACGTTTATGAAATAATTGATAGCATGGCCAATAGCGGCTGGGACTGGGGGTCCTTTTCAGTTTACTCTGACAGCGGTTGTACAGTAGTATATTCGAGGCTCGGAGATCTATTATAGACCAACCCACTCCCGATTACCCATATACGCCCGTAGCAAAAACTTATTCTTATGAATGCCATGGCCTGCAAGAATCACTGCGCGTCTAATAATTTTTGCCTTCTGTGCATTTCGGTTGAGAGTTAGCTTATTATTTCTTATCTCGGGTTCATTTTGGACCTTTTCATTTTCTTCGTTTCGTTATTATGTAGTCGTTTATATAAGATTACAGCCGTAATACATTATTTTCACTAAATTACTTTCATAATGCCCCACAAAACTGTTTTCATTAAAATTAATTACAAACTCGATACAGTAGCCTCTTTCTTTTAGCTTGTCCCCAGGGCAAGTAGGCTAACGTAAGAACTCTCAGTGAATAGGCCTACCGTAGACGGTAGAGATATCGGACTACCAGTGTTGTAGTCCTAAAAAATGAAGTGGGGCAACGCTCTTTATAATAATATTATTATTATTAGTAGTAGTAGTATTAATATTCCATTATCCCTGGAAAAAGTGGGGGGACGGCATTCCCCCGCGTTCCCGCCCCACTACACCACTGCGGACTTCTTAATCATTTGAAACAAAATAACATTAAGCACATGTTTTATATTAGTCTACATAGAATACACGTAACTAAAATTTGAACTATGTTAACAGAATACCAGAGAAACGGATTTGATCAGACAGAAGAGAGAAGTCGTCGATGTCCGAAGGACTTCAAGAGGAAGCGACGAGAGTTATGGTTAGCAGACTTCTCTTTTGTAATTGTAATTGAACATTTATATAGCGCCACTTCAAGAGAACTCCTCAGAGGCGCTCCCGACCTGACACCAAACCATAATCAAAGAGAATGGTTTTCAAACGATTGCGGAAAAGGGGCAAAGAAAGACAAAGAAGTTCATTACGGAGACTAATAGGTAACTTATTCCAGAAAAAAGACGGACCAACCATAGCAAAACTTCTATGCAGCACTGTGGAAGATCGAGCCATAGGAACAACCAGGTCACCTTCTCTTCTTTACGTTATCTGCCAAGCGGCAGGTCCAAACGTCCAATGTCTTAACGTTTAATTGATCTATTGATACGTTTGTTTGGGAAGACAGTGTAGAGAGGTGGGTTCCCGTTTCCTTCCTCTCGGTGTTTTTTTCTGGAGACACCATCTCCCAGCGTCGATGTCCTCCATCGTCCGTCCTTCGGCTTCTTCGCCCATGGGGCATCGCATATACCGGCGATTATTCGGTCGTCCACCACGCACTCTGCTTCCAACAGGGGAACCACGAGTAGGTGGCGTGGTGGGCAATTGGGTAGCAGAGGCTGTTTGAGGCGCATGCTGCCCCATCTCCACCCCCTGACAATATCCAGTATTTGAAAAATCTCGTGAGCATTTAGCTACTACGCAGTTTCAAATCTACTATTAAAAACTACCGTGCTATTAAGTTTGGGTGTGTCGGTTTGTCATAAAATATACTGATGCAACAGTAAGCAATACATTTGAACATAGCCTAATTATTCAGGGCGTATTCTGGAAAAAAAACGTTGACCATCGCCCACATTATTATTTATAGGCCTAAAAATCTTTCTGACCATGGGCGCCCGCACATAGGGGCAAGCGGGGGGCACTTGCCCCCTGGAAAATTGAAACTTATTTTTTCAACTACTACTTTTGGGTTTTTAACAAATTTCTTCGCATTAAAGCACTAATGATATGAATGATACATACAGTGAAAGTCAGAAATCTATGTTTAGAAATCTGTGTAGATAGCCTACATGTATAAACATGCTCTTAATTTTCTGCCTTGAATTATCAACATCTTGTTAAAAGCTGGAACAATGACCATTGACTGTTAACCCTCCGACGGGCGCCCTTGCAAATAGTACTTTTTTTTAATCGATTATGGCCTACTTGATTGGAATCTCGCTGTCATGCAACCTTTCACAACTGCACAAAATTAAGTATCAATAGAAATAGCTACAGGAACACGTCTTGCACCTTGAAAACTGACACCTATTTTTTGTTCATTTATTCATTCATTCAATGGACTTATAGTATTACAGCGCCGCTTCAGGTACCCACTTTTAACATTCTGCTTTAAAAAATTTCTTCGCACTAAAGAAACTATTCATATTAAAGCTGATACACAAAAATGAAACTGAAAAATTTGCATTAAGAAACCTCATTGAAAAAACTCCTCCAGCTTTGCATTTTTCAAGCTCTTGTTACTAAAACATTTATGGTAACTGTGATCATCGCAAAAAATTTGCCCCCCCCCGTGCAAACATTTCTGCGGGCGCCCATGGTCCAGAATATCTTTCAACCGATATTTTACACCATAATTGATTATGGTAACGTCAGAGTGTAATACATTTCTGCCATAATAGCATACTTAGAGTTTAGAAAGTAGCACTGAGAATATTTTTTCTTTGCACTGAATGAATGCTAGACACTTTAAAATTTCATATACAATAGTTAGTCGTTTTTCGTAGTCTGAATACATTTTAAAATTATATGTAACTAAACGTATGGTTCAGATCATGGGCTGCAATTATGATGAACTGATACCGGTAGCTATTTTTTTTTTCATGGGCGCGGATAAAGGCAAGCAGAGCTAAGTTAACTGTGGACAGTGGTGAATCCCAAGTAACTGGCCAAAATGTTGCTTCCTGGAGTAGTCAAGTTTATTAATAACCCTTCCAATATTATTGGTTTGAGGTTTTGAATAGGCCTAATATTGTATTATGTGCACCGATCTTAATACTCTAGACGCAAGTAGATTCCCAGTAAGGACCGATGTTTTGAGAACATCGATACACAAGATTGTTTGTGCTTCCGACTGATATTTTGTATAAGCTTACTCACAGATGAGTGCCAGGTTTACTTGATTTTCTATGCCGTTTCCATTAATTTTATGATGAAAATGATTTGGTTTAGCTCAGTGCTTCAGGTACGCGAAAAGATTGAATGCTTTTGTAGGTGGCGCTGTTTACATCAGATGGGGTCGCAATGTACGTGGTCTTGGATCCGACGCACTCTATCGAGGAGTGGCTGGTGGATCATTTTTTGACCAGTATGGAGGAGGAAGCAACTACCTCTGTCTTCCACTGGATCCCATCTGGGGAGCCTACAACGAAGGCGCGGAAAAGCATTCTAAACTGTACGGATCGGAATACGAGTTACCAACGGGGTTTAATTTAAAAAATAACCACAATGGTCCTCTACATAACAACAACGTTCCATGCGTTGTCTGTCGCAGTCAGACAAAGACTTCGGTCGTCATGATTCCAGCCAGAAATCAGTGTTACAGCGGATGGCACGCTGAATACACCGGTTATCTTATGTCGGGGGCTTCCGTGCAAAAAGCACGCACAGAGTTTGTATGCGTGGATGGAGAACCGGAATCAGATCCTTCAGGGTTTCGGGATGACAACGGGGCTCTGTTCTACAACGTGGAAGGCGTTTGTGGATCTCTACCGTGTCCTCCTTATGCTCCACGTCGTGAGCTAACATGTGCCGTCTGTACCAAGTGATGAGAATGTCGACACACGAATTTGAATTTGCTTGCAATAAATACACAATCGATGACATAAGGCAAATTTTAGACTCGTGTGAATCGAACGAGTAAGTGCTGGATTTTGACGATTCAATGTTCCTAATTAATTCTGATTAATTGTAGGCTACGTCCAAGAGGTGATGACGTGATGAAGGCCTGTTGTCAATTAAGGAGAGCGACATTTTGTTTCGTAATTTTTTCATAGCATGTTGCGCTTTGTTCTGAAATGACTAGGCTACATCAGATGTCTGGAACTCAATAGGCCTATATGGATTTTTGTCTTTGCCTGTAATTCAAATAGAAATCATAAAAACCAGTTTTTATTCAGTTGTACGCCACAGAGTGGTTTCGACGCAGTTCACTTGCTAGGTGAATTTATTTGGTTTAGAGAGATGTCTCAGGACCGTTGTCTGTTTGAAGCTGGGATCCATAGGCGGTCTGTGCTAGCCAGGGATTAACATCTTTGAAATAGGCACGTGCTCCCTATGGCTTGACTAAGCTAGATTGTCTACTTAGAGGTAGGCCTAGTGCCTGGCCTACTATAGGTCTATTCAAAATACAGTTTTATATGCTATGTTATCGTATTCGTGCTTTTGAATAGAGACATTTGCGGTCCACTTAAAAGTATCTCTTGGATAATAAGCTAGTATATCACAGCAGTTTGAACGACTTGGATTAATAAGTAAATTACAATCTATCTATTGACATTATTGATACGTACAGAGTGGAACGTAGATGAATTCATGACGCTTTATATCAATGTCATAATATATCACATTGAGTAACCTTTCACTGGAACACTGGTCCTGAGATAATTATAGACAAGATGAAATTTTGTGTCGTTGTAAATTTAAATTACAGACTTCTACGGACTCGCGAATCTTACAGATGCAAAGCTTTGAAAGCCCTTTCTGAGTCTTTCTCACATTTTTGGGTTGATTTTGTATTTTATTGTTGATATCTTTGAATAAACAAGTTTGAATTGACTTTAATTAAAATGCATTGAAACGTAAGATATCTATGGGTCTATTATAGGCTACATAGGCCCTATAAAGTTTATGTCATATATTATAGAGTATATTATAGGCCTATATCGGCGCTTGAGTAGCGCCATTATTTTGTGGACAAAATGTCTGCATTGAAGGCCCAATACATAGAAGCATTAAGGATTACCTATTTAAAAGATTTCGATACTTTAGATTAGAACTGCTAGAATCTTTCCAACAGCTTCGAAGGCAGACCTTTAGGATACGCTTGTGACATTTACTTTCAGTCATCTAATCAGCTTATAATATAATATACGTTTCAGAATGACTTGTCTATGGAGTTTCTTCATGCGAACAATCACTTAAAATCAGAAATCAGAACCGATTGGCTTCGCTTGCAATCCAAATACTTTGATTTACTAGAGATTTAACTCTTAAATTACTACATAAATTATGAGGCTTATAATTAGGCCTATGGAATTATATAATTAACTTAGACTTCAATGGTGCTTGAAAACTTGGCAGTGGTTAAGTCATGACCTATTGTTTACCAGGTTACAAATTAACAGAACCATAAGTTAGAAGATGGGTCTACCGTAAACCGGAGGGCATATAAAAATTGGTCTGAAAGCAGCTGGCTTAATTCTGCAGTTAACTTAGGATCAGGTCTGATAGACCCTGAACATTTTATGCTAACCTAAGAAGCAGTCGATTGTGAAACTGATATCCAGTCGCTATGAAGGTCGTCTACAGTTCGATGAATTTGGCTTCCATCAGACGAGGCTTTTCGACGATTTCAGAGAAGCTGCAGTCTTATCCGCAGCTCAAGTATCTTCTTGTTGTTCCCTTCCTTGTGGTCATTGCATTCGGTTCCTATACGGCCGTGCGATCATCAGGAAATGCAGCTATGGTGAGAACATTTTGAATGGTAGAGTCAGACCGTAGAGTAACACTGTATGTAGTCCTATGTATGAGCACTTGACATAGCGCATTTTGGAAATTTCTTCTCAGAGACGCTCCCGCCTACAGCGCGCACACTTAATAGGAGTTTCACGCCGAACCCCACGAGCAATTGCGAGTGAAGGACTTGCTCTTAGTCCCTACGCAGCAGTTTGAGGTGGATTCAAACCCACATCCTTCCAGCTTCAAGATACCGAACATACCCCACAAAATAGCAGTGCATCGATTCAAACTTCTCTTTTGAAGTTTAGGTTGACTTCTATTGTGATTGTCAATAGCAAGTTCTATTCGCCGGTGTCTAATGAACGCAACTTCAAGCGATAAAGCTTCAAGATCAGTAAAATTCAAGTCAGGCTGCTGACGCAGAGACACCTCTGGTGTGAAAGTAGGCTAAACTGAAAGGATGAATCTTAAACCAAAATCGAAATTGCGCAAGATAGGCCTACCGAGCAGATAGAACACTGGATGATATATCTCGAACAATTTTACTCATTCATTCATTCAGAAACTTATATGGCGCCACTTCAAGAAAACTACTCAGAGACGCTCCCATCTCCAGCGCGCCCCAAAAAGAATAGTTTTAAGATTAGCGAGAAAGAATTCTGGTAGAGTGTAGGCGCACAATATAATTCCAAAGGAAGGTCATTTCAAACAACTGGACCAACCACAAAGAAACCATCACAAAATTGGGCTTCTTTATTTAATTTATTTATTTACTGAGAATTTCATATAGCGCTCCATCAAGGTTCCTACTCAGGAGCGCTCTCAGTCCAACCCCGGTCGAATAAGACAGTCTTAAGAAGAGAAAGAAATGAAGCAGAAAGGCCAATAGGTATTTGACGAAGATAACAGGGAGCTCATTCCAGGTCGCAGGGCCTGCCACTGAGAAAGCACGGCGCTGCCTGATTGCAGTCCGTGAGCGTGGAACAATAAGTTCTGCTTGTGCAGCTGAGCGGAGAGAGCAGCGGAGTTGAACATGCCTGGTGGAGCAGCAGAGCTCCTGCAAGTATAAAAGAGCAAAACCTTCAAAGCAGCGCCAGAC
Source organism: Lumbricus rubellus (assembly GCA_945859605.1). Classification (NCBI taxonomy): domain Eukaryota; kingdom Metazoa; phylum Annelida; class Clitellata; order Crassiclitellata; family Lumbricidae; genus Lumbricus; species Lumbricus rubellus. Next base: position 5,723,293 of record OX243813.1, on the reverse strand, counting down.
CAAGACGGAAATTTTGTAAGCAATGCGCTGTGGGTAAGGGAGCCAGTGGAGTACATCCCGCATGTACTCGGAGACTCGGCCAAACTTGGGATTGCTGCCTATGAGGCGGGCAGCAGTGCGCAGAACCCTATTTACGGACCCCATCCGACAGGCTGGAAGTCCACCGTAGGCCTATATGGCGTTGCAGAAGTCCAAGGGTGAAACTACAAGCGCATGAACAAGTGTTGAGGCTGCGCTGGGAGTCAAAGAGCGGGAAATGACCTTGAGCTGCCGAAGCTGGTTGTAACAGCTGCGACTTAGGTTAATGTGCCGAGTAAAATGTGAGTTCCTGGTCAAGGATGACTCCCAAATTCCGGACTGAAGTGGAAAAAGTGAAATGTGGATATTTCAAGGATAGAGAAGCAGTACGAGTAAAGGGAACTAATTTATGCACTGTTAGTCTACCTTCTGTATAGTTCATTATGCACCCGCGTTTGTGAAAGTATAGTCTAAACTTAAATAAATCTCCCTGTAGCCAAATTACGTTCTAAAATTTTATTGCATTTTCAGTTGTTACAAGTCCATAAGTAGTAGTCTTTTTAATTCTCTGGGGGTTTTTTCCATTGAAGAAAATAACCAGTTAAAATAGGGTTAAATCCATTTAATTTCCTAGTAAAATGGACAAGATACGACTTTTTTACAGAGGCTATAAATAATCAAATTACTTAATTGATGCTATAGAAACCAGTTAAAAAATTCTTAGTCTTTTTAATTCTTTGGGGGTGTTTTCCATTGAAGAAAAAATCAGTAAAATATAGGGTTAAATCCAGTTAATTTCTTTGTCTTTTAGATAAGCTGCGTCTTTTTTACAGAGGCTATAAATTATCAAATTACTTAATTGATGCTATAGAAACCAGTTAAATTCTTAGTCTTTTTAATTTTCTGGGATTTTTTTCATTGAAGAAACAATTAGCTAATAAATGAGTTTAAATGGTGCTAAAGGATTAGCTGGGGGTTTTTTTCATTGAAGAAAAAAGCCAGTTAAAATAGGGTTTAAACCAGTTAAATTCTTAGTCTTTTTAATTTTCTAGGGGTCTTTTATTATTTCCTGAGGGGGGTGCTCGGTAGTACAGTGGTTAGCGCGCTGAACTGTCAACCAAGAGGTCTTTTATTATTTCCTGAGGGGGGGTGCTCGGTAGTACAGTGGTTAGCGCGCTGAACTGTCAACCAAGAGGTCTTTTATTATTTCCTGAGGGGGGGTGCTCGGTAGTACAGTGGTTAGCGCGCTGAACTGTCAACCAAGAGGTCTTTTATTATTTCCCCCCCTGATTCCTCCTCTTCTCCTTTGGGGTATTTTATTATTTTCCTGATGCATAATTAATTACTTAGCTACCTTTTAAGAAACCTGATATTGAAGATAAATTAAGTTAAAATGGTGCTAAAGGATAAGCTGGGGATGTACCTATTAAAAGCCACGCAGCAACCGACCTATAACATCGTTGACACTTCGCACAGGGCACAATACGATAGATCTTATGACACGCGGTGCAATGCGATAAAGTCTTATCCTACGCGGTGCAATTTGTTGAAAAATCGTCCTTCACCTCCGGTTCTGTCCCCAAACTTCCGGTTCTGTCCCCAAGATAAATTTTTGTCCCGAGATAGGCAATTTTACAGGACAAGAAGACGCAAATAAACTTTTTCCTAAGTTTTTTTTTCCTAGGTTTTTTTTTCTAAGTTTTTTCCTAGGTTTTTTTTCTAAGTTTTTTTCCTAGGTTTTTTTTTTTTTTTTTAATTTTTTTTTCTAGGTTTTTTTTTCTAACTTTTTTTCCTAGGTTTTTTTTCTAACTTTTTTTCTAACTTTTTTTCTAGGTTTTTTTTTCTAAGTTTTTTTTTCTAGGTTTTTTTTTCTAACTTTTTTTTTTTTTTTTTTTTTTTTTTTTTTTTTTTTTTTTTTTTTTTTTTTTTTTAAGTCATCCGTTCCAAAAAGTCAAGAATTTTGTTTTCTCGAATGTCTTTTTCTTCTTAGAACAGGCTGCGAATGTACATTAGAACTTGTTATTAAAGCGTGTTCATAGAGAAGTAATGATTGCACAAGAGCTGCAGTAGAAACAATTTGCTAATAGTAAATCAGTTAAATTCACAATGATATCAAGTCTTTATTATCAATCCATGAATTGAATGAATCATCATAGCCTAACCATTTCACCAAAGACCGATTTCCTCTTTTCCTTATAATCTTTTCTATTTTAAATGTATCTTGCGTCGTCGATTGCAGCTCAGGCTCATAAAATGTCCCTTGTATTTGTTCTCCATTATAATCAGATATTTTATACGTTATTGGGTCTGTGTATTGGATTTGTGTTATTGTAAAAACCTCCTGTGTCCAACGATTTGTGTAGCCTTTCTCGAATGTCTTTTTCTTCTTAGAAATTCTTACTCTATCTCCGACTGAAAATTTAGGTTTACCAGTTTCAGGTACAGCATCACCATACAGATTCATCCACACAACCCATTCGTTTGCTTTGATACTCGCTTTAACAGGAGTCATTTTAATGGAAGAATGTCTTGTGGTGTTGTATAAATTAACCATATTATCTAAAACATCGATATATCTCTGAGTTGAATTTGCTGTAAAATACTTAAACATCTTTTCTTTTACTGTCCTATTAAATCTTTCTACGATACAAGATTTCTCTTCGTTCTCAGTTGAATACAACTCCATACCTAATGATATTACCTGTTTATTATAGAATTCTGTTCCCTTATCGACCCAAAGTTTTTCACCCCTTCTTTTGCTCGTATTAAATATTTTTGTGAAAGCATCTGCCACAGATTCTCCACGCTTATCTTTTATTGGAATAATCCATCCATATTTTGAAAAAATGTCAATAACACTTAACAAATATTTCACACCAGAATTAAATTTAGCATAAGCCTGCATGTCAATCAAGTCAGCCGCCCAAACTTTGTCCACTCCCTGAACATAAACAACTCGCTTCCTAAACTTCCTGACTATAGGTTTATGTAATTCGTCAGCAAGTTGGTCTGTCCATCTCAGAGTTTTTTTTTCAACCCCATTCCAAAATGGGTTTTCGTTGATAAAATTGGTTTAACTATAGATCTTTCAACTCGTTCGCGGAAAGAAGGATTAGGTATATTATTTAATTCATCTATCATAGCTCTGTCAGCGACGTTTCTACCTGCTGTATCAGTATGTTTAGCATAAGCCAGGTCATGACGATAGGCTGCTGCATCAACCCTATCTACTGGTTTACTCCAATCTTTTGGTGTTCCATCAGGATTCAATCTCAAATCCAATCGAGTACCTGGACCCGTGAAAGAATGTCCCGGAAGATGCATTTCGCCCGGATATTTTGCCCATGGAAGTTTAATGTTGGAAGTAGCAGAATTGAGAGCTGAGACTAAATCACCTCCTTGTACTGTAGTAGACATTTTAGTAAACTGAGTTTTTCTAGCGCCACATTCAACGCATATACCTCTAATCATAGGTCTGCCATTCTTACTGACAACTCGTTGAATATCTCTACACTCAGTTTTTCGTTTACATTTTACACAATACGAGTTGTGCTCCATTTTAATATAATATAATTAAAATGGAAGTCCATGACCTGTCATGGAATGAAGATACATCTAAACGCTTTAACAGTCCTCTCCTACCAAGAAGCATCAGAGGTTTGATCGTAGGTAAGTCTCAATGTGGTAAAACGATTTTACTACTTAATTTATTACTGAGACCTGGTTGGTTAGACTACGATAACCTGCAGATCTTTGGAAAAAGTCTTTTTCAATCAGAATACAAGATACTAAAGAAAGCATTCGAAGAGAAATTACCAAAGGAAGCAATTATAAGACTTTTCGATAATAGAGATGAGATAATGAAATTAAATGTATCACCGACCGTCGTAGTCGAGGAGATGTCTAAAAACATGGAAAAGAAATCGGATATAGAATGCAAGTTCTTTGAAACCTCTGAAGATGTTCCAGATCCACGAGACTTAAGTCGAGATAAGAAGAATCTCATGATTTTTGATGATTTACAGTTAGAGCGACAAAATAAATGCGAATCCTATTATATAAGAGGTAGGCATAGTAATGTAGACTGCTTTTACCTAGCACAAAATTATTTCAAGCTGCCCAGACAAACTATAAGAGAGAATGCCAACTTTATATGTTTGTTCCCTCAAGACCTTAAAAATATTAACCACATATACAGCGATCATATAGGTGTAGATGATATGACTATTGAAGAATTTCGTAAACTATGCAAAACTGCATGGGATGAAACGCATGGTTTTGTGGTTATAGACCTTACTAGTAAAACAAATAAGGGCAGGTACAGATCTGGATTAGATACATTTTACATTAAATAAAAGCAATAATAAAATGATAACAAAATTTAAGATTTTATATTCTAGGTTTAAAAATAGCTATCTAAAATGGAAACCCTTCTTGACGAAATTTTATCTACTACTCAAACGATTGCACGCAACACAGAGGCTAAAGAATCCTTTTGCATTTTGTTGAGCGAAAGGAGCACACGAATTCGAACGAAATTTAATCCACTAATCGAACTGGACAAAAGTAAGAAGTATGAAATGGCCCTTGTTAATCTTGAAACTTACTACAGTTTTCCCAATATAGACGAAACAAATAATAAATTCGTATATTCGTCAGATAACGGTGTAACGTGGGAAGATTTAGACATTCCAACCGGTTGCTATGAAATCGAAGACTTAAACGATTACATACAGAGAATTCTAAAAGAAGAAGGTCATGGTCAATGTATAAAGTTGCAACCAAATAACAATACTTTGAAGGCTGTTTTGGAAATTGATGAGAACTATAAAGTTGATTTTACAGTACCAAATTCAATTAGCACCGTTCTAGGATTTCAGAGTCGTGTATACTCCGAAGGATATAACGAATCCGAGCACATAGTCGATATAAACAGCGTGAATAGTTTACGAGTTACGAGTGATGTAATAGGATCATCGTATGCCAACGGAACTACGGAGAACATAATTTATTCTTTCTTTCCATCGGTCGGGCCTGGTTACAAGATAATCGAATCTCCTCACAATCTCGTATATCTTCCAATAACGCTATACTCTATTTCATCGATGGAAACAAAACTAATAGACCAAAATGGAAAACTAATTAATTTAAGAGGTGAGGAATTGTCGATACGATTTCACATAAGAGAGGTTTAATTTAAAGTTTATATTTAATATAAGATGAGCGCTTACGCTAAAGTTAAAGTTAATATTTCCGAAGGGCAAAAAGAGAAGATTAAGCGAGCTGCTCAAGTAGGAACTGGAGTGAGTATAAGACTTTCTCATGGAGACATAACTGGTGAGCATGTATTAGCTCTAAACCAGAGGCAAATTAACAAGTTAACTAAAGCGTATCAGAATGGAACTGGAGTGACAATTAAAATGGGTAAAAAGCAATTAGAAGACAATGCGAGAGTCGAAGGCGGATTTATTGGTGCTATTCTACCGTTCTTAGCAACAGCTGGAAAGTTTCTACTGTCTAGTGTTCTCCCGAGTTTAGCCACAGGAGCCTTAACAGGATTGGGTTCTGCAGCTGGTTCCAAAATTGTCGATAAAATTAGTGGATCTTCGATCTCACATCCGATAAGTGGATCTTCGATCTCACATCCGATAAGTGGATCTGGCGTGCTCTACGTTAAGAAAGGAGGAATATGCTGTAAGATAGTGCCTGCTGGGGAAGGTCTTTTTCTATCTCCGTGGAAAAAGGGTAGTTCGATATCAGGTTCTGGTCTGTTTATGAAAAGAGGAGCAGGATATATCAGCGGTGAAGGTCTTATCTTGGGACCCAATTCACCATTTAAAAATATTCCTATTCTTGGAATGTTACTTTAAAAAACCACTTATATAAATGTCTGGATACGGTCACCCAATACACAAATTTATCACCAAACGGAAGCCTCGTGTGAGTCCGATAATTTGGATGCCTAAAGTGGTCACTCACGCTCCTGCAAGACAACGAGCAGGCGACAGATATGAGATTTTTGCTCAGCAAGCGATAACGATTGAACCAAAGACAAATATTACAGTAGAAGTAGGCCTTGGAGTCCGAATGACCAGTGGAATGTGTCTAGTCTCTCTTAGACAGAAGTTGAAACAACTCAGACTGAGCCTTCAAGATGGTACTGTCCTAGAGGACGCAGAGGATATAATAATTACAATACAAAACAACTCCGATTCACCAGTTACTATAAACGAAAAAGACTCCATATGTTATGTTAATTACTACGATGCATAATGTGTACGTTTTACGTTTACGTTTTACGTTACGTTTTAAACATTATACTTATAATAAAAAATGTCACTACTGAAAATTAGCGATCCTGCAAAAAGAGATTTTATTATCGAAGAGTTTTTAAAAACGAAAAAAAATATTAAACAAAACTTTCTCTCAGAGAGAATAGATGATCTTGGACTTCAACGAGAATTAACGAAAATCTACAAACCAATAGTCGACTCTCAATCAGCAATTTCGAAAGAACAAAACGCTTTGCTGTCGACAATAAAGGATAATTCTGCAGCAACATCACTTGCTCTAAAATCACTTCCAGATTCGTTGAAAACTATTCAATTTCCCCAGTATCCGTCTATAGAGGCGTACGATGACGATGACCCAGTAGAAGACATTAGAAGGTTAGAATTAGGAAATATTGCAGTTGAATACCTTAAAAAATATGCTTCTGATAAAAGACTTGTGGACACAACATTCGGATTAAGATCAAGAGATGGAAAATTCTACATCGGTGACAGCGAAGCCTCAATCCAAGGAAATGATATTACAGTTGGAACCACAACTTATCAAGGAACTCCAGGATTATGGGAATTGTTAACGTTAGCTAGTCCAAACAGTTCAATTTATGATAATCGTGATCTCGAAGAATACGCCGAGATTCTAACTAAAACGAATGCCATGAGTCAGCCAAATAAACCAAACAAACCTAAATCGTCTAGAAGTGTAAAATATGCAAAGATAATAAAACCCATATGGGACGATTACATAAAGTTAAGAGGTAAAACAGGAAGCGGAATAATTACCATTCCTTCAGATCCAAATGAATTAGTAAAACAATTAGAGTTGCGAATATATAGCTACAAAGCGGGAAATACGGGTGTAAGAAATGAAATTGTAGGTATGACGGATGAGTTACTAAGACAAGGAGTGATAACCAAAGATGAATATAAAAAATTGATGATCTAATTTAAAAATTGATGATATAGAAATGCTGGTCCTTGCGAGAAGAAGTTATAAAAAAGTACACGTTGTCGGTGGAGCAGGAATATTCGATTCCATTGCAGGATTTCTCAAGAGGCTACTGACATCGAATGCAGCCAAACAAATTGCGAGCACAGCCGTCAAAGAGATTGGGAGTGTTGCTAAGGATAAGGCGATCGACGTTGGAAAACGATTACTCAATAAGATACTCCCTAAAGCTCCCGTTCAGCAGCCGATAACTCAGGAAACTAAAGTCATTCTAGCTAGATTACTAGGATCGAATCCAGAAATGACGGGTGGAGCTATTAGAATTCAAGATCTCGTAAAACGTTTAAACGGAGGTGGTTTGAAAATGGCAGTTTAAATTTATTTTGCTTAAGTTTATTTTCTTATTTAGGTGTAAAAATTTATTTTCTTATTTAAAAATATATGTATAATAAAATGCAATCCGATATTCTAAGATTCACAGAGCAACCATTGATCGATGAAGGTATCGAGCGATACGAATGGCACGAGTACGAACCTGTAGCGAGAACTAACCTTAACAGTTCTGGTGAAATAAGAATAAATATTGAATTACAAGACTTATACAGTCACCCAGCAGAGTCATATCTACAATTCGAAGGAAGACTAATTAAAGCTGACGACACCGCATACGTTAATGCCGATTTAGTCGCTCTTACGAATAATGGGCTTATGTATCTATTCAGTCAAATATCCTATCAGTTATCTAATCAAGAAATCGAAACGCTATTTCATCCGGGTCAAGCTACAACGATGCTCGGTTTACTTACGTATCCAAACGATTTTCAGTTGACTCAAGGCTTAAATCAGCTGTGGTATAAAGACACTGGAGCGACTGCTGTTATTGCGGACAACCCCGGCTTTGCCACTAGACAAAGCTTTCTCATTCGCAAACCAAACACTAAAGGAATGTTCAGCTTTATTGTTCCGTTGAAACATATTTTCGGGTTTTGCGACGATTACGACAAGATTATTTACGGTTTTAAACAGACGCTGACATTAGTTCGTAAAGCCGACGATGATGCAATATTCCGAGATAACGCTGCAGCTGCTGGAAAAGTTGCGATAAACAAAATTTCATGGTTTATTCCACACGTTATTCCTTCCGATATGGAACGAATGCAGTTGTATAAGACGATTGAATCGAAATTAACGTTGCCAGTTGCGTATAGAGCTCGTCAATGCGACACAATAACGGTTCCTCAGTCGACAAGTTTCAGTTGGCGTCTTAGCGTAAAAACATCACCTGAGAAACCTAGATATATCATCGTAGGATTTCAGACGGACCGTAGCGGTAATCAGGAAAGTAATCCGTCGCTATTTAATCACTGCGATCTCAAGAACATATATGTGATGATGAATCAAGAAAGATATCCAGCTGTCGATCATAACCTGTCGTTTCCTAATCAACAATTCTCCAGAGTGTACAGAGACGCGTCCTCCTTTAGTCAAAAATTCTATGGTATGGATAAGTTGATTACGCAAGGAAATATAACACCTATAGATTATAAAGAATTATATCCGCTGTTCGTGTTCGATGTAAGCAAACAATCCGAGCGTTTGAAATCTTCAGTCGTCGATATTCAGATTAAGGCTCTTTTCAATGCAGCAGTGCCAGCCGACACAGAAGCGTATGCTGTCGTAATTTCAGATAGGTTGCTGCAGTTCCAATCGGATGGGCAGAAAATGAGTGTAGTGTATGGAAAATTGATTTAAAGAATACTTATATATTATGAAGCTACCAGAGCTTAGAATGTTAGCCAAGCACTTACAGGCACTTCGCATCTCAACAAACCTCAAATGATAGCTGTATTGATTGAAAAGAATATTCTTCCGACGGACTACAAGTCTGTGTCATATAAACATGACACGTTGAGCAGTATCAGGAAACAACCGAAAAGAGTAGATATTATAGATCGAGAGACTGGCGTTGTTACCTCGTATCCATCGATGTATAAAGCTGCTAAGGCGCATGGTCAGAGTGCTGGCATAATAGCTTATCATAACGGAAATGTCTGGAGAGATAGATACGAAATTAAAGTGTATGAGAGATAGATACATGTATGAAATTGAAGTGTATTATGGATTTTAATATTTTTGCGTGGTAAGATAAAATGGATTTAAAGAAAAGTAGTTTAAGAAACATGAACCATGTTGAACACTTGCTCGACTCATCGGTTCCTGACATTAAGGTTCCTACGCTTACTCCCACACCTGGTAAGTACAAACCAGTAGCGCCTAAGAGAAAATACAAAAATAGGGTTAGGACAAAAATAAATGAATTTGCGGATTGGCTACTTAGTTATGTGCCTGAACGAGACAATAAAGTCGTAAATGAAAAACTGGAGTCGTTGAAGTCAACTGTTTCCAGGATATTTGATAAAATTAAAATTCGAGAAACAGCGTCGGCTATTAAAGGATTTACCAAGCAATTTAGAATAGATGGAATTAATGGAATGGATGCCTCGTCGTTTCTTAATTTCGTCAAGCCGCAGGTAGTTAATCTGTTGTCGAGTAATCGCCAGACAAAGACTAATTTGGTTCTTACTTGTACTATGGAACGCGTGGATATGAAATCTGGAATAGTGACTTCTGAGGATATACCATTCGTTTCCAGGGCAGAAGTTATTTTAGAAGCAACCGACTTGAATGAAATATACAGCAGAAAAAAGGATAAAATCATGGAGTCTATTGCTAGTTTTCAGATGCAAGGAAGTAATTGGAGATTTAAAGCTGTTGTAAAATTAGATATAAATACGGTAAAGTATACACCCTTAAGAGGTAGTTCTTACATTCCACTTCCCGACTTTTTAGCTAATAAAAAGGCTATCATAAATATGAAAAACGATGATGAAGAATGTTTCAAATGGTGTATCACTAGAGCTTTGAATCCGGTGGATGACCATCCGGAAAAAATAACGAAAGCTTTGAAAGAACAATCGAAAAAACTTAATTGGAGTGGTATTGAGTTTCCAGTTGCTGCTGATGCTAATGTGATAGGTAAATTCGAGAGAAATAACAATATTAATGTTAATGTATTCGGTTTTGAAAAACATGTCTACCCGCTTTATCTGTCTAAGTGTGAAAGTAGTATTTGTGTAGATCTATTGCTTATTTCCAACGGAGAAAGGAAACATTATTGCTGGATCAAGAATTTTAACAGATTGATGAGATTTCGGACTAATTCGATGTATTATTGTAAAAGGTGTATGAATGGTTTCACAACGCCAGGAGCGCTTAACAACCATAATGAGTACTGCTCTCAACATAACGCACAAAAAATAGAAATGCCAGAACCAGGAACTATGTTAAGTTTTAAAAATTATAACAATTCTATGAGGGTTCCGTTTATAGTCTACGCAGATTTTGAGTCTTTTGTAAAACCGATCGATACATGTCAACCAAATCCAGAGTTGTCGTACACTAATAAATATCAAAAGCATACTCCTAGCTCCTTTTGTTACCACATAAAATGTTTCGACGATAGTGTATATTCTCAAGATCCTGTGACGTTTACGGCTGAAAGCGAAGATGATGATGTTGGTCAAATATTTGTAGATAAACTAGAAGAGAATATAAAACAAATATATAATCAATTTAAATTCCCTAAGAAGATGATATTTACAGAAGAGGACAAGAAGTGTTTTGATACAGCTACTACATGTCATATCTGTGAAAAAACGTTGGGTGAAGACCGAGTGAGAGATCACTGTCATCTTAGCGGTAAATTTCGAGGGGCTGCTCATAACATTTGTAATGTAAACTATAAAGTCCCCAAGTTTTTCCCTGTAGTGTTTCATAATCTTTCCGGGTACGATTGTCATCTGTTCATTAAGAAACTGAGAGGTAATAATGGAGAGAAAATTAATTGCATACCTAATAACGAGGAAAAGTATATATCTTTTAGCAGAGAGGTCGTTGTTGATAAGTTTGTAAATAAAGAGGGAAAAGAGATTACCGTCAATCGACAACTGCGTTTTATCGACAGTTTTAAATTTATGGCTTCTAGTCTTGATGCTTTATCGAGGAACCTAAGCAAAGACCAGTGTAAAAATATTGGGAAACGATATACTGGAAAGAAGCTCGATCTTTTGCTGAGAAAAGGCATATATCCTTATGACTACGTCGATTCATTTACTACCTTTAATGAAACCGAACTACCACCAAAATCCGCATTCTATTCTAAGCTAAATGATTCGAATATTAGCGATGAAGACTACGAGCATGCAAAAACGGTATGGAAGGAATTTGGATGCAAAACATTCAGAGAATATCACGATTTATACAACGTTTCGGATGTTCTGTTACTTGCCGATGTTTTCGAAAACTTTAGAGATGTGTGTATGAAGAACTATACGCTTGACCCTGCATGGTATTTTACATCTCCTGGTTTAGCCTGGGATGCCGCTTTAAAATTGACAGGCGTGAAATTGGAGTTATTGAATGATTATGATATGATTCTGATGCTTAGGCAAGGGATGAGAGGAGGAGTGAGCACAATATCAAATCGTTACGGGAAAGCGAATAATAAATATATGAGCGATTTCAATAGCAACGAAAATTCTACATTTATCACTTACCTGGATGCGAATAATCTATATGGATGGGCTATGATCAAAAATTTACCTACTCACGGGTTCAAATGGATGAACGAAGATGAATTAAATAATTGGAGAAGTATTCCATGCATATTGGAAGTTGATTTGGAATATCCTAAAGAGTTACACGACCTGCATAACGATTTTCCGTTAGCCCCCGAAAGCATTGAGATTAACAAAGTCAAAAAGTTAATTCCAAACTTAAACCATAAAAAGAAGTATGTGCTGCATTACGATAATCTGAAGCTGTATGAGAGCTTGGGTTTGAAAATAACAAAAGTGCATAGAGGTGTACTATTCGAAGAAAGTGATTGGTTGAAAAAGTATATCGATTTAAATACAGCTCTTAGAACGAAAGCTACTAATGACTTTGAGAAAGACTTTTTCAAGTTAATGAATAACAGTGTCTTTGGAAAAACTTGTGAGAACATTGAAAATCGTGTTGATGTAGAGTTAGTGTGTCAAGAGGAGAGGGCTATTGAACTAGCCGCTAAACCTAATTACGAGAGATGTACTATTTTCGATGAAAATCTAATAGCCGTTCACATGAAAAAAACTAAATTGTACTATAATAAACCTATATATCTTGGCATGTGTATATTAGACTTGAGCAAAACGTTGATGTATGAATTTCATTACAATTACATCAAGGATAAATACGGAAATAGAGCTAAATTATTATTTACCGATACAGATTCTTTGACATACGAAATTAAAACTGAAGACTTTTACTCAGATATCGCAGGCGATATTAAGACTCGATTCGACACGAGTGAATACCCGAGAGATCATCCATCTGGTATTGAGGTTGGAGTAAATAAAAAAGTTATTGGAATGTTTAAGGATGAAGCTAGTGGGAAACAGATAAAAGAATTTATTGGACTCAGAGCAAAGTTGTATTCTTATAAAATGGCTGCTGGAGATGAGCACAAGAAATGTAAAGGTATTAAGAAGAATGTTGTCCAGAAAACTATTACTCACGAAGATTATAAAGATTGCTTATTTACTAAAAAAGAACAACAACGAACGATGAATGTTATTAGATCTTATCATCACGATATTTATACGGAAGAAATTAATAAAGTTGCATTATCTGCAGATGACGACAAACGGGTAATAATGGAGGATGGAATTCATACTTTGGCATATGGTCACTACTCGTTGAAAATTTTTAATTAATGTTTATATTAAATAAATGAGCGTCAAACAAATCGATGTCGAAGGCGTAGTTCTTCCAAATCATCCGTTAACGAATTTTGAATTATTGGATGCCGCGAAGAAGCTGAATATTCCGAATTTTAGAGGCGTTTTCGTGCGAGACGAGCTGCCGAATAAACCTAGACGGATTGAATGTGGGATATTGAATCTAGACGATTCTAAAGGAACCGGTCAGCATTGGTGCGCTTTCTTAAAGAGCGGTAACGAGAAAATATATTTCGATAGTTACGGCCTTCCTCCCCCTCTGGAACTGATAAAGTATTTACGCCGTCCAGTGTTATATAACAGCGAGCGAATACAACCCGATAACGAAGTATTTTGTGGTCATTTGTGTCTGTACGTCTTAAAGAAGACGATGAACGATGGTTGTAAATTTCAAGAAGTTATAAATGGCTTGCATTAAAAATTATTATATATAAATATATATATAAAATGCCTATCGATAAATTTGGTCACACCGCTGCTGGAGGAACATCACGAAGAGTAATCGCTGGAGGTGTAACTCTTAGTCAAATAAATGCTAATTTTCTTCGATGTGATGGAGCAAATCTGCCGACTGGAAATTTAAAAATGAATGGACATGTGATAAAAGGTCTCCCAGTAACGAATACTTCGACAGCAGGAATGGATGAAGCTTTAAGTAGGGGACAAGCCATTGATTTGATAACGAATCACAACGATTCTCCGTCCAACGATAATCATTTGACGAATAAGAAATACGTTGATGCTTCGAAAGTGTCTAAAACTGGTGATACAATGGCTGGCGACTTGTTCTTAAACGTTGGCTCCGATCGTCTGCGTTCAATGGGTTGTAAGGACTTGAGAGGAGAAAATAAAGAATTCACTATTTTCTTAGGTAGTATACGAAATAAACTACAATGTTCGTTAAACAATCCTATTACATTACAATCGACTGAAGGATTACTATGCAAAATAGGCGTAGAAAATATAATGAGAATCGGTAGAGCGTCTAACGATCGAAAAATCGACGTTTATCAAAATATCCTAATGAATAGTAATAATATCAACGATTTAAGCGATCCTCTTTCAGCTCAAGATGCCGCTACAAAAAATTACGTCGATAAATCTCTGAAAAAGTGTCGTGTTGGGTATATTCCTCCCTTGGAAGCTGATGTAAGTGTGACAGGATTCGTTGCTAGTGCCAGTTCTTGTTTTTCCGGAAGCAAAGCCTACCATGCTTTCACTAATCTCACTGACGCAGCTTGGGTTTCGGATGGAGATAAAACTGATTGGTTACAAATTAAATGTCCTGAGCCAGTTAAAATTTGGAGAATTGCGTTGAAAACAGTATCTTTATCTGTTTTCGATTTACTTGCTAGCAATGATGGAGCAGAGTTTGCAGAATTATTACCTTCTCTTTCACAAACTCCTTCAGGGGTTGGTCTGACATTTTTTGATATTCCTAATACGGATGCGTATCAATATTACAGAGTTACATTTATAGCATGGAATAATGATCTTCCTCGAGGGATTCAAGTAATGCAATTATATGTATACGATGACTAATCTGCATTAAAAATTATTATATATATAAAATGCCCGTCGATAAATTCGGTCACACCGATGTTGGTTCATCACAAAGAGTAATCGCTGGAGGTGTCACTCTTAGTCAAGTAAATGCTAGTTTTCTTCGATTGGATGGAGCAAACATCGCGACTGGAAATTTAAAAATGGGTGGTCACAAAATTAAAGGACTACCAACAACGAAACCTTTGACAGCAGCAATGGATGAGGCTTTAAGTTGGGGTCAAGCCATTGATTTGATAACGAATCACGACGATTCTCCGTCCAACGATAATCATTTGACGAATAAGAAATACGTTAATGAACAAGTTGCATCGAAGGTGGCTAAGACTGGTGATACAATGACTGGTGATCTAATCTTAAACGTTGGCTCCGATCGTCTGCGTTCAATGGGTTGTAAGGACTTGAGAGGAGAAAATAAAGAATTCACTATTTTCTTAGGTAGTATACGAAATAAACTACAATGTTCGTTAAACAATCCTATTACATTACAATCGATGGACGGATTTCGTTTTAGAATAAACAATGAAATCATGTTAGAGATGGTTAAGTCACTCGATGGCACTCCTCCGTCTAAAATAAATGTGTATAAGTCCATCTTTATGCATGATGCTTACATTACAGGACTACACGAACCCAACAACGCCAGCGATGCAGCTACGAAGCAGTATGTAGATTCTATCTCAATCGGTCCCGCGCTTAGCATTCATTCTTTAACTTGGCAATTCTTAATCGCTAAAACTCACACAAGAGTTACTTTCGATAGTGTAAGATTCAAAACCGATGGTGTCATAAGTGCGGGACTGACCCGTTTCACTCCCGGTAAAGCCGGATACTATTTCGTTTCGACGTACATAGAATTTGGTAACAGTAGTACCGCTCCTGGTAACGTCTACCTGTATAGAAATGGGGCGAATTACATGCAAATTGCGGGCGGAGGGGGAACGGGAGCTGCGTTTAACAATTCAACCGGTAGTTGCATAATTTTCGTAACCAATACCGATTTTCTCGAGATATTCGCTTATTCGCACATCGCACTAAATATATTAGCTAGAGACTTTTCGGCAGTATTCTTACGACCTTAATTTTTAACTGGTTTTAACTGGTTTATTAGCTGATATTTTCTTCAATGGAAAACACCCCCCAGCTTATCCTTTAGCGCCATTTTAACTTAATTTATCTTCAATATCAGGCTTCTTAAAAAAAAGTCAAGTTGTTAACTTTACATCAGGAAATAATAAAATACCCCAAAGGAGAAGAGGAGGAATCAGGGGGGAAATAATAAAAGACCTCTTGGTTGACAGTTCAGCGCGCTAACCACTGTACTACCGAGCACCCCCCTCAGGAAATAATAAAAGACCCCTAGAAAATTAAAAAGACTAAGAATTTAACTGGTTTAAACCCTATTTTAACTGGCTTTTTTCTTCAATGAAAAAAACCCCCAGCTAATCCTTTAGCACCATTTAAACTCATTTATTAGCTAATTGTTTCTTCAATGAAAAAAATCCCAGAAAATTAAAAAGACTAAGAATTTAACTGGTTTCTATAGCATCAATTAAGTAATTTGATAATTTATAGCCTCTGTAAAAAAGACGCAGCTTATCTAAAAGACAAAGAAATTAACTGGATTTAACCCTATATTTTACTGATTTTTTCTTCAATGGAAAACACCCCCAAAGAATTAAAAAGACTAAGAATTTTTTAACTGGTTTCTATAGCATCAATTAAGTAATTTGATTATTTATAGCCTCTGTAAAAAAGTCGTATCTTGTCCATTTTACTAGGAAATTAAATGGATTTAACCCTATTTTAACTGGTTATTTTCTTCAATGGAAAAAACCCCCAGAGAATTAAAAAGACTACTACTTCCATAGCAGAAACAAGTGTAGCCTGTATTCTAAACTCTTTTCTGTAACTTGTAGTTTTGTTTCTAAAACATTGAAACACGTATTTTCAGGTCACGCGCACTACGTGATATAGGCTACATTTTATACATGTTAACAGAATATCCGAGATACGGATTTGAACAGGCAAAAGAGAGAAGTAGTCGATTCCCAAGGGACTGAAAAAGAAAACGTGGAAAGTTATGGTTCGTAGTCGTGATTGCAATCTCCAAATTTGTAAGGCGTCAGTCGAAAGCCAAGCGCAAGGCAATGGCTAATTCACGAGCGGAGAATGGTCGGCCAATAATAATTATCCAGTGTTGCAAAAATAAGAACCATTTTAGACTTAGATTTACAATAATAGTTTTTAACTAGACGATTATGATTATTATGATGACAAATTCGACCATTAAGTTTAGGGTTTTGCATAATGATAATGCTAATGAAATGTAAGTAATGTGACTGAGCATTGCCTACGGTATATAAAAATTATGGCGTATAGTCCAGACAATTTGCAGTTTCACCTGGGCAAAATTGTAACACATGCTTTCTAAACAGTTTTCTGCTCAGATTTTTCTGCTGAATAACATCCAAAATCCGACCAAATCCAAACATGGGGGTCACCCCAAAACAGGGTTTAAAATATAATTCTTCTTCTTGATTTTTTACATTGAATATCGGGTCAATCTGCGGGAAATTGATGTTTTCAAGAACAATATGTTCATAAAATAATGTTTTGGTTTTTCCCTCTCATTGAGCACGAACTGTTTAGAAAGCTTGTGTGACAATTTTGCCCATTTGAAATTGGAAATTGACGGGGGCACGTGCCCCAACTGCCCCCGAGTCTACTAAGCGTATATAAGTACACTTATTAAATATTAATGTTCTGAGAGGGACAGCCAACAAATTTATTAACATTGTTCTTGAAAACATCACTTTTTCGCAGAAGCCCGATCAATATTCAAAGTAAAAAAGCACGAAAAAGCATTATATTTTGAACCGCATTTTGGGGTGACTCTATGGTCGGATTTCGTCGGATTTTGGATATGTTATTCAGTAGAAAAGTCTGAGAAGGAAACTGTTTAGAAAGCTTGTGTTACAATTTTGCCCAGGTTGGCAGTGGTTTTGATCTAGATTGCCTGGACTAGTATTAGTTCGATTCCTTACCATCGTCCATCGTCTACAAACTCTATTATGATAACTAGGATCTGGAAAAGACAGAGAATGCCGGAAGTCTAGCCCATGATCCGGAAATAAAAACGTTTAATGCAGAATTATAAAAATTCCACCTGGTTAAACCAGAAGTTTACAGAATAATTTTAAAAAGCAGGATTTAAAACTCTCTACTGCAGATCAGAGGATAAAGAATTTCCAAGAGTCAAGATGTTTATAAAAAAGCTCAAATGAAAGTTCTCATTACGTTCACCGTGCTAATATTATGAGAAAAGTTTAGGGCACACTGCACGTTGTGTCATTGTTTAGGTTAGAATAATTATTTTTAATTTATTGTGACCGGAAGAGAGTTTGTTCTTGTTTCATTCTTGTAACTTATGAGAGGTCTGGTAAAAACAATCTCCCTGGATTTGGAGTTAATGACGTGGCGATTAATTACTCTTAAGAGACCAGGAGCTAGCACGATCTAATTCCACGTCCATAGGGGATATTGGAAGTCAAATTCGCACTATAGCAGTCATAAGCAAATTTGATTATACGGGTAAAGCTATGAAGCGGTTTTAAACCATAGATTTTCCGCCAACATGGCTTTGGATCCACATACGAACTTGTATTATAGTCTACCGAACTTGATCCAGTGGAGAGAACATGCCACGAGATTAATAGCTGGTTTTCCTTACAACTCCCGCTCAGAAAAGTTAATCACGCAGCTCGGGATTCTAAAAGTTTTACAAATAAAACAATTGCAGATGTGTGAATTCATGCATCGATATTCGTACAATACATTGCCTATCTCCCATGCCAATTTCTTTACCCTAGCCTCAGACATACACTCCTACAAAAGGAGAAACTTAGCCTCATATAGAAGTGAGCGTGCCACAACAAACTCTACAAAATTCTCGATTAAGTGTGCAGGTCCTGATGAATGGAATAGACTACCTAAAAATCTTCCCAGTAGGCCAAATCTTAAGTTATTTAAGCATCATTTACGTTTATGGCTGACTGGCCAGAACTGTTAGTCGGGTTCCTACCTCCTACTCCTTTCCCTTACTTAGTGCTTCCTTTTCCCCCCACTTAGTCAAGGATTGATGTTTCATAGTTAAGATTTTCTTACTTTATATAATAATTTAGTATTGATTTTTAGTTAAGATTTGATGCTTAACATCATCATGTTTAGATCTGCATAATTATGTTGTATCGTGATGTTAAAAATTGGAACGTTTAGTTTTCTTAGTTAAGTTTTGATTTTTAAAGATGGAATATAGAATATATATTTCTGTATAGCCTACATGTAGGCCTATTATAATAGACGTCACGCTTATTGTATTGAACCTGTAAACGCCTACTATCAGAAATGAGCATACATGTAGGCAGGGCTGAAAGTGAGCCGGGTCGGTCCGAGTCTGAGACCCGGCATCGATTTTCGAGACCTGCTGTTGCCGGGTCTCAGCCGGGTCGCAAACAGGCCGTCAGGTGCCAAAAGCAAGTACAAATGGTAGGATTTTCGGTAATTTTGGCAAATGACTATAGGAAAAACGTCGTCTGAGACCCGGCATCGATTTTCGAGACCTGCTGTTGGCGGGTCTCAGCCGGGTCGCAAAACAGGCCGTCAGGTGCCAAAAGCAGGTACAAATGGTAGGATTTTCGGTAATTTTGGGCAAATGACTATAGGAAAAAGTCGTCAGAAAATTTATGGGCCAAAGGTGTGCTCGTCCGCCAAGTGAGACCCGGCAACTTTTCCAAACCACTTTCAGCTCTGCATGTAGGTGACCCTAACCAGCAGGACTCTGCAGTCCCTCCTGGGTTCCCTTTTGTAACCAAGGAATTTAATGTTTATTTTGATGTGTTGCTATATCGTATTTGCTTCTTGGCTCAGTAAAATTGAAATTGAAATAAGTTGAAATTGAAAAGTGGTGGCTACAATAATTGCTCTGGAGGGGAAAGGATCCATTGCAAGTTAGCAGGGAGAGGTAGAGAGGCCAATCGATAGAATGCCTGATCGTATCAAAGATTTTAGAGAAATCTAGAGAAACCTCGGGCATGGAGTTCATAACTAGGCATACGTAGGCTATATATATATATACGTACTTCGAGAATGAAGCCAACAACGGCCATGAGTATAGCAGATGGCCATGTTCATATCCTAGACGGTTACCCTCCGACGACAGTTTATTCGAACTCCAACTGAGTCTAATCCGTCGAAGCAAAATGACGCTTTGGTCTTCGCAATGAAATCGTTGAAGCGGTCGGCAATGTCTGCGATACACGCAGTTTAAATGTTCGGTTGCGCTACCGCAGCAGATTTGTAGGGAACGGCGTCGAGTAGGCCCAGTGGCGGATCCAGAACTCTTCCAAGGGGGGAGGCAAAATCTTTGATCTTGGGACAGGAGAAAAAATCGTCTTTGGTCGCCAAAAAGTTGATGATCTTTTTTTAGTCCTCCAGTCGAAAACCCAAAGGGGAGGCCACGTACCATGCAATTTTAATAATGGGGGAGCCAATATGCTACGAAACCCCCGTATTACTGATTTCAGACCGAATGGGGGTACCACGTCCCATGGCAGTTTTAGATGGGGGGGGGGCATGGCCGGATTGGCCCCCTGGATCCGTCCCTAAGTAGGCCTACAACTGCATGGTCGTGTCATTTGAGGTGAATTTTATTAATTCCCTTGATATGCCAGAGGACGCGAAGGCTATACTACTTTTCAGTGAAGCCGTCAGTATGTACCCGAGTAAATGACCTCTTCAATTGTTTCCACCATTATTCCATAATAATACACACGAGTCTCAATGCTCGAGGCGTAGGCCTACTTATTTCCTTGAAAGGTTCTCAGTTACAGGACCGATTCTTTTGCATGCATGCAGCGACACCCAAACACTTCTGGAAGGCAGAGTGGCCATAAAATGTTCAGTAAAGGAACGAAACAATCTCAGGAAGACAACTTGAATTTTTCTTAGATTTAAAATGCCAGGTTAATTAAACGCATAATGCATCGCTGTTATAGCCTACACTTGCTGATCAATAATGATTTCTCAATTCAATAACGCGAACAGACTGCAACGTCTTTGTAGGTGGTGCTACTTACATCAGATGGGGTCGTAACGTTTGCGGTCCTGAATCTGATGCGCTCTACAGAGGGGTCGCCGGCGGATCATGGTATAACAGTTATGGCGGAGGAAGCAACTATCTATGTCTTCCACTGGATCCCATCTGGGGAGCCTACAACGAAGCCGTTGCAAAAGGTTCTTCACTCTATGGATCAGAATATGAGACTTCATATGGGTTTAGTTTAAAAAATAACCACAATGGCCCTTTAAACGACAACAACGTTCCATGCGTTGTCTGCCGTAGTCAGATAAGGACTTCTGTCCTCATGATTCCAGCCAGAAATCTGTGCTACAGCGGAATGCACACCGAGTATACCGGATACCTAATGTCAGCTCATTCCGGAAACCTAGGACGTACAGAGTTTGTCTGTATGGATGGAGAACCGGAATCAGATCCTTCAGGCTTTCGTAATGAAAACGGAGCTACTTTCTTCAACGTGGAAGGCGTTTGTGGATCACTTCCATGCCCTCCTTATAGTCCACGTCGTGAAATAACATGTGCCGTCTGCACAAAATGACGAGAATGCGACCATACGCTTTGATCACTTAGATGATAATAAAGCATACAAGTTGTTAGAAAACGAATACATTAACAGTTGACCAATAAATAATCCAACTTGAATTCAGGTATCAGCGAACCGCAAGTCTACAATAGATTTAGACTCTTGTTTGCTTCAGAATGAACGGTTAATCAGCGAAATGTCGGAAGTGATTTTGATCTGCAATTAAATTTAAGTAATTGTTTCCTATGTTATTTTATTGTTAGCAAGCTACACATAATTTTGATTAGGATGCATCAGATGCTTTGCATTGAACACATTGATTGTTATTTTCGCTGAATAAACGAAATCATATTTCGAACATTTCGATGCAGATAATAATTTTTCTAATGACACAGGGACATACAATGAAGGTAGCTTATTATGCCCTATATCTCACAATCCATTGAAAAATTAGCACGGTCGAGACCATAAATTCGCATTAAAAATAATACATTGTACAGTTTTAGTACGAATATAATGGTCTCATCAGCGCTAATGTTTCTACAGATAGTGAGATATACCTACATGTAGGCTACATGCCTCAAGTGAATTACCTAGGGTATCTCTATAACCTACTCAGAGAATAACATCGGCCTCCATCAGTTCTCCATCGAACAGATGACTAACTCCGTTAACTTTTCTTTGCTCTGCACTTAAAACAGCCGACCCAGTTAGCTCAATTCATTGCTCATCGCCTTGTAGGCCTATTGCAAATGCTATTTTGTAGGCAGTGATTCTAGAGTGAGTAGCTCCGTTCATGGGTCCTTGCCTGTTACCTAATCATATCTATAAACCTAATATTTTTCATACGATAGGCCTAGGTCAGACATGAGCCTACCTGCCTAGATGTCACTTTTTAAAAGCGATATATTTTATGCACATGTTGTGTACAGTTGGACATAGAGGAGAAGTTGCCGATTCAAGATAAAAAAGGAATCAAGGTATTCAGTAGGCCTGTAGGTTACCTGCACCGGTGGCGTAGCCAGGAATTTATGATGGAGGCGGGGGCTATGGCAGGATGCCCTTCCTGGCACCAACTCAACAGTATTACAGTAAACAAATTATATAATAAAAAGGGAGTAAAGTAACATAAGGAAGAACACAATTATTATAAGCAATTGTTTTGTTTTTCTAATTGAAGTGGATAAATAACCTTTTACATTTTTTCCCTAAGCCAATGGGTTTCTTAACTCCCTAATCCCCATTGTCTACGCCACTGATCTGCATAGGCCTGTAGCTAGCCAGCGTGGACACTTAATAATAATAATAATAATAATAATAATAATAATAATAATAATAATAATAATAATAATAATAATAATAATAAT
Organism: Lumbricus rubellus; assembly: GCA_945859605.1. Classification (NCBI taxonomy): domain Eukaryota; kingdom Metazoa; phylum Annelida; class Clitellata; order Crassiclitellata; family Lumbricidae; genus Lumbricus; species Lumbricus rubellus. The sequence continues at coordinate 5,700,610 of OX243813.1, read as the reverse complement.
AATTTCATCAAACAAGACTCCCTGGACTAATAAACAATGTGCCTTGACTTTAGTGACGTGAAATTTGTGACAGAGAGTCTACATGAAATCATAATTATTAATATAGTATCAATATAAAAAGCAGGTCACATTTTATTACAAAGGTCAAATGTTTTCCTGGAGATAAAAGTCAATCACACGATAAATGCATGTCACCATAAATTTAGATTACCACTTCAGTGAACACTAGACGCTGACAAATGCTTTTCTCTGAAAGCTAGGCTACATGTAGTTTGTCAATCAGCTCTCCTCACGGGCTCAAACAACACTTGGCTTATTGGTTGACAATGTAACCTCCCCTTTGTTGAGAACCTATTCAAGAAAACTCTGCTTCTTGTCTGATAAGGAACAGCTAACCATAATTAGTTCTAGTTAGTTATCTTGAAATTTATAGAAAAACGAAATGACTTCCCGGAGGATGCGCATAACTATAATATAGTTATGCGCATCCTCCGAATCAGATACCAAGAAAGTTGAAATTGAAAGCGGTAACGTTAGAGAATTCGCTTAATATATTATAAGCGAATTCTCTAACGTTACCGCTTTCAATTTCAACTTTCTTGGTATCTGATTCATGCAGTCGTGCATAAGCATAGGCATAAACATAAGTATAAGCTTAAGCCACCGTAACAACTCTTGTTCCCTCTGCTTCCTACCAAGTCTGACTATAGTGAGGACGACTAGATAAGCCTTTGAGCTTCTTCTCCTTATAGCCTAAGTAGATCCATAATAATCATATCCTGTGCTGTAACATCATTCTCAAGCTTACCTGACTGTCTGATAAAGTTTATAATTTGCTATACATACTACTTGTACTACGTTTCTGGATCTCATCCGAGTCATCCTTAGTCTCCGCACCGTGAAGTGACATGTGAACACCAGAATAATTCTGAAGCTTCTGACTTGAGACCGTCTTTTTGGTAACGCCTTTCTTGAATATCCGAACCCTGAGGATTAAAAACTTCATGTTCTTATAGCCAACGGCACACAAACGAACATGTTCATTCATTTAATACAATTCTGTTTAATTCTATAAATTAAAAACTTAATAGGAGCATACATATTATGAAACATAAATACAAGACTTTTTGGAGTGATTGCAGCTGAGGTCATTGCATTTAAATTTCGTATTTGTTTAGAACAAAACTCAAATTTGATTAATTGATTTTTATGTTTACTTAGCAAACGAAATAATCTTTGAGAAATATATAATAAAGTAGATTACGCAACAGTGTGACCTCGACCATTCCTAATAGGCTATTCCATTAAATATATGGGGTCAACATCCTCGGACATTTGTCAAGTAGCCTAGATTAGCTCCATATTGTCAGTCCAAGTGATGTCATGTCCTATTATATGGTGTCTATTCAGCGTAGGCCCTAATCTTCGTCTGCTTTTATCTGTTTTCCATGCAATCTTGCAATTTGCATTTTGTGGAGAATTTGGTCAGCTGACATTCTTTACCTGTCAAACCACCCGAGTCTTCGCTGAATGACGTTGTGTATAGCACAATTATTGTTTCGATACTCAGGCTAATGCTGTCTAATGTCATAGTTTCTTATTTTCTGTAGTCTTGAGATCCCTGCGATCTTGCGTAGGAAGTCATTTCTCGTATTTTTTCCGCACTGTCCAGCATTCTGATTTGTATAGGAAAATTGGTTGCATCGTCATCTCTTATAATTTTATTTTCATATTCTCTCTTAATTCGCTACTTCTCGGTATCCTATTCACTATTCCAACTGCTTTTGCTAGCCTATACTCATGCGGTCATACAAAGACATGCAAATAAACACACGCATGGGGCCTACACAAAACAATAAGAGCAGGCCTAAAAATATGAACATAGCCTACATTAATTACAAGGCGCTTGTCCATGCCCTGATCTGCTCTAGGGTTGACTTTGGGAACTCTGCTTACGCCGGTCTCTCCTCACTCAACCTTTCCAAACTTCAGACAATTCTAAATGCTGCTGCTCGCCTAATTGCCGGTCTTCCCAAGTTCTCTCATATTTCTGTCTTTATTCGGGACACTCTCCACTGGCTTCCTGTACCACAGCGCATTGAGTTTAAGATTCTGACACTCATGCGCAATTCTCTTCTTGGGGTAGCTCCCTCTTACCTCCGTTCTCTCTGCATCCCGGTCTCCTCTTTCCCCGGCCGCTCTGCCCTTCGCTCGGCAGCCAGCGGCCTCCTTGTCGTGCCTCGCATGCGTGGAGCCACTGCCCAGTCCAGAAGCCTTGCTTATGCTGGCCCATCCTACTGGAACCGTCTTCCTCACAAACTTCGTCTTGAGCTTCTTAGTCTCTCTCTCCCTTTGTTTAGGAAACGCCTGAAGACTATGCTATTCGTTAGCGGCAGTGCTAACTAGGGTCGGGAGCGCTACTGAATCTGTGAGCGGCGCTATATAAAAGTTTAATTACAATTACAATTACAATTACAATTAATATTCACAAGAGATCTAATTATATAGTCCTATTATAGCCATTGAAAAATTTGTGATTGGTGTATTACAGAGTTTATCTTTGCCCCCACAAAAGTTAAAAGGACCTCCCGTGGCTCTGTCCCCTTCAGTCTCAAGAATCTGCTTCTGAAGCCTAATAAAAACTCGTTTAAACGCATTGAAACGATGCATAAGCTTACGTACATGTAAATGAATGCGTTTGGACAGCGTCAATAAATCACTCAACAGTTTTACAGTATAAGCTATGTTGTGATCGCATTCGAGCGTTTGAATAGAGCCATTTGCGATCCACTTAGAAGTGTCCAACTGTCCATGTGAGGTAGATAAATACTTAATAGGCTGGTATAATTATCTCAGCAACTCGAACTATCTGGACTAATAAGTAATTTATGGCATATCTATTGACTTCCCTGATACGCAAAGAGTGGAACGTGGATGAATTCATGAGGCTTTATATCAATGTCATTAGGCCTATACTTCACATTGAGTCACTTTTTAATCAATGGACCCTTGTGATCAGAAAACAATTTTATAGACAAGGCAATTTTGTGTCGCTGTAAATTTAAATTACAGACTACGGACTCTCGGAGCTTACAACAGCTTGACTTTGTAAGCTAGTTCTGAGGTGCATTGAAATTTATTATAAGTGACAAAGCAAACATGTAGGCCTAGGCTATATAGGCCCTATTATAGTTATAGGCCTATGTGCGCTGGAATAGCACCCATTTGTGGACACAATTTGCACATCAGCTTGAAATCTAATTAATTAGCATCATTAAAGTTAGTCAATTGCAATAAATGATAACCACAAATGTATGCTTACGCCGTAATACATGTACTTCCAGTGCAACTTGCGCGGAAAAAGTTTTGTTGAGTATCTTACTAGACTGTGAACAGTGTGCAGGCGCTAGGTCGTTCATTTGTGAACTTTTAGACCTAGTAGGTTATAAAACAAAACAATATAAAACAAAACAAATAAAACACATGAACGGACAAACTTTCAGAATTCTAGTGTAGGCCAAAGATGTGTGCGTATATTATTTATTATTAACTAGGCTATGTAAGTATGTATGGTTTTATGTGGACGCTTTGATTGCACCACTTAGTATAGTCTTGTAGACCACTCAAAGTCTTTAAAAATGTCCTATAAATGAATATAGACCTATACGATCGCATCATTTCTCTCTTACGAATATTATACAATGTCATGTTTATGATTTCACGTGGGTGCTTGAATTGCGACTCACGATCTATCGTAGGCATAATTATGCCGCCTATCGTATCGTATCTAAAAAGTTTTAAAGCGCCTCTCGCAGCATTGACTATTGAGAGTAACTCTCATCTCAGAAGCCCCGGGGTAAAACAAACGCATTGAGACCAATTTGAGGGAGCGTCGTGATGATGCCGGGAAGAACTTAGACGTGATCTTAACCAGTAGAAGAGTGGAAGGCCATTCCGTTTAAAGGGACCAATCACAGGAAGTGCTTGGCTCTGAGCCAAGGAACATCGAATACGAGGAATATACAAAGCCACTCCAGGAGAATCGTAGTAGGCTACTGCACAAAACACATTAATTAATTCCATGGAAATTTGTTGGATTAACAAGGAAATGTCAGAATATTTCGCTTCAGCTTCAAACTCTTTGGAGGCCCACTTGCTATTGGAGTGTTTTGATGACAAAGAAATTTGTTTACCTTTTGATGTTCTTGGAAATTCAACGCCTTTTTGTGTTTTTATATAAATTTAAACAAATGTTTGGCTTGCTAACATTATCTCCAGCCAAATTTAAACCCGACTCAAACTACATCTTGGCTACGAGTTACAGCTATTTCTGCAGCTGTTTTGATCATTCAGTAGGCTACAATGTCAAGATGCACTCGTCACGACGAGTGTTATCTTGGCACAGCGTGACAGCGCCATACCAGTAGTGAAACTAAGGTTGCTGAACTTGACGAATAAAAAAATTTACGACTGCAGTTAAGTAGGGCCCTATAACCTATGTCTGAAATCACTGTAATCGATACTAAAATAATAGAGTAGGCATCCTTTTGATAAGACGGTAGTTTAAAATGCAACCATTAGAATTCGGAAATTAAAAAAATATGAGGAGGTGCCACATCTCTTCACCAGCTGGGCGCTACGCGTCTCGGCGTTCATCGCCCCCCCCAATATCTTATTCCTAGATGAGATGGACTAGCCTAGATAGGACATTGCATGTCGTTTTAAGTGCTTCCATCAAACTTCTTAATTTATTTGCTCTATTGTCTATTGTTTATGCGGTCATCAAATTACTGCTTCATAAATTAGAACACGGGACTGCAATAAACCAGACGATATTTAAGATAGTCCTAAGTGGAATTGGCCTTATTGCGCAGTTAATTATTGTTCCGGTTAAATCTGAATTTTCAGCTTAACCTAGCAACTAGGCATACCGATTGTGAAGTTATTCAAGTTAATATATGCAATCGTCATGAAGGTCGTATTCACCTCGATGAGTCTCTTGTCCGTGGGACGAAACCTTCCGAAGGTTTCGAAGTTACTTGCATATCTTTGTCTCATTGATCTCTTTGTGGCTGTTGCATGCGGGTCCGAAGACATCGAAGATCTACAAGTAACTGAACAAGTAAAAACATATTCGTTAGTAAATGAAGCACATCAAAACAGGTCTTAATACGCTCAATATAGGTGGAATTTCATTAGAAACTTCTACAGCACCATTGCATAACGCGTTAAATATCAACCGATGAAGAACCAAGAGCAAACAGTCAGGTTTAGATGTAAAAAATGTGAGCACTTAGTGACCGAGGAGAAGTAGGTGATACCGGGAGTCTGTCAACGTTTTAGTCCTGCAGCCTAAAACGATGAACTTCCGATATGTTGTAGGCCTATAGCCTACGAAGTTCATAACATTAGGCTATCCTTTTCTTGCAGTTCATTTATAGGCCCTACGACCGCATCATTTTCTGCAAATTACATAAACTTAAATAATAATCATTCCGAAAGCCATAGGCCTATCATTAGTGCAATTTCATTTCTTTTGCAATATAAATTTTTTAATTCGAATGTTGTTTTGCAGAATTTAACAGATTACTTGTAAGTTTGCATAGGTTGCACGCACACACCATATGAAGTTCAACTTGAAATAATTATATTAACAGAATATCAGAGATGCGGATTTCCTCAGCTTCAAAAGAGAAGTCAGAGATGCTCTAAATGCTCTAAAGACATCTGCTGCACAGGTTTGTCATGCTGAACTTAGGCCTATATAATAATCTCCGTGCATTTAACCTACAATCACATTGTACCAAATGTGAACCGAAAATTAATAAGTTTTTATATAACAAAGCGATTTTTAAATTTCATTCATTCATTTCTATAGCGCCTATTCAGTATTCAGGGTATCACCCAGGTGCGCTCTCCCGACTTTAGCACAGCAAAAAGCACAATTTTTTAGTTGAATAAAAATGCCTCAGTACCAGTCCCAAGAAGCAGGCGCAGTTGCTGGGGGAAGCTCATCTCAGAACACTGGGTCATCACGGAAATGGCCCGATCCTGCATAGTTGCAGTTCGTGCGAATGGAACCAAGATAATTATAGTATTCTGTGCAGAGCGGAGGGACGTGGTGAACTTGGATTATACCATTTCCCTGTAGTGTTTAATCTAGACCCCCTGCTGTTTCAGTCTGTGCGTACAATGACGGTAGAAAATTCTAATCGTATAATAGGTAAATAATTAATAATTAATCCGATAATTCTAGTCTAGTCCTCCTGCTGACGACCCTTTTTAGTGTATCATCAATTTGTCCATTCTACTAATGGATAACACTTTTATAATGCATAGTAAACTAGCTGCAAGCTTGTCATTGTAGGTCCTTTTATGTGGAATGACCTCCCTCCCACTATCCGTAGTAGTATCTTATTCGGGTGTCATCTTCACTCTTCAGCCCTTCGCTGCTTGAAGTCTTTCTTATTAGTTTAATTTAACCTATTCTGTGTAGTGTGGAAGGGCGCGGTGACCTTGGATATAGGCTAATATGAGGTGTCTTATAGACAAGGGAAGCCCATTCCAGCTTGATGGGCCAGCCACAGAGAACGACCGGCTCTGGATTGTCGCGAAGCGAATGAAAGGAACCATTAAGTCACCATGAACAGCAGAGCGCAGTGCACGGTGGCCTGTGCAAGTGGAAAGAGGAGGCAAAGCTCGTGTAGGTAAGAGGGTGCCCAGACTGATATGCATCGTTACACCAAAGATGCAATCCTGATATACAATAGGCCTACAATACAATTCAATATCACAACTTAATAGATCCGTTAAGCAAAATACATGTAGATGTAGGCCTACACAACGGCAGCAGCTGCTGTCATGATATTCTGGGAAATGTCACTCCGGGGAAAAATTCCCCCTGGAATTGCGTAGAGTAAACAGTGTTCACTGTATTTTCAATCATAATAATTTGAAAAGAAAACAAAGGCAATCCTGAACGATTATTTTGCACTATTACAGATCATTTTAAAAACACAATGTTGTAAATTTACATATTCAATATACATTCCAAACTGAATGCAATTTGACATAATGTTAAGTTTTGTTAACAGCACAGCAGAGATGCGGATTTCATCAGACTGCAGAGGGAAGTTGCTGCTCTAAAGGCTGAAAAGAAATTTGAAGAAAGCTATGGTTAGACAACATTATATCGTGTATTTCAGAATAAGAGAATTGCCTTCGAAAATATTTCTTCTTCTTCTTTAAATCCATAGGAGTCCGACGCCACTCTCTGTCTGAGTCTGTCTCGCGTCATGCTCCCCAGCTTCAACCGGTCCGGTCAGCAGGTCTGCTCCATACCATAAACATCTTGGAGCACCTAGACCACCTTGTCTGATTGAAGAGAATGTTGAGAGAGAAGCATGAAGGACAACCTGGGTCAATGCCCGTATGTGTCTCACGCTCTCTCCTCCTACTCTCTCCAACGGTCTGTCCTGACCGGCCTGTGCATGTATGCTTCACATCATGACACCTTGAGGCATCTGGGTCGCTATGTCACTTGTGTCGTGGTTTTTGCGGATTTCAATCGTCTTGGTCTTTTACAGCCAGCGTATCGCCACCCATCTGGCCAACCTTCCTCCTTTGTTTGGGCTTAGGACCGGCACAAGGACGTTGTCGGTTCCCTGAGGCGGAGGATGGATGCAGTTTAACGTCATGCCCAGTACTCGAAAATATTTAGGCTACTAAATATTGGCCTATACTATATTTACAGTAGACCTGCATCTTTACAGTTTGCACGGCTTGTTCGCAGAGCAGTTACATACAGTAGGCACTGATAGACCTACGCGATTGCAAATAGAGCATTGTAATGTATGTCATGCAACATAATGTTTATAGCACATTCTTGAAGTTGATCCCTAAGGCAAAGCTCAAGGCTAATCAGACTGTCTGTGAATATTAGCGTACACATTTCGAATCATATAGGCCCTAGTCTACGTTTAAAATACTTGCCTGTTACTTCGTGCTTCCCTCTCACGCAGGACTACACTGGGCAACGCATTCTCATTTGACTCAGTTCCTTGCCAGTCTTTAAGATCGACTATTAGAAGAACGATCTCTATATTACTATGTGTTTTCTAAAAAAAATCGAATTTTTAGGTCACTTTTTTTGCATGACAATTATTGGTTGTGACCAGTCGCATGTCAAAGCGTCGATGTCGGTGGATTCCTCTTAGGCCTATAATATCTGACTTAATGCTTTGCTTCGATATCTTTGCGATAAGCAACCGCTTAGGGCCTCTACTAGATAAGATTGGTGTAGCCTACCTGAGGATCCTTCAATTATAGTAATGATGATAATAATAATAAAATTAATAATATAAATAATAATAATGATAATAATAATAATAGGCTAACAATAACAACAATAATTATAATACAAAGAGTAAAAATAATAACGGACCCCTTATAATAATAACAATAAAATAACAACAATAGGCCTAATAATAATAGTAAAAATAAAAATTGTAGGACTAAAGTTACTTCAGAACTAAAGGCAAAAAACTGCAATATGCTTCATAGGTGGCGCTGTTTACATCAGATGGGGTCGCACAGTGTGTGGTCCTGGATCCGACGCACTTTACAGAGGAGTGGCTGGTGGATCATTTTGGAATGATAATGGTGGAGGAAGCAATTACCTCTGTCTTCCACTGGATCCCATCTGGGGAGCCTACAACGAAGGCTTGGAAAAGTACTCTAAACTATTTGGATCAGAATATCATTACCCATCGGGCTTTAGTTTAAGAAATAACCATAATCGCCCCTTAAATGACAACAACGTTCCATGCGTTGTCTGCCGTAGTCAGACAAAGACTTCGGTCGTCATGATTCCAGCCAGAAACAAATGCTACAACGGAATGCACACCGAATACACCGGATTACTCATGTCGGAGAAAAGCGCGCACAACGGGCGTACAGAGTTTGTATGCATGGATGGAGAACCGGAATCAGATCCTGCAGGCTTTCGGGATGAAAATGGAGTTCTGTTCAACAACGTGGAAGGCGTTTGTGGATCTCTTCCGTGTCCTCCTTATATTCCACGTCGGGAAATAACATGTGCCGTCTGCACAAAGTGACGAGAATGCAAACGTGCAGAATCTGACTAAAGGAGAAGCAATTTTATTATATTAAAATGCAGTCGGCGGTGTAAGGCAAAATTGAGCTTTGTGTGATTATTATTGAGTAATTATGAACTTTTGGCTTTTAAAGATATGTTCCTAATAAACTATTCATTAATCAACATGTCGGATACCATGTAGGCCTATAAGCAAAAATTTAAAATTACAGACTTTGAAATTTCGTTGAAGTCATTTATGCAAATCGATTTGACATTCAAGATGCCTTACAGTTCGGAAGCACACAGAATGTGTTCTAGAGAAAATTAGATGTCGAGTGAACTAGTCGCCATTAGAACATCATGTGACGTTCCTTAATAGTGTGACGAAGCCCTAGTCTAAGCTGCCAAGACACAGATGAATCTGGGATATTCACATCTAAGATAACAACCCTTTAAGATAGACAAGCAGGCCTAACATGTTTACTTCAAGTCATCTGATCAGCAGCTTTTATAATTTAGAGAATGACCTGTCTACAGTGGCGGCGCTCGGGTGATAGGGGACTAAACCCCCCAGAAAGTGATCACTGATCAGGTGGGGTTTTTGTATAGGGAAAAATAATGATGAGATTTTGACTTAGCCCCTAAGAAAAGGGTCACGAGGTTTTTTCTGGATAGGCTATATATTCTTGAGATTTTGACCAAATGACTAAAAAAGGTCGTAAGATTTTTTAGACCGAAAAATGGAATATGTTCTTGGGATTTGACGAACGAAGCATGGAAAATTTCCTCCGCGGTTCGTCTCCTTCAGCCCCCAAAACTGAAATCCAGGCGCCGCCACTGGCTGTCCATGGTAGTTCTTCATCCGATAAATCAGAAATCAGGACAGATTAGATTAGTTTGCGATCCCAGTAATTTTATTTACATTAGGTTTCTCGCTAAGTTTCACTCATAAATTATAGGCTATTGCATACCAAACATTTACACTGCCATAGAATTCGTTTAGGCTTAAATGATGCTTGAAACCGCAAGGAGGTCTGAGCGGTTAATCTATGATCATGTCCAATTCAATCTATGCCATGATGCCTACTCTAAGATCTGCTGTTCATGAGATTGCACATTTACGACACCATAAGTCAGAAGATGGTGTATGCCATAAACTGGATGGTATATAAACGACTTACGAAAGGAACTGGTCGTACTTGGCAGTTATTCTGGATCTGATCCAATCCGATTTTTCAAGTCAGTCTAATAAACAAAGTTAACTACTGGTAGTGAGGCTGATACATCCAATCATCATGAAGGTCGTCTACAGTTCGGTGATTTTGGTTTCCATCAAACGTGGCTTTTCGACGATTTCTGAGAAACTGCAGTCTTATCCGCAGCTCAAGTATCTTCTTGTCGTTCCTTTCCTTGTGGCCATTGCATTCGGCTCCTACAGGGTCGGACATTCAGCTGGAACCGTGGAAATGGTAAAAAAAACTTGAATAACAAATCCAGCAATAGCAGAACATCCAATCAGGCTGAACTTAATCATTACTAGCTATGGTGGCAATTAACGTCTATTAAGCTTATAATTATTAGTCCTGGTGCCCAATGCACAAAACATCATATCAAGGGAGGACGCACAAAATCAATTAAATTCTGGTAATAGGAACTCAGTGCGATGACAGAGACAACATCATTCTGGTGAGCAAGTTGGCCTAAAGCAGGAAAAGACGAGTCTTTAATTAAAACCGAAATGGCAGAAAGCGATACGCGGCCCGTAGGCCTATGCCGGACAGATAGTAAGTAATCTATACCCTGGTAGATACATTGTAGTTTCAACATTTTGTTCCGTAACCTTCTTGTTTATATGTAGCCACGTTATAGACCCATGAGGCTAATTAAAATTAATTTACCTTTCTTGCTGCTAGAAGTTCCTGGCTCATAGCGCCTGGTGCTGGTGTCCTTTTTTAGTTTATTGTCATACAAGCTAAAACCAATGAAATGACCATCAGGCGACCTAGGTCTAAAGCTATTGCCCTCCCTCTCCCTCTATCGGACATCGAGAGGGTCCAGCGTATAGCGTACGAGCTATCATTGAATACAGTAAACGGTAGGCCTAACAGGTATCTTAATAGGCCTCGGACTAATTGATCGTATAAAATTTATGTCATCTTGATGATGATGATGATGATGATGATGATGATGATTATGATGATGATGATGATGATGATGATGATGATGATGATGATGATGATGATGATGATGACGACGAGTTCTCAGCGCGAAAGCAGGTTCATTGCCTTCGTGCCTCTGGGGATGAGAAGAGTGAGGTGGTTTTCCTTTGCCTTCTTCATAGACAATTGTGGGTGAGCAACTTGTCCAAGGTCGCTCTACTGTGGCTTGAGATAGATTCGAACCTGCGACCCTTCGGTCACAAGGCAACGGACTTACTAAACCACCGCGTTATCAGAGAATCAAATTAAATAAATTTATTTAATTTGATTCCTGAATATACAAATCAGGAATCAAATGAAATAAATTTGAGCACGTGTTTTAGATTAAAAAACACGTAAATAAAAGTTGAAATATATATATATATATATATATATATATATATTAACAGAAGGTCCCAGATACGGATTTCATCAGACAGAAGAGAGAAGTCGTCGATATCCGAAGGACTACAAGAGAAAGCGAGGAAAGTTATGGTTAGCAAACAATATCCAGTATTTGAAAAATCTCGATATCATTTTATTAGTAGGCCTATGCAGTTTTCAACTCTGCCATTAAATGTCGTGATTATTAAGTTTGGATATTACGGTTATTATAATTTATAAAATATACTAATGCAGTGTAAGCAGGGCTGTACCCGAGGGTATACGCGGGTATGCAGCATATACTCACCTCCGGGGAAAAACGGCATCGTATAGGCTACTCACCTCGCCAATAATTTATACGCGGACTGAAAACAACACATTAGTCCAGAACACTGCGCATGTTAGTGAGTGCACAAACTATGTATGTAAATGTTCCGAGATCATAATTCTACGACGTACAAAGAGAGATAGCTACCCAATGAAATAGAATAGAGTCAAAGATGGGATCGGTCTTAAAAATGTAGTAGCATACAAGAGCAAAAGGTATTTAATTGCGCTTGCTTAGGCCACATAATAATTATGCGATAGGATATCAGTTGGTGCTGACACGCAAACACAGGCGGCTATGCTCAACTTCAGGTTCAATCTTCTTCTTCTTCTTCTTTGGGTTTCTGCCGTCAGGCAGGTTCATATGTCCAATGACGCCACGCATAGGCCTATCTGTTCTGGGCATCCATTTTTAGCCCTCTGTAACCGTCCTTAGTCATCATCCAGTCCAGTAGCATTGTTCTTGGTCTTCCTCTTGTCTTTTCCCCCTCCATTCTTCCTTCGATGATATCTCGTACTATGGTGTCATTCCTCATGACGTGGCCGATCCAGTTTCCAGGTTCAATAATACGCTGTAAAAAGCCTGTAATAATATGTAAATAGACGCGTGAGTTAGATCAGAAGTCACAATTTTTGTTAACTGAGTTAATTTTTAGCCTTATTTTTAAAAATCTTATAAGCGTACACAGTACACACTTATTTTTGCCTTGGGCGCGGATAAAGGTAGGCAGAGCTATATTTAAGTCCACAATGGACAGTGGTGAATCCCAAGGAAATGAAGAGAATGTCACTTCTAAGATCCTTCAGTAGGCCTTATATCAATGACTTTTCCAATTGCTTTAAAGAGTGTTGTTTTAATTGCAATAGGACCTATGTACATTGTACAATGGCCTCAATACACAAGATCACCTTTACTTCCGACTGAAATTTCCTGATACTCACAATTCACCTGCTTTTTTTTTATCCTATTGTCAGACCATTTCTGATTAAAACTTTGTACTCGGTACTTCGGTTACGCGAATAGACTGATACTTTTGTAGGCGGCGCTGTTTACATCAGATGGGGTCGCAATGTGTGCGGTTCAGGATCCGACGCGGTTTACCGAGGAGTGGCTGGTGGATCATGGTGGGACCAGTATGGAGGAGGAAGCAACTACCTCTGTCTTCCACTGGATCCCATCTGGGGAGCCTACAACGAAGGCGTTGAGAAGGGTTCTAAACTCTACGGAACGGAATATCAGGAACCAACAGGGTTTAAGTTAAATAACAACCACGATCGTCCTTTGCATGACAACAACGCTCCGTGCGTTGTCTGTCGCAGTCCTACAAAGACTTCGGTCGTCATGATTCCAGCGAGAAATCAGTGCTATAGCGGATGGAACACTGAATACACTGGATATCTGATGTCAGGACATCCATTGCACAAAGGGCGTTCAGAGTTTTTGTGTGTGGATGGGGAACCGGAATCAGACCCTGCCGGCTATCGGGATGACAATGGCGCTTTGTTCTACAACGTCGAAGGCGTCTGTGGATCTCTTCCGTGTCCTCCTTATGTTCCACGTCGGGAAATAACATGTGCCGTCTGCACAAAGTGATGAGAACGTGGACTCACGAAATCTATAATTAAAGGCGTAGCATTTGATTGCAATAAAAAATTCAGTCGATAGCATAAATTTAGGCAAAATTTAGACTTATGTGCATTTATTGAGCAAATAACGGATTTTGACATATTGAAAATATATGTTCCAATAAATTATTCATTAATGAACATGTCGGAAGTGATGCACTGCAGCCTACTGTTAAGTTAAGAGAGTTGCACTTTATTTGTGTGTAGTCGGCTATGTTAGTTTATTACACTTTATTATGGTCTGAAACTTAGTATAGGCCTACATGAATTTTCATCCTTGCCTAAAATTAAAAAATAAATCAGACTTAAAACATTTTTGATTATTTAAAAACAATCTCCCTGTATTTAGAGAGATTGAGGTGGCGACTGATTAAGAGATCAGGAGCTAGCATGATCTAATTCCATGTCCATTGTGAGGATGTTGGAAGTCAAATTCGCGCCAAAGCAGTCATATGCTTATCTGATGATACGAATAAAGCTATGGAGCGGTTTTAGACCATATATTTCTCGCCAATAATGTTTTGGACCCACGTACGAACTTGTATTATAGCGACCTTGATCCAGTGGAGAGAATGTGCCTCGAAAATATGTGCAGCGGCTACGATTGCTCTGGAGTGAGAGGATCCCTTGCAAGTTAGCAGATTGAGGTAGAAAGGCCAACTAATCGAGTTGGTAAGAGTGTCTGATCGTAGCAAAAGTCTTAGATGATTATAAAGCTTACGAATTGTTATACAACAAATAAATTAACAGTTGACCAGTAAATAATCAGTCTTGAATTCAGGTTTCAGCTAACCACAAGGCTACAATAGATTTGGACTCTGTCTGCTTCAGAATGAACGGCTAATCAACGAAATTTCGGAAGTGACATGGTCTGCCGTCAAATATAAGTAATTAGCTCCCCTCCCATCCCCTTTTCTTCTCCCCCTCCCTCCCCTCTCCCTCCCCCTCTCCTCCCCTCCTCTCTCCCTCCCCCTCCCCTCCCCGCCTCCTCTCACTCCCTCCCTCTCTCCTCCCCCTCCCCGTCTCTTTAGAATATCAGCTTATAAATTTAGAGTATATGATTAGCAGGACTTAGGTCTAAGTGTTCTAATGCATGTCACCATAAATTTAGATTACTCACTTCAGTGAATACTAGTCGCTGATAAATACATTGTCTTCAGGCCTACAATTTGATTTGTTAATTAGCTGTAAGTAGCTCTTGAAAGCAATTATAGTTGGTTAATTAATTGCCATCGTATATCCTCCACTCTGTTGAAAGCATGCAAGAAAAAACCTGCTTTTCGTCTGATAAGGAACTGCTAGTTAGTTATCTGGAAATTTATAGAAAAACGGCATGATTCTATCGATGATTGCTCTATTATTTCAGTGCTAATAAGAGTGGCCTTGGACTTTAATCAATGTTGTGTATACATAACATGTAAAATAAATTCAGAAAAGACCACGATTCTACCTTTTATTGCTCGAGAGTTCTTCATTAAAAACAATGGTGATCCGCGACAGAACGTTGCATTGATAAGTAAGACGCAGTTGTCGCTTATTGAAAAGTGTTAGAACCACTGCTCTACATTATTTAATTAGATTACATCGGAGGTCATATCAGGATATAGGCCTACCGAAGCACAAGCTTATGCTAACGTTTATTAGCTTACATCTAGTTATCTAACTGAGCTTTCTTCTGTCCACCGATTAAGCTAACCTGTTCCTGAGATTCTCATTTGCGTGCAACTTGACTCTAGTTAAAACTTTCCTAATAGGCCTAATATTCAAATACATGCAGGCCTACTATAGATATCTACATGTATGTAATAACAGTAGCCTACTTAGGACTAATAATGGTAGAAGACTAATAATGTTAAGTTATCCATGCAACGTTTAACTCACAAAAAATAAAAAATGCACACTATATCTTAATAGACTAAAGGCTAAAGCTCGTCCTATTGTAGCTTAGGTACATCAATAATTCTATTGTAAATTTAATTTAGGGCCCACCATAAGTGATTCTTGAAAGCTTCATAGTTTGTTTCATCTTTCATATTTTCATCATGCGGTTTCTAATTATTAATGGCACCATAAATTAAACCACGGGTCAATCGTAAACCTTGTGATAGCTCTATATAAATGATGTTCTTAAAGAAGCTGGCTTAGTTTTGCAGTTAGCAGTTACTGTTCGCATATTATACAGTCCTATGAAAATGGTGTCCAGCCAGCAACTCAAGTTTCTTCTTCTTCCTTTCCTTGTGGCCTTTGCGTTCGGTTCCAACGATGTTGAACATTCATTGGAGACACAAGAAAGGGTAAGAGAATTTTGATTAGCAAACCTGACAACAGACATTCGTTGAGATGGACTCGTATTAGCACGAAATTGTCGTGTTTGTCATCAAACTTGTATAGCACTGGTGTCAAATGCACAAGACATCAAGTAATGAAGTACCAAAAATTAATCGCAGTCACAGTCAGGCAAGTAGGCCTGTCTAGAAAGACAGAGTCAACGTGTGGTCCTCAAGTAATCTTTGAAAGATAAATCTCTAGCTGACACCAAGATGAAACGAAAACACCTTACAGAACGAATCCTGGTAATTAATGTCGACATTCAGGGCCTAGCTTACTACGGAAAATTCCAACCGCAGACTTTAAAAAATGTCTAAAGTGCTACTATAAGCTAATGTCAGACGATGATCTCATCCAAGAACGCTGCGTCGAGTCAGAGTTTAAGTTCGCATGAACAGACCTCTATAAAATGTCGGGCAAAAACAGACCATTTCCCAGGAAAAGATACCATTTTATCCGCGCAAAAAGTTTATGACTTTTTTAGTCATCATCATACAGTACTGTTTCCCTGTTACTCTTCGTCGCCTTTCCTGTTCACCCTCTGCAAACCCTCGTGGCTAAGGGCCTGCAGAACTGATGGGGAGGAGGGGACGTCCACTTTCTAAACTAGGCCTATAATTCTGGTCAGAAATAAAGAAATTTCTAAATGGGGCATGGCTGATCCGTCTCTGGTTCACGATACGTAATTATGAGTTCGATTATCGATACTCCGCATGTGGTGTCACTCGCCTCTTTTTGTCTCATCTGTCGTAGGCGACTCGTAGCCTACGGGTCTCTTAATTCTTCAGCTGAAAATGCCAGCATCTCATGAATTTAACAACACGGTTCATATGCGCTGGATGACCTGGGACCATTTCATTCTTGGTTGCATATTTTATAATGATTAACCGAAAAGAAGGCAACTGCTAATCCTCAACACTTATATTTTTCATCAAATTTTATCTTAATTTGCAGAGACGTATAGCCTATTTTGTTCTACATAAGCTACATTAATAAAAAATTATAATATATATTAACAGAACATCGAAGAGACCGATTTCAGCAGACTGAAGAGGGAAATTCTCGAAACGTTACGGACCGAAAGATCACCATCGGTAAAGAAGTTCAATAATAATATCAATTTTTAACAAAAATAATAGAACCATTAATGACTTTTCATTCTTCATGGCGAATTTAACAATGATTTTCCGGAAAGACGGCAACTGTTCATCGTCGAATCTGCTAATTTTTTTACTTAAACCAAATTTCATCTGAATTTTTTGCAAAATCCATTTATAGGCTATATAAATTATAGGCCTATAGGCTACAATGCCGCTACATGAATAATACAATTTGAAATATTATATTAACAGAACATCGGTGAAACGGATTTCAACCGACTGAAGTTTGAAATTCTCAAAACGCTAGAGACCGAAAGACCACCAGTGGTAACAAATGGTTAGATGACTATCAATTTTTCCAAAATAAGTGAACCATCATGAAAGTGTTTTGCTAATAGGCCTATGCAGTCTTGCT
The DNA here is from genome assembly GCA_945859605.1 of Lumbricus rubellus. Taxonomy (NCBI): domain Eukaryota; kingdom Metazoa; phylum Annelida; class Clitellata; order Crassiclitellata; family Lumbricidae; genus Lumbricus; species Lumbricus rubellus. Next base: position 5,683,135 of record OX243813.1, on the reverse strand, counting down.
ACTCTACAGATGTGTTCATTGACAAGTTTGTGTATCGATTCGAAAAAAACCGTTGTGTTCCGGCGACAACACATAGGCCTAATTATAAGACTTGGGAGGGAACCATAATTGGTTATTTATCCTACTTGACAGCAAGTAAACATTATGGCCGCCGCAGATACGTGGAGAATAGAGCGGCCTGACATACGGCGATCGATAGTCCAATGTTTCCGCGAAAGTAAGTAAGTAAAATACAATGAAAAGGTGTATTTTCAGAAATATTAATACGCTTAAATAAGCTAAAGAACACAACAAAATCAATGGACCTTAACACATTGGCCGCCAGCTACGAGATATCTCGCGGTTAAACCGCGAGATATCGTGAGGAAGAGTTTATGAGAAACATGGGAATTAAACCGCGAGATCTCATGGTTTACCGCTTTTAGGCCTAATCATGTTTTAAAACTTCATAGTATAGCCTATAGGCCAACTGTGTCGCCTCATAATTGTTTACAATTTTTAGAATTTGCACACTGTAACCGTAGCCTATCTTTTAAAGCAGTCATTTTGACAAAAGTATTCATGATTTCAGTGGATCAAATTTCAATAAATGTCCCACCCATCCCTTAACAAATTTTTTTAATATGCTTTCTACTGTAATGGTGGCATTTTAAACAGTCATCGAAACAAAATTGCTCATTATGGATAAAGCAGTGGACAACACTATAAATTTATAATGATATTTATGAATATTTCTAAAACATTGGGGGATATAAACATCTCCGTCCTCACCATAAACTTTGGAGGAGACAGTCCTCCACTGCCGGCCCCCTAAGTCTCCGCCCTTGCACACAATATGAGGTTAACCAATAACCAGGTTAGTTAGTCGGTCAGGAAGCTCTTGTTGAGCAAAGATTTTGTGTTTGTTCAAATGAATTAAGGAGACGTAGGCCTACTACTTTATTTGTGCAGTGCACTTGTTACAGCGCCGCTTCAAGCTCTCTACTCAGAGGCGCTCTGGACTGCAGCGCGAACACTGCATCGGAGTTTCACACCGAAGCGCTGATCAATTGCGAGTGAAGGACTTGCCCAGGGTCCCTACGCGGCAACTTGATGTGGATTCGAACCTGCAACCCTCCGGCTGCAAGGCAACAAACATACCCACTACCGGGTCCCACATTACTGTGCCAGTGTGATGTTTTTCTATAGGTGGCGCTGTTTACACCAGATGGGGTCGCAACGTGTGCCCTCGTGGATCAGATGTCGTTTACAATGGGGTGGCTGGTGGATCATGGTATCACAGTCACGGAGGAGGAAGTAACTACCTCTGTCTTCCTCTGCAACCCATATGGGGAGCATACAACGCAGGCGTGGAAAAACATTCTAAACTCCACGGATCAGAATACGAGGGTCCAACGGGGTTTCGGCTAAATAATAACAATAATCTCCCTCTACACGACAACAACGTTCCATGCGTTGTCTGTCGCAGTCAGACGAAAACATCGGTCGTCATGATTCCAGCCAGAAATCAGTGCTACAACGGATGGAACACTGAATACACTGGTTATCTGATGTCGGCGGCCTACAGTCACCCAGGACGTACAGAGTTTGTATGTGTTGATGGGGAACCAGAAGTGGTCCCCTTTGGCTATCGTAATGAAGACGGAGCTTTGTTCTACAACGTGGAAGGCGTCTGTGGATCTCTTCCATGTCCTCCTTATGTTGCACGTCGTGAAATAACATGTGCCGTCTGCACAAAGTGATGAGAACGTGGACATACGAATTCCAAAGCGTTAGGCACAAATTAGACATGCCGCATATTCTTCTATTGAAAAGCACGACTTTGACGACTCAGATTAGAAATTTTTCTTATCATAATCAATTGATCGTCAGTGAACATTCGGGAAGCGGCATACAGTTAGGCCCCTAGGCCTGCCGCCTAATTAAAAAGTGTTCTGTTCATCTCTAAATTTAATAACAAATTTAGAATAGCCTATGCTACACGTAATTCCAATAGTGATGACCATAGAGTTTCGATTTATTATGTTTGCGTAATAAATGGAATCAAATTTCAAATAGGCCTACATAGGCCTTGATATATATTATTATTTTGCGCGACAGTAAGAACTCGATCCAACTAATGAATATAGGGCCTACCGGGTCGCGATCATTTACAAATGCTCCCCTTTTTTGTTTGGTGCGTTATTTTTAAGTCTTCGTGAGCAGACTATGATGTCTCGAGATTCGTATCGTATGCCGGTATCTTCGATGTACATGCTTACGCCTTTAATCAGTTAATCTAATCAGTGCAGAAACATTGCAAGTAGCCTACAATAAAAGTAATAATAAAACCTCCATTTCTTATACGCTCAGCGGAGTAATTCATTCTAATTTCTTTATTAGTACACTGAAGGCTGGGTAATATTCAATTTTTTGGAGAATGGTATAAGTTTAAAAAAAATATTAAACTAAACTTATTGAAATGGCGCCCTCTTTGATGGAAATGGCGCCCCTAGAACTTGGCGCCTCATGCAACTGCCTGCTTTGCCTATGCCTAAGGGCGACCCTGCCTCAGTTACTGCCCTTTTCTTGAAGACATTGTTTTAAATTCTTTCCATTAGCGAAAGCCTTGAGTTTAAAACAATATAGTGTAAAAAATAAATAAATTCGCCGGTGCCGCGGCGCCACCCAAAGGCTGCGGCGCCCTAGGCAACTGCCTACTTTGCCTATAGCTAGGGCCGGTGTCACGAAATAAAGTCTCCCCCCGAAACAGAGTCTCCCCCTTGCTGATACAGAGTCTCCGGGGGGGAGACTCTGTACCGAAACAAAGTCTCCCCCGTTGAAATAGATTCTCCCCCTCTACGATACAAAGTCTCCCCCTACTAAAGATCGCCCCCTATATTTCCTGACTTAAAGTGTATATTAGCTTATATAATTGACTTTGTGTCCACTAGTAGATTTGGACAATAATAAAATTGAAGTAATATTATGAGAATCTTGTAAAGTAGGCCTAAATGTTTTGTACTAATTGGCGTAATTGCAGCATAGATATAGGCTTAGAATCAGGGGATGTCGGGCCATTTACGTAAGTGGAGAGGTTAGGTTCAAAGAGACTACCCATGGATCTTATTAATGGTTAGGCGTATGCCTATTTTGTTAATTAGATCCACATGTAGTTTACATAAGTGGCCAGAAATTCCAGCGGTGCTATAACTATGCTAAAATTAGGCCTACACCCATTGGTACAATACGTTTAAGCTTAATCTGTAAGTTAGGAGGCCTAGGCTATTACATTTTCTCGCCACGGAGCTACCATTCAATAAGAAAGGACTATTTTCATCAATCCAACCTAAATTTAACCCTAGGGCTACCAGAGGTGGGGTATCCTCCCCCTCTAGATTTTCCAAAATCAAACTTGTTTCGTATGGAATAAAAGTTTGACGTTTTAGGTGGCTGCAGAGGGTTCATTGTCATACATTTTTAGGTAAAATTTGTGATGACACCATATATCTTTCAAACGTTATACCCGATACCCGAAGTACTAGGGGTGGGGTGGATAGTGGACTCCACCTCCCTCTTAGATTATCGATTATATCTTATCCGTCACTTATTACGAAGAGAAATAAATTATGCCATTCTATAGACATAGGGAATGTGGGGGCTACATTTTCATGCTAAACAATTTATCCTTTGATAACCGGAAGTGATCAAAATAAATTAAAATATGCAAAAATAGGTGAAATTTTCATAACATTTGTATGTTTTTTTACTATGAGGTATCCAAAAATTATTTTTGAGGAGTAATAAATTGTGCCATCCTATAGAGGGGATGTAGGCAATTTTTTTGCCATGCTGATTAATTTGTCTTTTGACAACAGGATGTACTAAAAAAAATAAAGTGTGCGAAACAATAATTTTAAAAATCGATATTTCCGCGTAAACGTTTGCCAGCTGCTAATGAACTTATATTAGATGAAACAGATGCTGAAGATGAATATACATATGCATACAAAATACATACATATATACAAACATAGATACATACATACATACATACATACATACATGCATACATACATACATACATACATACATACATACATACATACATACATACATACATACATACATACATACATACATACATACATATGTGGCGTACCAGGGGGTGAGTCGACAGACACTACGGGCGCCTTACCTCGCCTATCGCCCCGCTGCGACCCATCGCCCTCAGGTTCGATGGCATCACTTAGCGGTGCCGTTTCAGCGTCCGGGAGATACTCGGTCTTACCAGGACGCCGTGAATCTCCCGGGTCGCTGTGCGCTGCGTGGTCCTCGCCAGCGACTTCACTCCCGGGGGAAGACGACCGTGAAACCGACGCCTGCGATCGGCTGGCCCGTCCGGCTATATCAGACCCGCTCTCTGCCTCATCCGCGGTCGCCGAGTAGGCGACGTCCTGAGCACAAGGATGACCGACGCTCAACACAGGGTTCTTGTTCCCGCAGGCAGAGCGGCCTCGCCGGGCGCCGCTTCTCGCGACGGTGGTCTCCGTCTTCTTACCCGACCTATCGCTTCCTTTAGTTATCACGCGGCACCGGGCCGCCACCGAACCAACACCACCACTGGGGAATACTGCCGATTCCTTCCCCGCTGACCGTGTCGCTTGAAACCAGGGCCAATCCAGCGGGCTTAACCCGAGGACTCGACCAGATGCCCAACTCATCGTATCGCACACAAATAGCCAAGTGACGATTAACACACAGACACTCCGACGGGCGGAGGCGGTCCGTAGGCCCGATGGAAACTGAAACCAACAACGGTCGCCCTCCGTCACCGTGCGCGGAACTCACCCGACACGAAACTAGCAAAGACGCCCGCGCCGAAGCAGCGGCGTTTGCCGGGGTGCTCGCCTCACCCGATCTCCCGACACGAACACTCACAACCAACACCGAGACCAACAGACAAACGCGGATCGCCGACTTGGCAGAAGACCGCAGGAACCAACAGTTGGGCCACCGGTGAACCACTTGGGACGACCGGGGCTGACGCGCGGCTCCAAACAGCCCTTGTCTCACGCACTCTCCCGACTCCGAGTCGCGCAGCCCAAACACTGTCGCTGCCGGTAACTTCCCCGTTAGCACTTAGCCGGAAACTCACAAGAGCGTCGTGGTGCGATGCTGTTCTGCGTCGGTAGATCCGAGGTAAAAATAAAAGGCCGGGAGGCCTGGGGAACAGGTAAACGGAAAACCCGTGTCTACAAATTAGACTATTGTTTTATAGGTTTTCTAATGGCGCTTATCGCCCTTACTCTCAACAGTTACTGACCTCAGTGGTAAGTCCCTGACAAAACACTTGGTCTTATCTAACACTGTAACGTAAAGAAGACTACCTTGCAAAGCCCTCAGCTTGCCTGGACTCTTGGTCCACCACTTACTCCCTACTCAACGGTGAGCAACAGATTCTAGAAAGTGACGAGTCACACGGAGAATCTAAACAACCGATCACCAAGATCGCTTTAACACAGCAAGAGTCCAATGTCGGCTGACAGACAATCTAAACTCCGCAAGAAACACCCGGTAACAGTAACACCGATCGCCAGAATCCCGTGTCGGTTGGCAGACAGTCGATTATCCACCACCAAGGACCTGCAATACAAAAGTTACAGACGAACTCACCCGGTACCACCAACAAGGATACAACCGTCGTGTTCTTCAAAGAGGAGACCCGCCTCAACTCTACAGAAACAACGACCCACAAGGAACACGTAACTTAGACTGTAACCAACAGTCAACGGAACCTTCACAGAATACTGCGATCGCCCGCTAGGCGTATCACGAATACTGTATTCTTCCCTGAGCTGTCACGCAGCCTCAGCAGCTCGAATCTCAGCGATCGATGACAAGACACAGCCCTGACAGATCTTGCCGCAAATCCGCACTACGTTAGCGTTGCTTCAACAAAGGATCGCCGTAGTCGCGTTCGAACGTGGCCAAGCCACACTGTAGGAGACAGACGAACACAACCGAAATCACTGTAGAGAGTCGCAGCAGAAAACGCTTTAACAATCTAAGCACGTATGGAGGAAACGCTTCCTCCACATATAAAGCAGCGCACCGTGTGGCACGTCTTAGTCCACCGGTAAAATACATGATAACACTCTATACTTTGGCCTAAAAAGTATACTTGGTCTTCCATAGGAAGAATCTGAAACCTAATATTATAAACCTGTTTCAAAACGAAACCGGTTTCAGGTACAAGACTCATAGCCAAAAGGCTACCCAACGAGAGTCATGCTTACTCCAGCCAAGTCTCGGTAAGTAGTTATTTTGTCTTATACCTCTTGTGGCATGTCCGCCACACATACATACATACATACATACATACATACATACATACATACATACATACATACATACATACATACATACATACATACATACATACATACATACATACATATACATACATACATACATACATACATCCATCCTCAATTATAGATATAGATTATATAATTACAGTTACAATAAAAAATATCTTTATGTCTTTATGTATCGAGTTCAGCAGCTCAGTTCTGCTGTTGCTGGGTCATTCTAATGAATAACTGCAGACGTGAATATAATAGTATATAAGCTGACGTTTCAGCACTATAATCAGCTTATCTCTGTTTCCCAATTATATGGTCCTGAATTGCTGACTTGGACACACTTTCCGAAATCATAATTAATGGTACACAAATCAACCAAGAACTAATAAACTACAGGTACCAAAATCGGGATGCCACATGTAGTAATGATGTTGTTTTACTAGGTGCTCAAATAATAGGACCAAAAACATTTTGAAATTTGACATTTTAACATTCGAAGAATATCACTGGAGAGAAGCCGTACAGTTGTACAAAAATAGTATTTGTACAAATACTAACAGTAAGTTATACTCATTCTAGCAGGATTGTGTCATATACTATATTAGTAAATAATTAGGCCTACTATAACCATATAATAGTAAATAATATTACGGTGTATTATTATAACAGGTCATGTAATGCGATGATATAAACAGGAACTAAAAACTATTATCATTTTGTCAAGTTTTTTGGAAGGGATGTCATCTCTGTTTTTAGTTAGGCAAAAATAGTGTTTAAACAAATATATACATTATACAGTAAGTCATGCTCATTGCAACATGGTAGTATCATATATTATAGTAGTAAATAATGTCATTATAATAGTAAATAATATCACGGTATTTTATAACACTTCATGTATTTATAACACTTCATGTAAAACAATGATAAAGACAGCAACTAAAAACCAATATAATTTTTTGAAAATTTTCTGGGGGGGTAATGTCAATCCTGGGGGGAATTTTTCCCCAAGAGACGTCTAGATTAAACACTGCACCCTGCCTTGAATGACCTCCTCTCTCTTACGGGCAAAGTTGTTGTCTGGGCAGCTCGTTGTCTACTCGCTGCTTGAAATAATTTCTCTTAAAATCTTTTCCCCGGTGTTTAAGCACCGAGATCTCCTCTGAATATATAGTTAATACGGCGAGGAGCGCTCTATAAAAATATTGTCCAGATACAAGACGATATTTGTTATTCATGATTATTGTCATTATTTTTTTCTTATTTGCGGTGATCCATTCACAGCCTAGGCCTACTATCATTGTATTTATTATTGTTGTGACTCCGCTTAAATACGTGCTTAGCATCGTATACGCTAAGCGGGATGACGCCAACAGCAATGGCGCCGTGATATAGCGGTGAAAGAGCGTTTGCGGTAATAATTATATATCACATCGAATTCTAAAATATCCGTATCTCGAGTATTAAGGTGGATAGTGGGTTAAAAACAGTCGAGTTGACCTACAAATTCGCAAGAGAACGTTTTGCAATTTGTTTCAAGAGAATATTCAAACAGACGGACAGACTTTCAGACATATTTTGGACAAGATAAATATGATGCGACTGTATGAAATCGCGCGTTGAAATAAAGTCTCCCCGGGGGAGACTTTGTTTCGGCAGGGGATGAAATATTCTCTCCCCCCAGAGACTTTATTTCAGAATAAAGTCTCCGGGGGGCGAATCTATTCTGAAACAGATCCTCCGGGGGGAGAATCTGTTTCGAAATAGAGTCTCCGGGGGGAGACTTTTAGGGGGAGACTCTGTCACGCGACACCGGCCCTGCTGATGACTACAGATTAATTTTAGACTGTGCTTGAACTTCCAATAGCCTTTCTTATATAAGCTCAACATTCTTCTGCGCATGAATCAATTATGTTTTCGTTGTAAATGTTTAAGACAAGTTTTAAATTTGATAACTAATTGTCTACCATTGAACGACTATAAAATTATGCAATTTAGCATTTTCTTATCACAGCACGGCATTTAACGATTGTACGCCCTATAATTTCTAGCAATGTGATCGGCTACTCCCGTCATAATTATTCCCAGAATTGTGGGAACAGTTGGAGCACGTTCAATTCGTTAATTTCAGCGACCTCCTGCGGATTTGAAACTAATTGCATCTGTCAAGTAAGACGATTAATAACTAGCTGCACATTGAACAAGGCCATAGGCTACTTGTGTCAAATCAGATGACAACGATATCACGTGCATATAGCCTAATGACTAATGACTTAACTGTTTTAACAGAATTATGGTTCAACCCAAGATATGAACTGAACTGCACTTAAGAACACTTGAGACAACTGATGATGACAAGACTTTTGAGGTTGATCTAGTTACTCTGAGGACGTCTACATGTAAGCTTATCTTATTCTCGCTATATTAGCTAATTAAGACAAGAAGACGCAACAAAGACATTAGACATGGCATACCTAGACTTATCTATACTGATTCTGCGATAAGCAATTAGCACTTACGTCTGCAATATGGTGACTATGCAATGACGCGATTGACAGACCCTGTTGTCCCAATTTTTCTAAGCAATTTATCTAATCCGCTTCTTGTCCGATGTTTTTCTGGAAACTCTCGTAGAAATTGACAGCTGCTGTAATTCTTGATTTTCTCAAACCTTTTATTATGTGTAATCTTAACTCGGTAGTTGGAGTCTGGTTTACATCATATTGAACCACAGAGTAGGCTAGCCTATAAGTAAATATCGTTACCTACCGGCCAGGGGGCTGTACTCAGAACTTTTGAGGTGAGTACACGCTACCGCGGGTAAAATTTTCCTGCCGGAATTTTTGTAGTAAAAGTCGCCAATTTTCCGTCCGAAAAACTGATGACCTTTTTTAGTCATCCGGTCAAAATTTAGTTAAAAGTCGCCAATTTGCCGTCCGAAAAACTGATGTTTTTAGTTATTTGCTCCAAATTTACCCGAATTACACCTAAATAGTTGCGTGTGCCGCAGTGGTGTAGTCCTAAAAAATGAAGTGGGAGAACGCAAAAAATGAAGTGGGGGAACGCTTCATATTAGGCTTACAAATTTTTTTCTCAATTATTAATTTATTGTTATTACAGTAGGCCTACTACTGTACTACTTTGCTATTTTCATTTGTCATTAGCGTTTATTTACAAGCCATTGAACACATATATAAATATATCAGCGAAACTGCGAAAGGCTCCAGTAAGTAAGCAGCTGAAACTGTGAATCTTGAATTTTTGGTTTCCTTCCTGGAAAAAAGTGGGGGAACGGCGTTCCCCCGCGGAAAAAAGTGGGGGAACGGCGTTCCCCCGCGTTCCCCCCCCCCACTACACCACTGGTGTGCCGTGTTTACTCGCGTATACCCGTGTGCCCTGGTTTTTACCCGCGTGTACCCTGGTTTTCGGGAGGTGAGTATACGGTGCCGTTTTTTCCGGGAGGTGAGTATACGCCGTATACCCGCGTATACCCTTGAGTAACCCTACTAACAGCCCTGCTATCAGTTAACTATCAAAAGATTTGGAGTAGCCTAGCTACGTCTGCAGAGATTTTTATGAAGGGGCACTCTATAAAGTGCAGGCCACATCCATGGGCAGGGTCGTGTTTAAGGTTCTTCGAGTGTCGGTGCAAAGTGTTACCGTAAGGCCGTGGTGTCGTTCGAGCGGCCGTTGGTTTGTCAAAAGCTAAGGCCTCGTGTAATTAAGTATATCATAAAGAAATTTATATCATCCTATAGGACTTTTATGCTAGCTACATTTTTAATTAATGTTTTCCTACACTAATTGGTTTTAGAAAAAGGTTTAGACCTAAGTAACACTGAGACTCGTTGCACTCGCATAAGACATTTGGCCAATAGTAACAAAACTCTCGGCCAGTGGCGTAGCAATAGGGCGTGCAACTCGTGCAGTGCACGTGGGCCCACGGCTGTAGAGGGCTCCCGGCGGTCAGAATAATTTGTAATTTTTGGAAATTATTCGGAATGTATTCAATTATGCATGTCCAGCGGTGCGGTAGCAGTGGATTGTGCAGAATGTGCAGTGTACAGAGGCCCCCAGCTGCACAAAGGGCCCCCCGGCGGTCGGATAATATTCAGAATTTCAAGTCGAAATGTAAACCTACAGCGTGTAGGCTACACTCAAAGGCATCATTTGCGTAAGCCGGAATTCCAGGCGCGTGATTTAATACACAGCCGTGTGCGGTGTGTCATCAAAAAATCTCGAGGCTACTCTTTGCGGGCAGATAGTATTGCTCACGTGTAGCATATTATGCATAGGCTATACGCTCAAAGATATAATGGTGTCACGGATCACGGAGTGTTATAACTTTGTAATGATGTGTGTAGGCTAATTTAAATTTGCAATCGCATAATTAATTTAGGCCTGCTTAGAAATACTCACTCTGTCCCTCCGTTCAGGGGCTTCTATCCCATGTATAGGCGGGCGCGACTTGCGCCCAGTGAAAAACAGGGGGGGAAACAGAAGAAAGCCAAAACTCACGTCGATAGGGGGAAGGCCAAACATGGAGGCAGTGTTTAATCTAGTCATCTCTAGGAAGAAGTTCCCCAGAAATTACTTCCCCCATAAACATTTTTCAACATTGTATTAGTTATTAGTTATAATAGTATCACTGGCCTATCTACATTATTTCATCACATGAACTGTTTTAATACGCCACAATAAAATTTAGTATTACCTAATTATAATAATATTATTTATGGCCTACTATTTTAATAAATGATACAATCATATTATAATGATTTGACTTAATGTTGATACTTGTACAAATACTGTATTTGTAGGCTACAACTAAATGCAGTGTTTAATCTAGACATCTCTGGGAGGGAGTTCCCCAGGAATGAAAATTTTCCAGAAAAATCGATAGGACCTGGTGTTGTGAACATGTATATAGAATAATTTCCCACATCCATAAAAAGTATATAATGCAACATTGACACCCCCCTTTATATAAATTTGACAGGTTTATACAAGTGCAGTTATCCCGTCAGTAGAAGAATTTGACTGCAAAGCATCCAAGTAGGCCCACTAAAAGATAAGGTCATGCATCAGCATTTTGGAGAAATAAGCTTAAGCCTAAATGTATGTTTCAAGGAGGAAAATTAGGCGAAAGACTAAAACATGTTGTAAGAAAATTTCTGTCTGAGCGGTTTCCGTTCGCCCAAAACAGCCATTTACCCCTCCCCAAAACCTAAATTCTCAAAGCAGTGTGACTAGGAAACACACTGCTTAAACACTGAACTAAATGGCTTATCTCCAGTGTTATCTTTCAAATTTCAGACTGTCAAATTTCAAAATATTTTGTTAATTGAACACTTAGAAAAACAACATCATTATTATGTAGGCCCACATTGTATTTTATTGCATTGCAGAAATTGCAATGCGGAAATTGCAAGAATTTCTAATGGGGGGAGGGACGCATATCACACCCAAAACCCCTCCCCGTCATGGCGCTACGTGTTTCGGTGATCGTACGTCGTCGTCTGCTAGATGCTTGTTTGTCTCTTCCCCCAGAAACCTTCATTCCCCATAGTTAGGGGACAAGAATGATTACATATTGCCGGGAGAGTAGGTCGGCCCAATAAAGAGGGGGGAGAATATGTATTGCGCCCGGCTGCTAAGGGGGGATAGAAGCCCCTGCCTCCGTTGGGCTTCCACTAGTCTTAAGTGGCGCTGCTAAGCAACAAACACAAATTACAGGCAAAGAAGGTCCGTCAAAATATGTGAACTTTCCGTCTTTCCGCATTTATTAAGCCTGCTGACAGCGCTTGTATTATACCGATGACTCCATCACGAATGGGAACATAATTAAATTCACTGTTCAAACCAGTGAATCCACCATTACATGAGTCAGGCTGGGGTGGATGTGGATATCGACATCGCGTGGAGAATCATTTCGGAAACTATGGTTATATACTAGCCATACATTACCAAATGATACTTGAGCGAAAGCATTTTATTTGAAGGGGCCCACCACCGAAGCCCTGCACAGGGGCCCTCCAAAACCTTGCTACGCCACTGCTCTCGGCTCAGGGCATTCGCTGCACCGCACCGAATGGACCTAATAGTATGTTAAACACGGCCCTGTCCATGGAAAATTACCTAAATAGCAGGTGATTAGTAGACTAACATCCAGAGATAGGCCTAGTCATCTTTCTCATCGTGGAAATTCAGTTGCAGTCCTTGATCTAAATTTATTTGACACAGTGTGAATGTGTGATTGGTCTTTAATCTTTATCTTTCAGAAAGCATTCAACTAAAGCACGGTAGGGATTCATTGTTTAAAATTGATAAATAAATATTGATAAGAAAGTAAGTAGGTAAGCATTATTTTGACTAAGCCAGCTGCAAAAGCACTGCGGCAACATCGAATAAGAACAAACTAAAACTGTGCATTGTATGTAAACTACAATCACAAAATAACCATAAGCTGTGCGTGGGTGACTATGCATCAGCTCCTGCTAGGCGATGTAAGTCTTATAGCCTATTTTTAAATGTAAACTTATATAGGGCCTACGTAATCGGAGTTTCACACCGAAGCTCACGAGCAATAACGAGTGAAGGATTTGTTCAAGATCTCAGGAGCGGCTTGATGTGGATTCGAACCTGAAGCATGCACTCGGCTCCAAGGCATCAAACCCACCACTACGCGATCGTGCCCCACTACGTGTTCACGAAGGTTACTCCATGGTGCTGCATTTGGAACCTCGTTTGCTTCATTGCCAACAATCAAACTTTGCATTCCCGTGCAAACATTCATGCGGACACCCATAGCGTGCAAAAATTAACTAGACTACCGAACTGTTTCGGTAATCACAAATGAGCATAATTGACTCCAAGTATACAAAGCCGTAGTTAGGGGGATGTTTTGGGTGTTTGAACACCCCCGAAATGAAATAATGTAAAAATGAAATAACTATGCATTTGCTAGCACATGACAGTGTGTAATGTAGGCCTAATTTTGAGCAGAAAATAGTCGAAAATCGCAGAAAATAATGTTTTTGGACGTCAGAAAATTCGACGACTAACAAAAAGTCATCATAAAATTTTGCCCAAAAAATTCTACCGCAACGTGTATGCACCTCAAAATTCACGGTCAAGAAAACATCCCCGAAATAAAATCCTGGCTACGGTCTTGTGAGCGTAAACCGGCTTTGGCTAATTCATCTTTAGATTCTGACGTGGGCTAAACAATTGAGTGGGAATCTAAAGGCGCCAAATGCAGGCCTATGCCTGGGGCGCCAAATGTATGCCTTGCCTAGGGCGCCATTTGGGCTAAGGCCGACCCTGGTCATCAGTAGCCTAAAACAACTGTGTCAGAAAGACCGGGTCGGGGCGCGGTGGTGCATTGGTGGGTTCAATGCATTGGAGCCGGAGGTTTCCAGATTCGAATCAACCTCAAGCCGCCGAGTTGGGACCATGAGCATTGAGCAACTCCTTCACTCGCAATTGCTCCTGCGCTTCGGCGTGAAACTACAATGAAGTGTCCGCGCTGAAGTTTGGAGCGCCTCTGAGTAGCGAGCTTGAAAAGGCGCTATTGCAGATGCGACAAATAAAATACACAAGCTAATGTTTTCAATTTTGTTGGATCTGAGCATCAAACTGCTTTACTCCCAATTTCGGTGATACCGCTAAAATTTGTCGAAGTATTAGAAAATGGCGGTAGGCTAACATTACTAACAACCATAGTAAAGTAATACGTTATCTTCGCAAAGTTTAAATTCAGATAAATATTTTGCTATTTATCTTACATCTATGTCTAAGACCAATGTCATGTTGCTATCTTTAAGTACAGCTACATGTAGTTCCCTATTGTTCATTCATCTCGTCTCAAGCGATTCAGGATAATTTTATGATTTATTTAGCACCTGTCGTATTATTATCTATAAAAATACAGTTATTGTCGATGTCTTCCACCTAAAATGGTTGTTGAAAACTAATTGATTTGTTAGACAAGGGATCTGTTTTTAATTGATTGCTAATTTACAGGGTCATTGTCAGCTAATTTAATCAGTGCACGCCGATTGTCGTACAGCGACGTAAGTAGGCCAGGTGCAAATTGCCGCGCGGCGTCTGCACAGGTGATTGTCTGGACAGCACGTGACGTCTAGACGAGCGTACGTTAATTGTACAAGAAGGGAGTGGAAGTGAAGAAGGAGAGTTGCGTGTTGAGAGCCGTTGAGATAGGCTGTAAGAGTTGTTGTTGAGTTGCGATAGAGTAGACTGATGAAGATAGTAGTCGTGTAGTTGTTATGATAACGCAAGTGTAGTCATTGTTGTGTTGTTGCTGATCGTTTTACTTTATATCGGATTTTGGAGTATAATAAGAAGAGTTAAACACGTCGTCGTTGTTGGTTAACAAAACAGTGAAAGACTGTAGATTCTTTAACCTAGCCATTTAGCTAATGAAACAGTTATCTAGGGATAGGCCTACGCTACCACGAACTTATACGAAGAAGCTTCCGAAGAGACTGAAGGTCACACGTAGAGAAGAAGAGGGAAAAGACTTGTGACATTTGGTGTCGTTGCGGCGGGATAACGATCCAAGTTGCAGGATAACGATCCAAGTTGCAGGAGAACGATCGTAGTTACGAACGGAGGGATTCTATTCAATCAACAGACGTTGTGGAGGAACGGACGCTGTGAATTTATCAAGGAGCCGAGCACACGGGAGAAGCAACGATACATCGAGCATCCGTACGTCAGTGAGAAACGACAACACAACGACTACGAGGTAGAAAAACTTGCTTGTCTATTGAAGTTTGCTTAAAGAATTGAAGTCAGTCAATTGCAAACATTTGAAGAGTAGCTTACTATTTCTCGACTAGCATCAGTAAAGTAAAGAAGTAAGATGGAGAAACTTACAGAGCAAAAGCAAGCGGCTATTAAGAAGATGGCTTCCGAAAGAATAATAAAATTATTAATCGAAGCAGGTTTAGATGCAGAAGAAGTCGGACAGATGTCGAGGGAAAGTTTGATGAGAAATTTAGCCGAGGTTTGGGCTAAGAAAGAAGAAGAAGAAGAAGGTGCTGTCGGAGGCGCTGCGGAGAAGCCAGTGGAGAAGCCACAGCCACCTATGTCTATAGAGGCGTTGCTACAACTCATGATGATGAGTAGACAGGAAGAGAAAGAACGTCGCCAAGAAGAGAAGGAGAAAGAAGAACAACGTAGACACGAGGAAAAGGAGAAAGAAGAGC
Organism: Lumbricus rubellus; assembly: GCA_945859605.1. NCBI lineage: Eukaryota > Metazoa > Annelida > Clitellata > Crassiclitellata > Lumbricidae > Lumbricus > Lumbricus rubellus. The sequence continues at coordinate 5,667,555 of OX243813.1, read as the reverse complement.
GGCGCAGGCAAGAGGAAAAGGAGAAAGAAGAGTGGCGCAGGCAAGAGGAGAACGAGAAAGAAGAGCGGCGCAAGCAAGAGGAGAACGAGAAAGAAAAGCAGCGCAGACAAGAAAAGAAAGAACGTAAACAAGAGGAGAAAGAAAAAGCAGAAAAAGCAGATAGGCTGCGACAACAAGAGATAGAAAAAGCAGAAAGGATGAGACAGCAAGAGATAGATATACAGAAGCAGCAGTTCCAGATGCAATTAGAACAAATGAGAATAGATCGTGACGAAGCAGAACGACGAAGAATGGAGTTAATGATAGAATACGAAAAAGCAAGAAAAAGCGATGAAGAAATACGAAAACAGCAGATCGAAGACAAAAAGGCTCGTGAGGAAGAAAAGGAGAAGATGCGTTTACAAGAACTGGAGAGAGCAGAAGAAATTCGTCAGGAAGAATTGCAAGCTGAAAAAGACAATTTGGAAAAAGCAGAAAGAGAAAGAGAAGAGCAGATGCAGTTAGAACAAAAGAAACTTGCTATCAAGGAGGCTCAACTTAAAGAAATGGCCATTGAAAAAGAAGAACGCAGAAAGCAGTTAGAACTATTACAACAGAAGATAGAACAGGAAGAACTGCGGAGAATCGAAGATCAAGATCGACTGAAGAAGAGAGACGAAGATGATCGTAAGAGCCGAGAAGTGTCAGAACAGATTAGACTCAAAGAAAGTGAGACAATGGTGTCCAAGATTAAGAAGATAGGTGACGCAATGAAGCATGTGTTACCGAAGATGCCGTATGATATGATGGAAGTGCCATTATATTTTGAAACAGTTGAAAATGCATTCAATAGCTTCGCTGTGGAAAAGCAATATTGGGTGAAATTGTTGTTGCCATTGATGACCCCGAGAGCGCGAACGGTATTGAATCGATTGTCATTTGAGAATTTAGATAAATACGATGCAGTGAAAGAGCACTTGTTGAAGGAATTCAAGTTAACAGCTCGTGAGTACAGGTCCAGGTTTGCAGATGCCAAGAAGACAGCCGAAGAAACGTATACGATGTTCACGGCTAGGCTGAAGAACCTGTTGAATTATTATGTCCGAAGTAGACGAGTGGACAAAGACTACGAGAAGCTGTTTGATTTGTTAGTGGCGGATAAGCTGAAAGAATGTTTACCACCAGGTCCACTGCAGTTTGTCTTAGCAAAAGAGGGCACAGAATGCTTGGAAGCTAGTAATGTTGCAGATCTCGCAGATATACATGTAAACAATCGGATTGGTGTGATGTTCCAAGACAAACCGAAATTTGAAGCATGGGACAATAGTCCAAAGCAACCCAAGTGGAACAAGGATAGCAAAGACACCGGAAGCCAAGCCAAGAGTAATGATGCAAAGAAAGATGATTATTCTGGAAAGCAGTGGTCGCAAGATAAACAACAGTCAACGTGGGACAGACAAGCCTACAATCGAACTCCGCCGCTGGGACGCCCAACAGAAAGTAATGCATCTTACACGCCGTACAACAAGTGGGAGAACAAGGAGCAAAGAAGTTTTATCAAGAAGCGTTGCCACAATTGCAATTCTGATAAACACCTAATAAAACATTGCCAAGCACCAGGAGCGGCAAATCTGAGGAAGAACTTTAGCAGAAGTGCAGAAAATCTTCGAGTAAACCAGATACAAGTGATAAATGCACCTCCTGGTTGGGAAGAACAATGCAACCAAGAAACAGAAGTAAAGTCAGTGATGAAGTGTACGCCGCAGTTCACCATACTGAAAGAAGCGATAAAGACTACTTCCATTGCAGAAAGTTGTCGAGAAACAAAAAGTAAAGAGGAGTGTCAACGCATAAAGAAGATATCGTTGCAGCATGTAAATGTGGAGATACGTGGGACTGATGGGCAGCCTGTGCAAGTCGAGGCGTTGATTGACTCGGGGACCGAGATACCAGTAATCAACGAGGAACTACTGAAAGGAACGACAGTAGAAGAAATCGGCAGAGTTCATTTGCAATGTGTAGCTGGAGAGCCGATTCCAGCTAAGTTGGTGAAAATCGAAGTGCGGATGAGCAGTCGTAACGAAGGAGCAGTTACAGAGGACAGGACAATAAATATCGCGCCATATTTAACTTTAGTGTGTGCCAGCATTTCAGCAGAACTGTGTAAAGAAAATCCAGAAAAGTTCCTGCTACATCCAGAGATAATTGCAGAACTGAAAGAGGTTCCACCAATCAGTATATTGCAAGGAGAGCTACAAGCGAATGTGACTACAAGAGCACAAAGTCGGAGAGCAGAAGTCGAAGACGGAGAAGATGAAACGATAAACGAAAGTTCGCAAGAAGATGACACGGAAAGCGAAGATGAACTCAGCATCCAAGATGACGAAAGAACAACATCTGAGAACAATGAAACTGAAGAAGAGATGGCTGCATGTGAACGAAATGATAGTGAAGATTCCGGAAGCGACGCTGAACTGGAGACAAGTATGAGGGACTTGTTCACAGAGAATTCGAACGATGAAAGACAGCTGGAAGATGCGAAGAAATTCGAGGAGCAGCAGAGAAATGACGAGTCACTGAAATCGTGGTGGAGGATCGCTGAAGACCAAGGATCAGAGTTTATCGTGGTGAATGGATTGCTGTATAAGAAGCATCAAATGCTGGATCAGCTTGTGTATCAGTTGGTGTTACCGAAAGAGAGAAGAATTCAAGTAATGGAATTAGCTCACGAGTCAGTATTTGGCGGACACTTGGGAGAAGAGAAGACACGAGAGAGAATCAAGTTGTCCTTTGTCTGGCCAAAGATGCGTCGAGACGTGGTGAAATTTTGTAAGTCCTGTGAGAAGTGTCAGCTGAAGGCATGAAGTTTGGTGATGGATCGAGTGCCGATTACACCAATTCCAAGGGAAGATGTTCCATTCCGACGGATGACTATGGACGTGGTAGGCCCAATAGAACCGAAGTCAGCAGCTGGGCATAAGTATTGCTTGTGCATAGTGGATTCATGTACAAGATGGCCGACAATCTTCTTGCTGAAGTCATTGACTGCTAAGGCTGTGTGCGAAGCTTTGATGAAGCTATTCATTGATGTGGGGGTGCCATCTGTGATCACCAGCGACAGAGGCACGAATTTTACAGCCAGTCTTACAAGAGAATTTTTGAAATTGATGGGATGCTGTCCACGATTCGATTCACCGGGGCATCCAGAGGCCGCAGGATTAGTCGAGAGATGGAACCAGACGTTCAAGAAGATGGTGCATCATGTCATTGTGGAAAATCCAAGACAGTGGCATAAAATCATTCCGTTTACCGTATGGGCATTGAGAGAAGTTCCTAACGCAACGACAGGAGTGGCACCATATCTGCTGGTGTATGGAAAAATGCCAAGAGGACCATTAACTATCTTAAAGGAAAGCTGGACCAAAGAAATAAATCTACCGCCAAACATTGGAGTACAACCAGCAAAGTACCTGAAGAACTTAAGAGCAGACATGGAGAAAGCTTTGATATTTGCTGAGAATTGTGCAGAGGAAAAGCAAAAACAATACGCCAGTCAATACAACAAGAGGGCCAAGGATAAAGAATTCGAACCAGGAGAAAACGTCATCGTCCTGTATCCAACGTCAACCAATAAATTGATCTCACGATGGCATGGTCCATGTACAGTGCTACAAAGAAGATCCAAGTATTCGTATCTGGTGGACATGAATGAAAACGGCCGACGAATCGTCCATGCCAACAAAATGAGGAAGTTCATCGCAAGAACATTATCGTGTGGTCTCATCGTGGAAGAGGACGACGAATTCGGATCAGTGGTAGAGCTACCATTGAAAGAAGACCATGCAGAGACGACACAGAAATCGCTGCAATTGGACTATGAACAGATCGGACATCTTACGAGCGAGCAACAGAAACAGCTACTGGATGTACTGAACTGTTATGCAGACAGAGTTTCGGACAAACCTGGATTATGTACACTGGTAGAACAGGAAGTGGTGCTGAACCCGAAGAATCCTAACATTTGCTAACTAATTGATTGATATTCTTTGGTTTCTACAGACAATTTATTTGTAATTTTGCTGAGATTGCTAAACCATTGACAGATTTAACTAGCAAGCAGACACCTGAGAACATTATTTGGACTCAGGACCACCAGAAATCTTTTGATTCTCTTAAAGAAATTGTTTTATCGAATGTTATTCTGTACATGTTCGAGGTTGGCAAACCATTTAATTTGTACTGTGATAGCAGTGATTTTGCTGTGGGGGCTGTGCTGTCACAAGTGGACGATGAGGGGATAGAACGTCCCGTTTCATTTATCAGCCAGAAGCTGACAGATACCCAGAGGAGATGGGTGACGATTGAGAAGGAAGCCTATGCAATCATATGGGCTTTAAACAAATTGAAAGAAATCATTATTGGTTCCAAGATTAATGTGTTCACTGATCATAATCCTTTAGTTTATTTGACTGAGTCAGTGTCGAAGTCTGCTAAGTTGGTCAGATGGTCTTTATCATTGCAAAATTTTGACATTCTGTTGAACTATAAGAAAGGAAAGTTGAATGTAGTAGCAGACTGCTTATCGAGATTGTAGTATAAGGTATTTTGTGATTGCATTTAGTATACGAATTGTTTGTATTTAGTTTAAGCATTATACGTTCGCTAATTTTTAAGATTAATTAGCTCTCTTCAAAAGAAAGGAAGGAGGTAATGTCAGCTAATTTAATCAGTGCACGCCGATTGTCGTACAGCGACGTAAGTAGGCCAGGTGCAAATTGCCGCGCGGCGTCTGCACAGGTGATTGTCTGGACAGCACGTGACGTCTAGACGAGCGTACGTTAATTGTACAAGAAGGGAGTGGAAGTGAAGAAGGAGAGTTGCGTGTTGAGAGCCGTTGAGATAGGCTGTAAGAGTTGTTGTTGAGTTGCGATAGAGTAGACTGATGAAGATAGTAGTCGTGTAGTTGTTATGATAACGCAAGTGTAGTCATTGTTGTGTTGTTGCTGATCGTTTTACTTTATATCGGATTTTGGAGTATAATAAGAAGAGTTAAACACGTCGTCGTTGTTGGTTAACAAAACAGTGAAAGACTGTAGATTCTTTAACCTAGCCATTTAGCTAATGAAACAGTTATCTAGGGATAGGCCTACGCTACCACGAACTTATACGAAGAAGCTTCCGAAGAGACTGAAGGTCACACGTAGAGAAGAAGAGGGAAAAGACTTGTGACAGTCATAAATTAGAGCACGAGTTTATCATAAAATTTATGATTTAATCATAGGCTTACATCGTATGATATATAAATGATGTTCTGATAGATGCTGATCTACTTTTGCAGTTAATTTTGAATCCGGTTTTTCAGATCATTCTTACAAATAACGGTTGCGAAGCTGCTTGGCTACTTCCATTCATCATGAAGGCCGTCTACAGTTCGGTGAACCTGGCGACATGTCTTTTCGTTGTTCCTTTCCTTGTGGCCATTGCAATCGGTTCTGATAAGGTCGAACCTTCATCAGGAACAGAGGAAAGAGTAGGAAAATATTGATAAACAAATCTAACCATAGCGAAACATCGAAATAGTTTTATTACTTTAATGAAAATCACATGTAATTGTTGTCTTTATTTGCAACTGCCATGATGTTGGTGTCAACTGCATAGGCATCTGCCGATGGCACACCAAAATCAAGTAGCGGTCAGACAGTTACAGGTGAGTAATCGTGGACAAGTAAAATGTGAAAAGTAAGTGATTTGTTGAGACAAAAACGACACGGAGCAGAACGAAAAGATACAAGAAATTCATCATTTAGGTTAAAGGCCCCAATGGTGAGCAGCCCACAAATGTGAGCATCCCCCTATATTTCACAAAATCATCATACTCGGTAGCGCCACACTGCGAATATCCATGGTAGTAACCATAAGCACACCAGAAAACCTTTAAATATACTTGGTGGCACTCTTTTCGCAAGATGTAAATTATTTGAAACAAAATGATGCAAACGATCTTATTTTTCATTTTTCGTAAATAATCGATAACTTAGTCGTGTATTTGGCTATGGTATAGCTACTGGTGTTGTTAAAATCTGTTTAATGTCCACTTTAACAATGAGCGATAATAAGAGATTTTTCTAGTGCCGTTTATTTACAAGAATTTTTTTCTCATACTGACTGCCTGTACCATAATGTGAGCACCAAAGGAGTACCGCATTGTGAGCATAGGGTGCTCACATTACGGCCATCAATTTTACTACACTAGAAGCACTAAAACAGTATCGCAATGTGAGCATCGTGCTCACATTATGGACGTTAATTTTTTACTATATTAGAAGTGACAGGAGGTTTAAACTGAGAAATTGAAGACTACACCAGTGTTGTACAGTAACGAAGTAAAAGTAACGCGTTACTGTACTTAAGTAAAAGTTTGAGTAGCCTACTTTCACATGTAGGCTAACGAAGTATCGAAAAATAAAATACTTTTACTTTCAACGAAGTAAAATTTTACCCATATTTCAGTACTTTTACTTCGTTACAATTTATGCGACACTCGTTACAATGTTCGTTACTTCAAAGCGTTAATTAACATTTCGTCTCGCTAAGCTAAGACAGCTTATTCAAATTTGCATGCCTAAAAATAGATTTTCGATGGTGGTGCACGCTGGATGCACTGCCATTTCTGCAGCAGAAATGCTCTTCGACTGTGCATTGTGCTAAAATGAATCAGAAGCGTGCGTTCTAGACTCAATGATAACCATTTCGAGAATTTAGTATTTTTGAAGCTTAATAATCAATTGAGTTATAGAAAGGCTCGGTACTTTTACTTTTTACTTTAAAAGTATTATTGGAAGGAGATACTTTTTACTTTTACTTAAGTAAAATTTGTGATGAGTACTTTTACTTTTACTTAAGTAATTAAAATCCACTTTACTTTTACTTTTTACTTAAGTACATTTGCCCGATACTTTCAACAACACTGGACTACACTTAGCATATTAATTGGCCCAAATCTAGATATGTTTCATTGCTATACAGTAGTGGCCATATCAATATAGACAAGGCTAAAAAAACTAGTTATTTTCACATTTTGCACTTATTGTATGCAATCAAAGGACTGAGAGCATCATATGGCGTGACATGGCATAGCAAGGCATGGCATGGCATGACATGGCATGGCAAGGCAAGATATGCCAAGGCATGGCAAGGCAAGATATGGCAAGGCATGGCAAGGCATGGCAAGGCATGGCAAGGCATGGCAAGGCATGGTATGGCATGACATGGCAAAGCGTGGCATGACAAGGCATGGTATGGTATGGCATGGCAAGGCATGGCATGGCATGACAAGGCATGGCATGGCAGGGTATGGCATGTCAAGGCATGGTATGGCATGGCAAGGCATGGTATGGCGTGGCAAGGCATGGTATGCCATGGCAAGGCATGGCAAGGCATGGCATGACAAGGCATGGTATGGCATGGCAAGGCATGGTATGGCATGGCAAGGCATGGCATGGCATGACATGGCAGGGTATGGCATGTCAAGGCATGGTAAGGCATGGCATGGCATGGCAAGGCATGGTATGCCATGGCAAGGCATGGCAAGGCATGGCATGGCAAGGCAAGGCATGGTATGGCATGGCAAGGCATGGCATGGCAAGGCATGGTATGGCGTGGCAAGGCATGGTATGGCATGGCATGGCAAGGCATGGCATGGCAAGGCAAGGCATGGTATGGCATGGCATGGCAAGGCATGGTATGGCGTGGCAAGGTATGGCATGGCATGGCAAGGCATGGCATGCCTTGCCATGCCATGCGTTGCCATGCCATGCCATGCCATGCCATACCATGCCTTGCCACGCCATACCATGCCTTGCCATGCCATGCCTTGCCATGCCATACCATGCCTTGCCTTGCCATGCCATGTCATGCCTTGCCATGCCATGCCATGCCATATGATGTTCTCAGTCTTTTGATAGCGAAATGTGAAAATAACTGTTTTTTTTAGCCTTGTCCATAATAATATGGCCACTACAGTAATGCAAGATAGTGCAATATATGTGTGTGCTCACATTTGGTTATGGTACCCCATTGTGAGCACCTTTTTCAAAATTTTATTTATATTATAAACATAGAATGTCAATTATTTGAATTTATAGTGGTTATATGTTGTATAGACATTTATTGTACCGACCTATTGCAACTATCAGAAGTCTGATATATTCTATCAGTTTCCTACAATTTCAAAATTTCGTTAAGGTGCTCACCTTTGGGGTCTTTACCCTACGTCTCACGACAAACAAATAGTAAACCTAGCCTAATAATTGCAGACTCCAAATTTATATGGCACTACTCCAGAGCTAAGAGCAGAGCGGATCTACATAGATAGGAAAGTCTCGACCGAAAATGCTAAGTTGAGTATCATCAATTTTAGTTTGGTTTAATCTTCATTTCAGCAAATATTATGGGCGTAAATGTTTGTAATTTCATTAATTCTTATCTGTAACATGCTACATCTTTCCATCCAAAACTCAATTCATCGGTGTAAGCTAATTTAATCAGTGCACGACGATTGTCGTACAGCGACGCAGGTAGGACAGCTGCAAATTGGCGCGCGGCGTCTGGACAGGTGATTGTCTGGACAGTGCGTGATGTCTAGACGAGCGTACGTTGAGTGTACAAGGAGGGAGTGGAAGTGAAGAAGGAGTGTTGTGTGTTGAGAGCCGTTGAGATAGGCTGTAATAGTTGTTGTTGAGTTGCGATAGAGTAGACTGATGAAGGTAGTAGTCGTGTAGTTGTTATGATAACGCAAGTGTAGTCATTGTTGTGTTGTTGCTGATCGTTTTACTTTACATCGGATTTTGGAGTATAATAATAAGACTTAAACACGTCGTCGTTGTTGGTTATAAAACAGTGACAGTCTGTAGATTCTTTACCTAGCCATTTAGCTAATGAAACAGTTATCTAGGGATAGGCCTATGCTACCACGAACTTAACGAAGAAGCTTCCGAAGAGACTGATAGGAGGAGGTGATCACAAGGAGGTTATCACATTTGGTGTCGTTGCGGTGAGATAACGATCCAAGTTGCAGGAGAACGATCCTAGTTACGAACGGCGGGTCTACGTGCCAAGTTACGAACGGAGGGATTCTATCCAATCAACAGACGTTGCGGAGGAACGGACGCTGTGAATTTATCAAGGAGCCGAGCACACGGGAGAAGCAACGATACATCGAGCATCCGTACGTCAGTGAGAAACGACAACACAACGACTACAAGGTAAAAAAACTTGCTTGTCTATTGAAGTGTGCATAAAGAATTGAAGTCAGTCAATTGCGAACATTTGAAGAGTAGCCTACTATTTTATCAAGCATCTGTAAAGTAAAGAAGTAAGATGGAGAAACTTACGGAGCAAAAGCAAGCAGCTATTAAAAAGATGTCTTCGGAGAGACTAGTAAAATTATTAATTAAAGCAGGCGTAGACGCAGACGAAGTTGAACAGATGTCGAGGGAACATTTGATGAGAACTTTGGCTGAGATTTGGGCAAAGGAAGAAGTTGAAGAAGAAGGTGCTGTTGGAGGCGCTAAAGAAAAGCCGGTTGAGAAACCTCAGGCACCGATGTCCATGGAGGCGTTGCTACAATTCATGATGATGAGTAGACAAGAAGAAAAGGAGAAAGAGGAGCAACGAGCTGAAAGAGCAGAAAAAGCAGAAAGGATTAGACTAGAGAAAGAAGAGCAGCGTAGACAAGAGGAAAAAGAGAAAGAAGAGCAGCGTAGACAAGAGGAAAAAGAGAAAGAAGAGCAGCGTAGACGAGAAGAGAGAGAATTACGACAACAAGAGATAGATATGCAGAGGCAGCAGTTCCAGATACAATTAGAACAAATGAGAATAGATCGTGACGAATCAGAACGAAGAAGGATGGAGTTAATGATAGAATATGAAAAAGCAAGGAGAAGCGATGAAGAAATACGGAGACAGCAGATCGAAGACAAAAAAGCTCGTGAGGAAGAAAAGGAAAAGATGCGTTTACAAGAACTGCAAAGAGCCGAAGAGATTCGACAGGAAGAATTCCAAGCCGAAAAAGACAATTTGGAAAAAGCAGAAAGAGAAAGAGAAGAACAGATGCAATTGGAACAAAAGAAACTTGCTATTAAGGAAGCTCAACTCCATGAGATGGCTATTGAAAAGGAGGAACGCAGAAAGCAGTTAGACTTGTTGCAGCAAAAGATAGAACAGGAGGAACTGCGCAGGGTAGAAGATCAAAATCGACTGAAGAAGAAAGACGAAGACGATAGAAGACGTCGTGAGGAATCAGAACAAAATAGGCTCAGAGAAAGTGAGACGATGGTGTCCAAAATTAAGAAGATTGGTGATGCCATGAAGCATGTATTGCCTAAGATGCCGTATGATATGATGGAAGTGCCATTATATTTTGAGACCGTGGAGAATGCATTCAATAGTTTTGCTGTGGAAAAGCAGTACTGGGTGAAATTGTTGTTGCCATTGATGACCCCGAGAGCGCGAACGGTATTGAATCGATTGTCATTTGAGAATTTAGATAAATACGATGCAGTGAAAGAGCATTTGTTGAAGGAATTCAAGTTAACAGCTCGTGAGTACAGGTCAAGGTTTGCAGAGGCCAAGAAGACAGCCGAAGAAACCTATACGATGTTCACGGCTAGGCTGAAGAACCTGTTGAATTATTATGTCCGAAGTAGACGAGTGGACAAAGACTACGAGAAGCTGTTTGATTTGTTAGTGGCGGATAAGCTGAAAGAATGTTTACCACCAGGTCCACTGCAGTTTGTCTTAGCAAAAGAGGGCACAGAATGCTTGGAAGCCAGTGACGTGGCAGACCTCGCAGACATACATGTAAACAATCGGATTGGTGTGATGTTTCAAGAAAAGCCGAAATATGAGTCATGGGACAATAATCCAAAGCAAACCAAGTGGGACAGCAATAACAAAGAAACTGGAAGCCAAGCCAAAAGTAATGATGTAAGGAAAGATAATTTCTCGGGAAAGCAGTGGTCGCAAGATAAACAGCAGTCAACGTGGGACAGACAAGCCTACAATCGAACTCCGCCGCTGAGACGCCCAACAAAAAGTAATGCATCATACACGCCGTACAACAAGTGGGAGAACAATGAGCAAAGAAGTTTTATAAAGAAACGTTGCCACAACTGTCAGTCCGACAAACACCTAATAAAACACTGCCAAGCACCAGGAGCGGCAAATCTGAGAAAGAGCTTTAGTAGGAGTGCAGAGAATTTGCGAGTAAACCAGATCCAAGTGATAAATGCACCTCCTGGTTGGGAAGAACAATACAACCGAGAAACGGAAGTGAAGTCGGTGATGAAATGTACACCACGGTTTATAATACAAAGTAAAGATGATTTTTCACTTATAAAGAAGATTGCCTTGCAGCATGTGACGGTAGAAATACGTGGAAATGCTGGTCAGCCTATACGAGTCAAAGCATTGAGTGACTCTGGAACCGAGATACCAGTAATCAACGAGGAACTACTTAAAGGAACGACAGTAGAAGAAATCGGCAGAGTTCATCTGCAATGTGTAGCTGGAGAGCCGATTCCAGCTAAGTTGGTGAAAATCGAAGTGCGGATGAGCAGTCGTAACGAAGGAGCAGCTACAGAGGATAGGACAATAAATATCGCGCCATATTTAACTTTAGTGTGTGCCAGCATTCCAGCGGATCTGTGCAAAGAAAACAGGGAAAAGTTCTTGCTACATCCGGAGATAATTGCAGAATTGAAAGAGATTCCACCAGTGAGTGTATTGCAAGAGGAACTACAAGCGAATGTGACTACAAGAGCACAAAGTCGGAGAGCAGAAGTCGAAGGCGGAGAAGATGAAATGATAAACGAAAGTTCGCAAGAAGATGACACGGACAGCGAAGATGAACTCAGCATTCAAGATGACGAAGGAATAACACCCGAGAACAATGAAAATGAAGAAGTGATGGCTGCATGTGAACGAAATGATAGTGAAGATTCGGGGAGCGATGTGGAAATTGGTACGAGCATGAGAGAAATGTTTACGGAGAATACGAATGATGAAAAACAGGTGGAAAATGCAAAGAAATTGGAGAAACAAAAACAGTATGCCGGCCAATATAACAAGAAAGCAAAATATAAAGAATTCAAACCAGGAGAAAACGTCAACGTACTATATCCAACGTCAACCAACAAATTGATCTCACGATGGCATGGTCCATGTACAGTGCTACAAAGAAGATCCAAGTATTCGTATCTGGTGGACATGAATGAAAACGGCCGACGAATCGTCCATGCCAACAAAATGAGGAAGTTCATCGCAAGAACATTATCGTGTGGTCTCATCGTGGCAGAGGACGACGAATTCGGATCAGTGGTAGAAATACCATTGAAAGAAGACCAGGCAGAGACGACACAGAAATCGCTGCAATTGGACTATGAACAGATCGGACATCTTACCAGCGAGCAACAGAAATCACTTCAAGTGGGTGAGGAACAAATTAGCGATTTAGCAATCAAGATGTCTAAACAAGTGCTGTATGCAATGAGCCGTATGTAGATGACATTGAAGTACATTTTGATAATTGTCCTAATCATTTGAATGGACATTCTTTTAAGACAATTAGAATTGTTTCTGAAACAGATCAGATTGCATAATGTGATTTTATATATGTTTGAGGTTGGCAAACCATTTAATTTGTATTGTGATAGCAGTGACTTTGCTGTGGGAACTGTGCTGTCACAAGTGGACGATGAGGGGATAGAACGTCCCGTTTCATTTATCAGTCAGAAGCTGACAGATACCCAGAGGAGATGGGCGACGATTGAGAAGGAAGCCTATGCAATCATATGGGCTTTAAACAAATTGAAAGAAATTATTATTGGTTCCAAGATTAATGTGTTCACTGACCATAATCCTTTAGTTTATTTGACTGAGTCAATGTCGAAGTCTGCTAAGTTAGTCCGATGGTCTTTATCATTGCAAAATTTTGACATTCTGTTGAACTATAAGAAGGGAAAGCTGAATGTAGTAGCGGACTGCTTATCGAGATTGTAGTATAAGATATTTTGTGATTGCATTTAGTATAGAAATTGTTTGTATTTAGTTAAAGCATTATACGTTCGCTAATTTTTAAGATTAATTAGCTCTCTTCAAAAGAAAGGAAGGAGGTAATGTAAGCTAATTTAATCAGTGCACGACGATTGTCGTACAGCGACGCAGGTAGGACAGCTGCAAATTGGCGCGCGGCGTCTGGACAGGTGATTGCCTGGACAGTGCGTGATGTCTAGACGAGCGTACGTTGAGTGTACAAGGAGGGAGTGGAAGTGAAGAAGGAGTGTTGTGTGTTGAGAGCCGTTGAGATAGGCTGTAATAGTTGTTGTTGAGTTGCGATAGAGTAGACTGATGAAGGTAGTAGTCGTGTAGTTGTTATGATAACGCAAGTGTAGTCATTGTTGTGTTGTTGCTGATCGTTTTACTTTACATCGGATTTTGGAGTATAATAAGAAGACTTAAACACGTCGTCGTTGTTGGTTATAAAACAGTGAAAGTCTGTAGATTCTTTACCTAGCCATTTAGCTAATGAAACAGTTATCTAGGGATAGGCCTATGCTACCACGAACTTAACGAAGAAGCTTCCGAAGAGACTGATAGGAGGAGGTGATCACAAGGAGGATATCACAATCGGGATGTAGGCTACATGCTCCAACAGCTTCTAAGATTGATCTAGCAGCCCATGCTTCTGAGTTTCGGCAGTTTGCTTTTTCTACCGCTGTTCGCGATCTTGGGGACTATCCTAGATCAGGAGCAGAGCACACTCGCCAGCTATATCGTGATTATCAGTTGCGCCTGCTCAGAGTTGTCTCTCGCTCTCCCACCACTAATGCTACCACAGTACCACTGCTCTAATTTCTTCTTTGTTGTCACCTGCCGCCTTGATTACTGCTGCGCTATAATAGTAGGCTACTGGTCTTTAATCTGGGCGGTTGGTGGTTCTGTTAGCGGGTGCTTCGTATGGTCGGCACGCAGCATTCCTTACTAATCGTATTCCAAAATTTGGTCATATCACCGATTATAATCTTATGCGATATGTCCGACATTGGCTCTCTATCCCGTAGCGGACTATTATACAACTGCTTTGGTGTGTCGGTGCCTCCTATGTGCTGCTCCTGTATATTTGCAAGAGCTCTGTCACTCTACTCTGGTTGTACAATGTACAGGGGTGTTGTGCTCTACGTTTCTTCACTCAGGGTGAACTCCTCATTCCCCAAACACTAACTGCTCTTAGACAACATCGTGCTTTATCTATTATTTGTTCTAAGGCATATAATGGGTTCCCACTGTTTCATGCCTAGGGTTTGCTCAGATGCAGCCTTAAAACCGTCCTTTTCAGCCGAGGTCGGGATCACTCCTGAGTAGTAACCTGAAGGAGCGTTATATAAAGCCCAAAATGAATGAATGAATGAATGAATGAAGCGAATGAAGCATTGAAGCCGTTTCCATAAGCCGCTGCAAATATTTGCCCGTCCAAGGGTCATGTGCAACCTACCGGCACCGTTCTTCTTCATGTAGGCCTATTGTCAGAGATTCTACCCGGTATTTTTCATCTACTGGGAATGATTAACCGAAGCGATGTTATACGCCTCATCCTCCAGTAACGTATCACTTTCTAAAGCCAAATATTCTAAAAACCAAAGCGCATGTTTTGGGTTACTTAGGTTGTACGTGTATTATATTGAATACAATTTACAATGTATTAACAGAGTATCAGCTATGATGATTTCATCAGTCTGCATGATAATTTAATCAGTCTGCAGCAAGAAGTAAAAGCATTACGGACTCAAAGAGCAACCTTCGAATGGACCGGTAAGACAACTAATATCTAGTATTGATAAATCATTCTAATACTACATGTAGGCCTATATTGAAAATATCTCTGCTACTGTAAGCTTATGCTTTGCTCATTGACAAGACTAGTGAGGTAGCGCAGTCGGTAAAAATTGTGACACTTTCCAGGCAATTAGAACGACCGTGAAGTCAATAGAGTACGCTTACGAAAGCGCGGCTTCATCTTCGTGAATAGAACGAAGACAAAAAATTAAATAATCCGTAGTCGATTTCACTTGAACTGTGGAATAGGCACAACAGTAGGCCTATTTATGTGGTTTGGCGTTGAAAAAGCTCTACTGCATCTTCACGATCTCAGTCAGCCTCACTTAATAAGGGGTACGTGCAGTTCTTCAAAAGAGGTGCAGCTCCAAATAAATTTGTGCAGCTGCAACAGCATTCTCATCCAGTTAGAAAAATTTAATAGGCCTATCTAGAATTGTTCAATGCCATCCGATTGGAATAATTTGATATGGAGGACGGCAAGGAAGAGGAGTTCTAAAAATTATGCTACCACGCTCGCCATAAATCGCTCTCGGCCCTGATTATTTGAATACTGTACATGTGTATCTGCACTGGCTATGCTCTTATGCTCTGCCTGCAAAAATGTCTGGTGCTGCCAATGGAATAATGTCTGTGGGCCTTGGTCCTTGGTGACAAGAAAGAGAACCATGTTGAGTTTGGAGAGAGACAGAATGATCTCAGGAACGATGGTAATTAATCTATTAAGATTTCTTCAATTCATTTCAATAAAATAAAAACACAGCAATCTTTTTAGGTGGTGCTGTCTACACCAGGTGGGGTCGTTCCGTATGCTACGCTGGATCAGAAGTTGTTTACAGCGGAGTCACTGGCGGATCATGGTATGACACGTATGGCGGAGGAAGCAACTACCTCTGTCTTTCAAAGGATCCGGTCTATGCAGCTTACAACGACAGCGCCATAAAACATTCTAAACTCTATGGATCGGAATATCAATGGCCAACTACGCATGGGTTACAAAACAACAATGGTCAACCTTTAGAGAACCACGACGTTCCATGCGTTGTTTGCCAAAGCCAGACGAAGACTGTGGTCGTCATGTTTCCCGGAAGAAATCAATGTTACGATGGATGGGACATGGAATACGCCGGATATCTCTCGGCTGCGTCTGACGAGCACAAGGGGCGTTCGGAGTTCATATGCATGGATTCAAATCCGGAAGCACTTCCTGGCGGAGACGTTGAACAGAACGGAGCCTTGTTCTCCCAGGTGGCAGGCGCCTGTGGGTCTCTTCCGTGTCCTCCTTATGTTCAGAATCGGGAAATCACTTGCATCGTTTGCTCCAAGTAATCAGAATGCGGACACGTCATGTGCTTTGATTAATGAGAATGCGTAGGATAGTTATTAAATAGAAGCATTAACAGTAGGCTTACCGATAAACGTATGCTAGACTTTACTTGAGGATTCAGAGGAGGGCAGTCTAAATGGAGTTTTATTTATTAGGCCTACATTTTACTTGCTCCACAAATCAATTAGACCGCTGCTGTATACGATATGATAATTATTAGTCTCCAGTTAATAATATTATGAGACATTTTTTCCTTATTGTTTTTAAACTGACCAGCACACCATTGTAACCTAGCTTCAATGATTGCGTTGTAGTCGAATTAAAACACTGGTTCTGTATCCGCTTAATTAATAAACGAAATCTTATTTCAAGCACTTTTTTATTATGAACATTTTAGTATATAGGCTACGCTTTCTTCTTACGGGGCATTTTGGTGCAGAAGTGGTTTTTCGAAACTCAGATATTTGGAATCTCCGCCCATGCCTACAAGAACTGTAAACACACAATACGGTACGTGTGGCTTAAGTTTTCGAAGTTTTAAAGTTGTCAAAGTTTCCGGCCAAATTTGTTTAATACGTCAGCAGTCCAACTTTTAAACCATCTAGAACATTAGGCCTAATACTCTGCAACAACTAGACCACTTTCTAGAGGATTGACCTGACCTATATATATTATATATATATTATATACATGTTAGAGATATTGATAGGCCTACGGCTCAACAAGGAGGGATGACTTTACCTACGTATTGAACAAATTGTCGAAGGGACTTATTTCTAGGAAGATTGTGGAGTTTCAAATGAAAATTTATGGATCAAGCATTATGTAGCCCAGCCAGTTTACACTGAATTTCAATATAAATACAATATATATATATATATATATATATATATATATATTGTTCAGTGCACAGAATATTCATACGTTGTAAATAAAAAAGGTCATTGTAATTAAAATAAACTCAGATAATAATTATTGCCCCAAAAGCAAACCAGAAACCCAGATAAAAGCAAAAACGCAGATCTAGTGGAAAAAGTCAGCTGTTACATCACTGGTGGATTATGGTGAGCACGGTAGCACCAAATTATAATATTGGCCCAATCGAATAACTAAAGGCCTAAGTTCTTAGCCTACTACCGAGAACGCGACTCGCCCTCTGCCCTAGTTACCTGTAGGCCTATGACTGCCGTCACTGCCCTGGCTATGCCCTGGCTATAAAAAGTGTCTGGCGCCGCCACTGATAACAGGGTCAGTCAATCGCGTCATTGGTAGTGGCAGACGTTATTATTGCTGATTGCCTATCACAAAGTCAATGTAGATAAGACATGCTATGTCTCTGTTGCGTCTTCTTATTTTAATTGGC
Source organism: Lumbricus rubellus (assembly GCA_945859605.1). Classification (NCBI taxonomy): domain Eukaryota; kingdom Metazoa; phylum Annelida; class Clitellata; order Crassiclitellata; family Lumbricidae; genus Lumbricus; species Lumbricus rubellus. The sequence goes on along the minus strand of OX243813.1, from coordinate 5,649,994 downwards.
TAAAATAAAGAGAATAAGATACGATGTCATGCAGACATCCCGCAGAGTAATTAGATCAATCTCAAGAGTCTTGTCATCATCAGTTATCTAAAGTGTTCTGAAGTGCAATTCAGTTCATGCATTTGGTTGAGCCACAATTCTGTTAAGTCATTAGTCATTACACGTGATATCGTTGTCATCAGATTTGACCGAATAGCCTATCAATAGCCTTGTGCTCTTAGTTATTAGTCGTCTTACTTGACAGAGGCAATAAGCTTCAAATCCGCAGGTGGTCGCTACAATGAACGACTTGAACGGGCACCAACTATTCCAACAATTCTTGGAATGCAATGAGAGACAAAATTCCGGTGCGGTAATTATAATCTTTGCTCCAAAGTTCAAAATTGTGCATACGAGCCCTGAAAACTGGACGACAGTTGCACTTTGATAGTATAATAGGCCTAAATCATTTTCGTCTAAAATAACTAAATTACAACGCACTTTTTCAAGTTAAGCAACTAAGCCTTTAGCTTATTATTATTTTAGGCCTATTTGTAGACATTTCAAAAACTTCAACACACCGAATATTTCCGTCACATTTGCTGAGTTTTCATCAAACTATATTATAAATACTAAACTAATTGTTTTTCTAATTTATACAATATATAAAATATAATTTTGCTGTTGCAGATATTGAATTGAGATATTGCCGTGCAAACTGTAGAATAGCCTATATAATTCACATTAACGATTTATCACACGGAAGTCCAGCATTGAGTCCGGTGACAGAATTTCGTATTACAAAGTGTGTTGTTGTCTACCCAAAACCTGAGAACCACTGCTCAACGCAACTAAAATAATCTGATCACTCCAGAGAACAAGTCGTCAGGATATATTCGCTCACGTGTTTGACGGGGAGGAGGCGCAGTGGTGCAGTGGTGGACTCAGTGCCTTGGAGTCAGAAGTCTCCAGGTTGGAATCCACATCAAGCCGCTTTGAGGCTTGAGCAAATCCTTTGACCAATTGGTCGTGCACCTTGGCTTGAAACTCCGATGTACAGGGTGCGGCCAAAAAAAATACCCCCCTACGAAAATTGCAATTTCTCGAAAACCGCCAAATATTTTGTTACAAATATTTTCATTCTTATTCGTAACATATTTTTACACATTCTCGGAAAATTTTATGCCAGTATCTTTATTTTTGTGATCACGACATCAGGCAGAAGAAAGAACTTCATTTTTTCAACTGAACAAGGCATTCACGAAATAAGAAATCATATTTTTACATAAAATAGCCTGTGGTGTGCCATAATTACGTCATTTCCGCTTTGCGGATCGTGTTCTTCACCGATGAAAAGATCTTTTACATCAATCCACCAATTAATAATCAAAACAATCGTGTCTGTGCGTAGAAGTAAAAAGCCGATATCCATCCAAGCGTCTGTTGGTCGAAAGAGCGAAGTTCTCTCCCCACATCATGGTTTCTGCATGTGTCAGCTATGAGGGTAAAGAACGCTTACAATTCATTGACGAGAAGGCCAAAGTCAATGCTAAGTAGCCTACTACGTGGAGAATCTTTTGCCTAAGCTTGTCGATGATTGTCACACTGTCTTGGGAAATCAGTTCCCTTTTCAGCAAGATGGAGCGCCCGCTCACGGCGCCAAGTTGGCCCAAGATTGGTTAACATTTAACAAGCCACTGTCTTGACTTCATCGACAAGGATTCGTGGCCGCCAAATTCCCAAGATATGAACGCACTCGACTATGCTGTCTGGGGTGCAATGCTTGAGACTTACAACAAACTTACCACAAAGCCAAAGAACATTTCTGAACTGAAAAATACGCTGCAAATCATTAGGAATGGCCTGCCACTTGAGACCACTCAGAAGTCTGTTCTGGGCTTTCGAAAACGTCTGCAAGCTTGAGTAAAAGCAAACGGTGTTCACTTCGAACATTCATTGCACAAAACTTAACAGTGTGGCCTAATCTTGTCAAGAACAATAAGTAACCTTGAACTTTGTTACATTTCTGTTTGCGCCGTTACTTTGTTACTTATTGCTGTCACTAAATGTCTGTTGAAACGAAAATTGCATTATTTCACTTCAGGGTTGCACCATTTTGGTGTTCATGATTCAAATTTTATTAAATTTAGCCAAGTTGTAGATAAATATGTGTCAAATAGACTGGTGAAGTTTTATAACAAAATGATCAGCGGTTTTTGAGAAATCGCGATTTTCGTAAAGGGGTATTTTTTTTGGCCGCACCCTGTAGTGTCCGCGTTGAAGTTGGAAGCGCCTCTGCGTGGAGAACTTGAAGTGGCGCTATTGAAAATGTAAAAAATAAAAAAACAAATAGTACGCAAGCCAATGTTTACAATTTCGTTGCATATGGGTATCAAAGTGCTTTAGACCTACATCCAAATTCTGTGTAACATTGATCTTGCTCAAATTTCTCAAAGTAGTTGAAACTTATAGTACAACATATGTAGTAGGCTAAAGTAATGAGTTATCTACGCAATGTTTAAAATCAGTTAAGCATTTTTAGAATTAGGCTATCTTACCTGTGGGTGTGGGTATAGATGTAAAGATCAATGTCATATTGCTATCTTTTAGGCTCCTGTTGTTAATTTCTTTCGTCTCAAGTGATTGAGGATAATTTCTAGATTTATTTTACGACTGTCATATTGCTATAGTTAAGTACTGATATTGTAACATTCTTTCGTCTCAAGTTATTCTTGAAAACTCATCGATTTGATAGGCATGACAATCCGTCATTGTGATTTGCTGTTCACGGGTTTGTCAATTTCCAACGTCATAATAAGAACACGAGTCAGTTACGAATCATACATCCTATGATATATAAATGATGCTCTGAAAGACCCAGATCTAATTTCGCAGTTAATTTCGAACCTGGCCTTATAGATCATCCTTACAAACTCCCATTGTGAAACCTCTGCGCTATACTTCCATTCGTCATGAAGACCGTCTACAATTCGGTGAAGTTGGTGTCGTGTCTTCTCGTTGTTCCTTTCCTTGTGGCCATGGCATTCGGTTCCGATAACATCGAACCTCCATCAGGAACAGCGGAAAGAGTAAGAAAAATATTGTTTAGTAAACCTCATTAGAGCCACGCATCGCAATAGATTTATTATTTTGGCGGAAATTAATTGCCGTGTTTATTTGAAATTTCGATAAAAACGGTGTCACCTGCAAAAGTACAGTAGGCTATCTGCCAAAGCACACCAAAATCGAGTCGCAGCCACATAGCTACTGATCATTAGGTTAATGGTCGACGAGTAGGGGTAGGCTACAGAGTGCGCCATAAAAGATCTTCCAATGGTTTCTGCCGATATCTTGGCCGGCAGTTGCTATTGCCGGACCACAGGTCATTTTGTAAATTGTAATACAGATAAACAACCTCTGACAATACGTGTTGGAAACGGGAAATGCTCGCACCTAGGACACAATGCCAGGTAAGCGAGTTCTAGGCTAAAGTTTTGAATACTTCAACCCAGCACAATCCAATGCATCAGATCTCGAGTCAACCCTGGTCTGACAAAGTGCAGAACGCAAAATTTATCGTTCAACTCCACGAGTTTAGTGTGCAAAATAAGAGCGACATTAAATTTTGGTGAAGCGAATATTTGGACCTACGCCAAATTCCGAACAAATTTGGGATCAATCCGGGGCACGGGACGCAAACGGTCAATTCCGGGACTGTCCCGGCGAATACGAGATGGTTGGCAGCCCTATCCTGAACGCGACAGGAGTCATTCTGTGGCACTGTCGAACTCCGGTATCCACCCGGAACCATTCGGAAGGTGCATCAGCAATGCATAGCATTGCATAGGCCTACGTTGCACTCAGTGTGGCCGTATAAGGAATTAAGGATTCCTCATCAAGTCATCATTGCTTTGCACAAGAGGAGGATGTTCGGGTTAGAAGAAAACAGACACCCGATACACTGCTCGACACTCCACAGAATACATGTGTCATCCATTTTGTCGCTCCCTCGAATGTTAACAACTCTGCTGGTAGACCTATTTGGCAGACGACTGGGCTCTTTGCAGTAGGTTATTCATTGATTAGTAATCATAACGAAGAGAAGGCTCGTCCGCCATAAAGGTTTTAATTTTTAGCCAAACGTTGTTGTTATTTATAAAAACTAAGGCAATTATTCTGGGTTTCTTAGACCATACGTGTAGTAAGCTTATCTATATAAATAAAAATGAAACTTTCCAATAGTTCGGAACATGATCACGCCGAAAGTGACAAACCGATTGTTATGAAACTTTTACAACACCTTCCATTCCGATAGAACAGTGATAACTTATGCTTTTTTCCCGAAAAAACGCAACCTTTTCCACAAAAAGGGAACTTTGCAATCCGTTCGTCCGCCATTTGCAAGTTGAACACGTCCCTCACGGCTAAACGCTGTCTCTAAACACAGCAGACGAAATATGAATGAACATGAATGATGTCGCGTCCTCTGACGTCATAAGCGATTCGCGGCCTTCCCCAAAACGGCCTTGACGGCGTGACGGCGTAAAGGAGCGGAGAGAGCGGGACGAAGACGGTGGGGAGGGAGCGGAGGGGGAGGGGAGGTGGAGGTCGAGAGGAAGGGCAGGGGAGGCCTTTCCCCAAAGCGGCCTTCATGGCGTGACGGAGGAAAGGAGCGGAGGGAGCGGGACGAAGACGGTGGGGAGGGGGAGGGGGAGGGGGAAGGGGAGGGGGAGGGGGGCCTCTTTTCAGCCACAGCAACGCGTGGCCGGGTTCATCTAGTATTGAATAAAATTTATTATTTATTAACAGATAATCAGACTGGAGCAGCAAGTGAAAGCCTTGTTGACTCAAAGAGCAACCTTCGAATTGACCGGTTAGACAACTACTATCAATTACTAACGAAATGTTCTTAAAAAATTAATTCTCATAGCTAACACTACAGTAACTGTCAAGAAATGTTTTGATTTGAGCTTACCATAAGATGCCTTTGTCCGATTTCAAGGAACTCTAATTTTCCAGGGAATTTTTCATGCGATTAGGTTGTTTATAGTTCAAGATTAGAACAGACTAAATGTTTGTTTCACCCTATGTTTGGTGTAACCGTGTGAGAGTTTTATTTTTCGTGCGAGACATTCAGTGCACTTCTCTGTGCAAAATTAGCATCTATAGGCAGTCATAGCCTATTGGCAGTCGCAGGAATGAACAAAGTTGACAAAGTCGAAGTAGGCGAGAGTCGTGTACGACAAAAGAGCACCAAAAAAGAGCTAAGCAGGCAAGCGTCGTATCAGGCGTGCGTCGAAGCAAGCAAGCGTCGAAGAAGGCAAGCGTCTTGACGATTGCGGGAGGCGACGTTCTGCCGTTCACCGAAGAAGCTCAGCTCTCAGTCACCGAGTCTCCAGCAATGATGTGGCGAGTCTCTGAAGCCAGCGCGCGACGTAAGAATCGAGCGACGTAGAAATGGCGGACGACCTAGCAAAGAGGTCCTGTTCGATTGAAAGTTCAACTTACTAGAAAGCAAGACTCTGCTGACAATAAAACGTATATTAACATTATTCAGAAACGTTGAAAAGACTATCTTTGACATTTGTAGAAAACAAAAGCGGCAGTCCGTAAGAACCAGAAACAAGAAGACTAAACAACAAAACACGAGTTGCCCTACACTGCAGACAAACCCGTTATAACGCTTAATCGAGTTCCAACATACTCCCACCTTGCCTTTGGCAATAAAAAAGGAACGACATTAAGCTCGCCCAAACATAACACGAAACAAAAGTAATGTTACGAGTAATCTAACATCATACTTTACACTAACATCCTGAGATGTACATATCTCATTCTTCTAGTCTTTTCGGTTTACGAATAGTACGTCCAGACCTAGTCACATTCTTCGATTCAGTATGTTCTGTATTTTGTTCTTGAACGTAATATCCTCCACGAAGTTTGGGTTGTTTGACCTTTTCTCTTGGACCGTTAAATTGTTCCAACATAGTTTGCATATCTGCAGAGGCCGTCACCTCCAAAGGATACAGTCGTTGAAGTGGACGCAGTAGAACACCCTTCTGGGTCTTCACCCTGGCAGTACGAATTGAACCATCTCGTCCAGGTAGTAGTTCGATAATTTTTCCCATTGGCCAATTAACTCTTTTTTGATCATACGCACCGATCAGTACCACATCTCCAATGGATGGTTGATTCTGTTTCTTTTCTTTGGCTCGCTGCACCAACAAGGACAGATATTCATTCTTAAATCGGGTTGTCAATTCTCTTTGCAATGACATGATTTTATACTCGGCTGACAGATCGACTGCAAGTTCTTGACTCTCTGGAAATGTTGCAGACTTAGTACCTCTCAAGAACATGGCAGGACACAATGGAATCAGATCCTCCTGATCTTCCGTCATTACTGTCAATGGACGTTCGTTAATGACATTTTCCACGTGACTCAGACAAGTCCGGAGTTGTTCGTAGTTTAAACGTGCATTTCCCAGCATTCTCTTCAATAACTCTTTCACAGTTCTGATTAATCTCTCCCACCAACCACCCCACCATGCTGCTGTAGGAGGGTTGGAAATCCACTTGATTTGCTTTACATTGGCTGTCGACTCGATTCCAGTCCAGTCCAGTTTGTTAAACAGATTCACGAGTCCGACAAAGTTAGATCCATTATCGCTGTATATGGTAACCGGCCTTCCACGTGTATTTATGAACCGATCTAAAGCGTTCAGAAATGCTTCTGTGTTGAGTGAAGTAACAAAATCCAGGTGAACACATCGATACACTGCACATGTAAAAAGAACCAACCAGGCCTTTTCACCAGTTTTCAAATATAAAGGTCCTGCCAAATCCACTCCAGTAGTTTGGAAGGCATCAGCTGCTTCTGTTCGACTATTCGGCAGCGTGGCTGGGTCCACTTGAAAACCCTTTCCTGTACGACGTAAACAATTCGTGCATCATCATAACACTCTGTTTATTGTCTTCCTCGATTGGATGATCCAGAATCGTTCTCGTAATTTACTCATGAAGAACTGAGCTCCTGCATGGTGATGTTTCAAATGATACCATCTAATCAACTGTTCCACAAGCAGATGTTTTGACGGCAGCAACAGCGGAAACCTGAATATTTTGTCATTTTCACTGAGTGTGAGCTTTGTTTTTACATGATAGAGTTGATCTTCGCCCATCTCCACCACCAAACCTCCACTGATTTCTTTCCTTTTGGTGAACTCTTCCTTTTGCACCAATTTCAGAACCACAACTTCTGCTTCAGAAAACTCTTGATCTGACAGATGTCCAGTCCGTTTCACTTCTGTTGATTTACAGTTAATGACAAATCGTCTCAACCATGCCATCGTCCGAATATTTTTCAGATAACTTGACAAGGGCAAGTACCAGTGCAGATTACTTTCAAAGTCCTCTACACCTGACCTCACTAGCAGTACTGCAGAATTCTCTTGTGAACTATCATCTTTCCTTTCTGATGTCAATTCATTCTGTCGGTGTTTTCCATCGGGCTTTTTTCTTTGCTCTTCCCGTATGGCGTTTTCATCCCATGTAGATTCCTCGACCGGCCAGTCCTTACTTGGATGATATAACCATGCTGGTCCATTCCACCATCTAGATTCCAACATTTGAGTAGGTGAACACCCTCTTGAAGGAAGATCTGCCGGATTGTAGATTCCTGGAACATGTCTCCAGTCCTCGACTTTGACGAGAGAACAAATCTCTTTTATTCGGTTTCCTACAAAAGATCCCCACTCATCGTTTCGCTTAATCCAGGCCAACGCAGTCGTGGAATCACTCCAGAGATAACATCGTATGTCTGTCAGATGCAAAACTTCTTTCAAGAAGTGAGTTAGTCTTGCTCCCACCACACACGCCAACAATTCCATTTGTGGTATGGAAGGTCTCTTTAAAGGTGCTGGTCTCGACTTTGCCATCATTAACTGCACCGACACTTGTTTGTATTCATCAGTAGTGCGAAGGAATATCACTGTGGCATATGCATCCTGGCTCGCATCACAGTCTCTTGGTCATAACTTCATTCACTTCACCGATGGTTACATCACAGGACAACGTATCTTCGACTTTATCCCAGAGAAGACCTAACATCTTCACAACTGTCGGTTCATTCTCCTTCAATGCTGAAGTCACATCATCACTTTGTTCGTTTTCAGTGGCACGACTGTTCGTCTCGTTGTCTGATGCCGGCAGAGAAAATTCCCAGTTTCTCAGATTCATTCCTGCCGCTGACATGATTTCTACAGTTTGATTTCTGAAGTGTTCATATTCTTCATGCGTAGACACTGATGTCGCACAATTGTCCACATATAAAGAGTTCAACAACTTCTGTGCCAACTCCTTATTTTCTCCGTTGATTGACTTCAGATGTAGTTCTAGTACGGCTGCCAACAGGAACGGACTGCAGTTCACTCCAAACACCACTCGACGATGTCTGTACACCCGAATCTTTTCGGTCGCAGCATCATCCCACCAAAGGAAACGAAGAAAGTCTCGATCCTTCTCCGCAACTTCAATCATCTGAAACGCTTTTCTGATGTCCGCCACAACACCAATCTTGTTTTCTCGAAACCGAAGTAATATGGTCGGCAAGAGTTCCAATAGGTTAGGACCCTTTTCCAATACATCATTTAGTGATGGTGCTCTTCCTGACTTGCAAGAAGCGTCGAATACTGGTCGTACTGGCGTAGTCTGACTTTCTGGCTTGAACACTGCTCGGTGAGGAAGATAATGACACTGACTCAGATTATCCTCCGGTTCAACCATTTCAATCAAACCTTCCATTTTCCAATCTTCAAATACTTGTTCATATTCTTGATATTTTCCTTGAGCTTGTAGCTTTTTCGTCAAGGACCAGAGCCTTTTTTCTGCTATCTCTCGATTGTGGGGAATTTCTGGTCTTCCTTCAATCCACGGTAATGACACTGAATACCTGCCTTCTTGCGACCTCGTCACCGTCTGAAGAAAGTGTTCTTTTGTCTCTATCTCCTTTTCTTTTTGAGTTTTGCATTCCACTGGATCACGGATTCCAATGGCCTCTAGATTCCACAGTTCAGCTACACTGGCTTCAGTCACCAACATAGATGTGACTAACATTGCTGCATCACTGTCATCATCACTTTGCACTTTTCCAAGCTTTCCGGATAATGTCCACCCAAAACGAGTTTCCAAGGCCACCAGTCCATTTTCTAGGCAGTGTCGACGACCCGTCAACCACAGCGCATAGTAATCCGATCCGATGAGAAGTTCAATCTCTTCTGGCTCACTTCCAAGATCATCTACGAAAATCCTTTTCTCTTTCAGTTCTGCCATCCATGGTCCTTTCGACATTCGAGGAATCCCACCACAAATCTTCTGCTGACTCAAAACCTTTACTTGAGCATGACTTTTATTGAAACTCCCTTCTATTTCAATTTCGTACAAACTGTGGCGCTGCTCTTCTTTGTAACCACCAAACAGAAAATGACATAACTTTACATCACCTTTAGCTTTTATTCCTAATTGTTGAGCAGTTTTCTCCAGGATATACGACTTCTGTGAACCTGGGTCCAATAAAACTCTTACAGTTTTCTGCCTGTCTTTCTTTCGGATGACACACTTCAGTGTCTGCAATAAGACTTCATTGGTGCAATTCAACTGAGAATGTACCACCGTCATTTGATCCACTTCATGATTGTTCTGTTTTGCAACCTCTGTTGACTTCTTGTTTGCCTCCAAGTCTGGGTACATTAGAGTCACATGCTTTTTCTGACAAACAATACATTTCAGAAACGATTTGCAGGACTTTGCCACGTGACCTCCTTTCAAACACACCAGGCAAGCTTTCTTCTCTAATATTTTCCTCTTTTTCAGACCATAGGACATGGTCTGAGCAGTCACACATGTCTGGCTATCATGTGGTTTTTCCAAAACACACACCCTGATTTGTGTCCAACAAACAAACCTGCTGTAGCAGGTGGGCTGTATTGTCTCACAGTTTCCTTTTTTTCTCCCATTTCACTTTGCTCAGCTCACCAAAACCCTCACTGACATAGGACAATCTTTCAGCTCCCTTTACTTCCATCCGTAGAAATTTCATCAAAGATTTCAGGCGCTCATCGACTGGTTTTTCTTGTTGATCATCACCATATCCTGATAAAGCACTTCTCTGCCAGACTCTGACAACCTTTTCTGGTAGACTGGATTCCACAAGAGGATACAGGAATGCTGCACTCTGTTCTTGCTGTACTCCCAAGGTCTCAAGAGCTCGTAGATGTGACTCTAACTCATCATAGATGCTGCCCAGGGGTATGACTTTTGCCTTTCCTGTATTTCTTATGACCAGTTTCAGCAACTGTCTCACATAAACTTCAGTTAACAGAACTTTGTCTCCAAATCTGTCTTTCAAGGCTTTTACAACTTTCTCGTAGTTTTCTGCAGTTTGTGGATAACTGTTAACCAACTTGTAAGCTCTGGTTCCAGGAATCATCGACTGTACCAGGTACTGAAATTTGTCGCTGTCATGCAACGCACTATCGTTATGAATTTTCTGAAACTGAGACCAAAAGCCTAACCATTCTTTCAAGTCTCCATCAAATTTACGGATTTCAATTTTCGGTAACTTGTACGTCTTTATGTGGACCATCTCTCCACTGTGTGCACTGTTATCTGAAACATGATCAACTTTATCAGCAAGAAACGTTTCTGCTTTCAGCTTGGTTGTCATAAACCTTTCTTCATATTCGGAAACCGTCATCATCTCCGAGTCTAGATCATCGTCTGAACCCTGTAGAGTCAAATTGGTTATGATTTGTTGATCCATGTCATGTACCTTTTTGAAGATCGTCTTTAACATCTCCAACTTTACATGCACTGCCGTTTTGTCCGGAATATCTCTGGATAATTCTACTTCGATTAGGGTTACCAAAAGTGCTCAGATGAAAAAGAGGACACACAAAATGTTCATCCGGTTACCATCTCGTAGCGCGCTCCTAGCTTCATAGTGCTAAACCAATGTCATGTTTTGTACAACAAAGGTAACATTAAACTACACAAAATATTGTTCTTATTGTACATGGTCTAATGAGTCAGTGTTCAGTACTTCAGTTCAGTACACATTACATTACTGTCAGTCTGTCACTGACTGTACACAGAAACAACAGAGTGAATTTCTTACTTACGCACTTACTTACTTACCATAGACTGAGCTTGGGGCTCAGCCCAAAAACTGATGGCCTTCAACAAGTTAGGCTGACTGCTGATAAAACCTGTGCATTGGGTTTTCAGTGCATCTGTAAATAGGCGTACTCACATTTCAGCTTTATTTCATTTTTTCGTGATTTTGAATATATTAATTATTACATTTTTATTTACCATTATCATTATGTACATTGTACAGTGTAGGCCTACCTAGCGTTATATTTATGCGCTTTAAAAAACCGCATCAGGAACCGGAAGTCCAATGGTATCCATACGGACCATACCATTGACCTAAATATTGCAGGAACGCGCTTTTAGTTCACGGAACGAAATAGTATTATAACACGGAAAGGACTTGTTTTCCCGAAAATTAGGTAGGGCCTAAGATCGATCGATCAGGTAACAGGCGGGGGAAAACCCGGACAAAAGCCATATTTCTCGAAAGCAGCCCGGACGCCCCAGACAGAGGCCAAAAAAGAGGACATGTCCGGGGAAACCCGGACGCATGGTAACCCTAACTTCGATTTCCTTGCTCCTTTTATTCAACTGAGCTCGAAGCGGCCGTCTTCCCTTTTACAACGTATCTAAACTCATTCCATCCTCCATGTTGAGATCTCACAACAATGGTCACGCTGCTCTGGCGAGTATGAAATTTTATTCACTAATCGTTTTCTTTACAACAGAGATCACGTCGGGGTAACCAAATGTTCGATTGAAAGTTCAACTTACTAGAAAGCAAGACTCTGCTGACAAAAAAACGTATATTAACATCATTCAGAAACGTTGAAAAGACTATTTTTGACATTTGTAGAAAACAAAAGCGGCAGTTAGTCCAGTAACCGGGCTGCAGACCTAGAAAAAAGTAGTATAAAGACGGTTAATGGCTCGTTTGATTCAGTAGGAAGTCCTGAACAACTGAGAGATTTTCTGCAATAATCCCCCTTGAGCAAATTTTTTTACAAACATTTTTCCGAACGAACGCATAATAGGCAAAAATTGCTGGTAAAAGGATTGTTAAAGACGCTAAAATTGACTTTTCATGAGCCAAATTAAATAAGAAATATTAATGGGATGTGCTAGAACACTCAGGACAAATATATCTGTTGGGGGCGTAGCCCTAAAAAATTGGGGGGGGGGGGTACATTTGGGGTTTTCCGGCAAAAATGGCCACAAAAGCACAGAATTTTTATTATTCTCAAATTAGTCATTTAGGGACTTGAATCCGGAACAGTTCGAACCCGGTAACCCACCCACCCATTCTCAAAAACTGTTGGGGGTGGTCCATTTGGGGTTTTTGGGGTGGTCCATTTGGGGTTTTCGGTAAAAATGGCCACAAAAGCACAGGATTTTTTATTGTTAAATTATTCATTTAGAGGTTTGAATCTGGAAGTTTGAACCCGGTAACCCACCCACCCACCCATTCTCAAAAATTGTGGGGGCGGGGTGCTCCATTTGGGAGTTTTCCTGCAAAAATGGCCACAAACGCACATAATTTTTTTTTATTCTCAAATTATTCATTTAAGGGTTTGAACCTGAAACAGTTTGAACCCGGACCACCTGGTAACCCACCCACTTACCCACCCACCATTAAATATGCTCATGTCATATGCATGAAGAAAGACTGACTTATTTAACAATGAACTGGCAACAGCTAGACAGCCATAAGTCATTATCATAGTTGTCATATAATCAGAAAAGCGCATTATAAAACAATGTGCCCCATTGATGCATATGCAATCCTAAAACATATGCAGAGGCCATCAGAAGGGTTAGCATAGTTGAAATGACCTCTGGCGTAAACAGGTTAGCATCCCTGAGGCCGCAATATCGTGCATCAACCAGTGGCTCAAACGCTCAGCACCAATGAACAAGAAAACCGTTTCAGCATAGTACACGAACTTCTGCCAAAGTTTAGTTTGAGACAGTCCATCCAGCTGTACACTGTGCAGACAAGTAACACGTGAGATGATCTAGTGTTGCCATTAATTCTGAATGCCTCAATTAGACCTACATCACTTCCAGATTTAGCCAAAAACATGCTCAAGTAAACTGATGATCTCTGTGACCTGTTAACTCGTTGGCACTTCATCAACTCACAATGTTGCGCTTTCCTCTGATGGTGGTAGCATCTTAACTAGAATAGCAGACAGTAGGTAAGTAGTTTATTCACCACCAAATAAAGCAAAACACAAGATACACTTAAACCATAGCCTGTTATCTTGTCTCCTCTCGACTTGATTATGCTAATGCCGTTTTTGCGGGTCTTTCAGACACTGAGCTCAACAGGCTGCAACACATCCAAAACTCCTTAGCGCGGGTAGTGCTGAACGTTTCAATACAAACTAGTTCCTCAGCCCTACTCTATCAATTGCACTGGCTTCCTGTTCAGTACAGGATAAAATTCAAATTGGCATGTCTGACCTAAAAATCCCTCAGCACCAATACACCTTCCTACCTTCAGTCATTACTAACTCCTTACATTCCTCCTCGTTGCTTGCATTCATCAGGCACAAATCTTTAATCTTGAGTTCTGGGACCTCGATGCAAAACAGTCATGGGCTCACGTCGAATGTTTTGTACGGTGCTGCAATGCTCAGCAAATACTTAGCATGGAATATATGCACAACACATCACATGGAGTAAGATCTACAAAGGGAAGCAATATAACCGGGGAGAGATGTGCTCTTTGATCGGGAGACCATGCTGTGGAATGAGTGACATCCATTCAGATTTGCCAAATTGTGGTTGACTTTGTCACCAACCCGTGAGTAAACCTGGGAAACCTTTTACCAGCAAAAGGTTGACATAGCTCTTCAAGGACTAAACTTGTGCAGATGATACAGATAATCCAAGATGGGAAAGTTGATCAAATTGACCAATTGTATCAACTGAATGAAGGTTTGGGTTCGACAGATAGGCTACATGATGTTTTTGCAGCTATAACGGCAGACTCCTGGTCCTCTGTGGCCAATCACAACTATGCCAACTTAGGGTGAGTATGACCACAAACCACATTGACAAAAACTGGGATTTACATTCCTTAGCACTTGCAGCATTCCGTGTAGAAACCAACATTTTTCTGAAGCCTGTGTCAAGCACATCACATCTCTCAGTCTCAGATCTCTGACAAAGCTGTGAGATATTCACGAAAACGCAACAACTGTTATAGGATGGACAATGCTAGAAATATGATGGCTGCTGTTGGATTACTACATTTTCAGCATTATGCCATGACTCACACATGTAGCTGGCAAGATGTGATTCTTCTTCTTTATTCTCTTTCCGTCAGTCGAGTGACGACGATGAGGCTCCCACATGACTTTTCCAAATTTCTCTGTCTCTGATGAGATCCTTTGCTCTTCACATGTCAATATTCATCTCTTCCAGGTCTTCCTTGACGTTATCCATCCATGTTTTTGGTTGTCTTCCTCTGCTTCTCTCTCCTTCTATATGCCCGTGCAAGGGGTAGTCTTTTTCTTCCATTCGCTCCACATGGCTGAACCATCTGAGCCTTCTTTTTCTGATTTTGTCCACCACCATTTCTTCTGCACCCAGCTCCTCTCTTGTCTTCTCGTTTCTAATTCTCTCCCATTTGCTCATGCTTTTGATTCTTCTTAGCCAGCCCACTTTGGCTACCAGCAGTCTTCTCTCGTTCTCTCTATGCAGGCACCAGCACTCTGATCCAAACAAATGCCATTAACTGCGATTACAATTTTTAAGGGATTGTTCACCCAGCTAATCAGGGCAAAAATAGATTGATGCAGTTATACAATAGCAGAAAAACCTTAACTATTGACTTAACCAGGGCTCTATTTAGGGGAGCGTTTTAGGTGCTTGAAACCTTCAAGTGAAATAATGTAAAAATTAAATGATGCATTTCCTAACACACGATGTAAGAACTATGGGGGTGGGAGGATTTAATTTTGAAGCTCTCATTTCTATGTGAAAAATTGCAATAGACAAGATCACGACGATGATCTAATCATGATGACGATGTGGAAGCTGGAAGTTCCGAATATTGTTAAATAATTTACGACGCTAAAATACATGTTTACCATTTGCATTATATCCTACGCCCTACGGCATTTTAATAGCAACGTCTATGACAACTGTCATCGAACCAGGTTCCACTAATGCAAGCATAATTTTTTAAACATCCGACTTCTAGTTTTACAAGGAACGATTCTCATCAATCGAGAATTCGAATACGCGAATAATTTAGAACGTATGACGATGAATTACCGAAAAAATAGCATGGAAACACTGAGCGATAATATCAGAAACAAGGGTTAATTTCTAGATCGCCGCGGTAGCAAGTAAACATCATGGCGACCAAAGATCCGCTCATAATATTGGGCTATTTTTTGCCGTCACGTGCACGCGCTCTATTACGAGCGGATCTTTGGTCGCCATGATGTTTACTTGCTACCGCGGCGTTCTAGAAATTAACCGACACAAGCAGCACATCGACGCTACAACAAAATTGCTAAAAACTAAAATGCTCAAAGGCGATTCTTGCAGAAAATTACCCAATTGAACCTCTTCATCTAAGCAACAAACTGACCAATTTTTGTCTTTATACTACTTTTCGCTAAGTTTTGTATCGTTCATAAATTTCCACGACCGCACTAGTCCGTAAGAACCAGAAACAAGAAGACTAAACAACAAAACACGAGTTGCCCTACACTGAAGACAAACCCGTTATAACGCTTAATCGAGTTCCAGGTTCCAACAGGTCCAGCCAGCGAATCGTTCCTTCCTGTAAACACGAGACTTCTCCGTAGTGGACTCGTCCAGCGGCGACGACTCACTCCGATTCATCAATCGATCCGATCCAATCAACGTATATAGGCCTACACCGAGAGGCATAAAAAAGGAAGCCCCTGGAAAAATCGTTATTATTTTAACTATATTCAAGCGATGTCAATGAAATTTGGGAAAGTTATAGCTAAATAGTAGGCAATGTAAAAAAATGACAGTTTGTATTGAAACTGTCCGCCTTTAGCTTCTACGCATGCGCGAAGTCGCTTGCGCCATTCACAATCAATCAATCAATCAATCAATCAATCAATCAATAAATCAATAATTTTTTGGGCCGTAAGTATCAAGCACACTAAGATATAGCCTAAGGCATGAAAAAGTTACAGAAAGCATTACAAGTATCACAAATTAATCAAGCAATAATCAAAGTGAAAACTAATTAGATAACGCAAATTATATGAACCCTGGGCCTAGATTGGAATATACCCAGGACTATATAAGAAGAGATTATTTAAACCCAATGGTTATGTAACGCTCGTAGGCCCACCTTTCTCCCGATCGGGGCGCTACTCCCGATCGTTGCCGTGGAGAGGTGGCCATACTTTTTAATAGGTGCGTTGGACCTGGGGCAAATGAACCGGTCAGACCAAATTCCTTTGGTCTCGCTCCCGTGTTCGGGTTTATTTCTCTTCGGAGGGGAAAAGTGCCAAAGTTGATCGAGGTGTACGAGGGCCTAGGCACGGTCACTGGTCGGTTGACAACCTCCGGACCAGAGTCCGAAGTATCTGGGTTCGTTGGGGCACCTATTGTGAGCGTCCTAGTATTTGTTTCCTCCCCTCTTTCCAACCTTTCTTCCAATTTCCTTCTTTCCTCGTCTCGTCTGTCAGTCACGTCAGTCAGGGTCTGTCTCATTCCCATAACCTCAGACCGTAACTCTTTTCTGTCTCTCTGGGTTTCAGTCATGTCTTCCAACATAGCCAACAGTTGTGCCTTTATATCTACTGATTCTTGCTTCATTCCTTTCAGAGTGTCATTCATTTTATCCAGATGTGCAACCAATTGAGCGTAAAGAGGTTCGAGGACTACTTCCGGGGAGGCATTCCTTACTTCTTCTTCATCTGAACTCAATTCCCCCTCAATGGCTAGTAAAGTTAGAGAAGGAGAAGCCATTTGCTTTATGATAATGTAATCAAGCAAAACATACAAAGTAATGCAATGGCTACGCCTAATTAGCACAGAAGAACAATATAATGTGAACCTACTCTAGATTAATATAGCAAAGTCATAACTCTAAGAAAAGGTTTGTAAAGTCACAACAATTATTACTAATAGTCCACTTAAGGTGCTAGACGGTTCGCTACCCGTTCGCCTAATTTTCACGAGACTAATATTACATAACACAAGTAACCACAACTCTCAAATATCATTCACTCATTCAGCCTATAGTAGCGACGTGAATATACAACAGTTCAAGTACACGTGGTTGCTCTTGCAAATGTCCTTCAATCATTCAGCCTATAATGGTGAAGCGAATATTATACAGTGCACGTACACGAGACTACACTCTCAAAGGTCACTCATTCAACAAAGAGTAGCCAAAGGATATTAAATGTACAAAAGGCCTAGCTTCTGCCCGGAAACACCCTAGAACCCAGACAAGGTTTTAGTCCTTAATTAAGCAGAGGCCTACAATTAAATATCTCTTTTCTCACAAATGAATAAACTTCACAGTACTACCCGTTCGAAAAGGGGCGTTTCCCGTCACTCCTCCAGACAGCCTGACGAACGGAACTCGTCCAAAGGTATTCTTCTGCCACAGCTGTGCCTTCCGTTGCAAGAACCGTCCTTCGTAGTTTCTTCCTCCACCGTGGTTTCGACTATATAGCTCATTAACTCAGCGTAAAACTATCGAAACCTAACTTCGCAGTTGCACAAGACTTTCTTCCCGGTTCCAAAGTCACGTGACGACCTGCTCGTTCCGCTTCAAGGACAGCTCTGCCCTCTCCGTCTGAATTCAACTCTCTTCTCCCGTCGTTCCAAGCGAAGCTCAATCTTTTATACTGCATACGCCCTCTAGCGATTAAACTATCAGCCCGCCTTAAACGCCAGCTGCATTAATCCACTACAGAGCAAAAAGCCCAACCCTTGTAACGAGGTTAGAGTTCGTTACAGTTATAGGATTGAGATATACCGGTGTGTAAAGGGAACTCTAAAGTACAGAATTAGGACACAAATGGAGACCCAGAAGGGAAGGAATCCCGCTAAGTAGGGCCCCCAAGTAGCTATGAAGACTTTTAATTAAAACACACCACAAAGTGATTAAAAAATTACCCAAAAGCAACAGCAGATGAAACAATTAAGTCACACTAAATAAACCAACACACAATGCAGAAGGAGAACTGAAGATTGTTCGTCAGGACACAACTATGACATCAATGCAAAGTGCAGGCACAGGAAACAAACACATAATGCAGAAGGTGAAAAAAATGAACCAAAAGCAATAGTACCGGTAGATGAAACAATTAAGACACACTAAACAAACCAACACACAATGCGGGAGCCTTGAAGAAGGAGTACATTTGTAATAATTTGATAACTAAATTTAATATCAGTTATGGTTAGCTAACTATTAGCCATTTCGTAGATTTATTTTAAATAAATCAATGTTAGGAGAGGCCTTTAGGTTTTGTGGCAGACTATTCCATAAGAGTGGACCCCTACATTTTATGGAGAATTTACGGGAGTTTGTTCTAGCAAATTCCGTTCTTAAGGAAAGAGAACTTCTTGTTTCATATGAATGAAAGTCAAAGTTTCACTAAACAGGTTAGTGTATTCATTTGGCAGGATATTGTGCAGCGATTTGTACATAATTCACATGATTGGTAGCCAGTGATCTGGTTAAGTTTGAGAATCTCTAAATCAATATAAAAAGCTGGTTGGTATGGGCAGTTTAAGGAGAGCCAGTTATGATACAAACAATTTTTTCTGGAGTAATATTAACATTTGAAGTCTAGAGATGTAATTGGACGCCCAGATCATAATACAGTAACTCAAATACGGCTGAACCATGGAGTAGTATAATGTCAATAGAGTATTAGGTGAGAGAAGGTAAGAAATTCTCTTAATAATTCCAATATTTTAAAGCTATTTTATGAGATATCATATCGATGTGAGTACTCCATGTAACATGCTGATCCACATAAAGGCCTAGAAATTTAACCGAAGTCACCTTAGGAATCTCTAAACCATCAATAATCACATTTCTTTGTACATGCGGAATTTTCTTTCTATGGGAGGAGAATAAAATATAATTGGTTTTATTAAGGTTCAAGGATAAGTTATTAGATTTAAACCACTGAGATATAATTCATCATTCAAAATTATGATTTTTCTTGATTGCTCGTATCATAACTGGCTCTCCTTATACTGCCCATACCAATCACGCCACCGCCGAGTCAGTAATTCGCTGGTCAAGATCGTTCCAAGCTTGCAGCATTCGCTTACGAAGATCTTTAGCATCACGGACTTTTGTTGTGTACACCCTCCTGCTTCTCCTAGCAATAATCAAAATGATCGTCTGTGGGCTTATGTAGCAGTTGGAACTCGAAAGAGAGAAATTGCAGCATACTGCCTTTTGCGCATACGTCCGACGTTAAGCAAATCCCTAATGGTGTTAGTCGGTGTTTCTTCTCTGCGACGCACGTCAATTCACTTTGTTGAACTGAGGTAAAAATCAACGGCCAATACTACAGTCTACAGAGATGTTTTCCTCATGGAAGGCCTTCTGCCTGAAATTCGAGAACTCTCTGAATTTTTACACTTTCCAGCAAGATGGTGCTCCAGCGTACAGAGCTCGAGAAACGGTTGCACTTCTGACGAATGAAACTCCTGAATTTGTAATTCGTACACTACCTGGTATGGCCCCCTAACAACCCAATTCTGAATTTCGTCGATTATAAAATATGGGGATACATGCATGCAGGAAATGGTGTGCAAAACAAAGGTCCGTGATGTTGAAGATCTTCGTAAGCGAATCATGCAAGCTTTGAACGATCTTGATCAGCGAATTGTTGACTCGGTGGTGCGTGAATGGCGCAAGCGACTTCACGCATGCGTAGAAACTATAGGCGAACATTTTGAGTACAAACTGTTATTTGCTTCACATTGCCCGCTATCTTGCTATAACTGTATTGCATTTCATTGACATTGTCTTAGTATTTATAAAATTAAAACGATTTTTCCATGGGCTTCCTCTTTTATGCCTCACGGTGTATAGGCATATCGTCGCCTGAGAGTCATCTTCGCGTATGTCCACTTTAGTGAATTCCGAGAAAAACGAGGTAGAAGTTTCGCAACTTTGGACGCCAAAAATAGATATTCAGTGCAATAAAACTTCAGGCAAACTGTGATCTGTCGAAACTTAAAATACACGAACTGCTGGAGAAATGGAGTATGGGTTACTTTGATTGACGTAAGGAAGGTGGGACCTATATTACACGATCGATGGTGGTCTTAAAATAATGAATTCATCTAATTATGTATGGAGAAGTCTCTTGTAACAGCTCACGTCAATCAAATGTCAACTTGAGACAGAGGTCAAACGTCAACATATCGCATTGATAATTAATTCAGTTAATTTATGCAAAGTCACGCGTGTATCAGTTACGTCCTAAAAGTTCACCTTGTAGTATGGAGCGCCAGAAACCAGGGAAACTCTCTCTGTGTGTGTCTGTATATGTCTCTCTGTCACTCTCTGTCTCTCCTTTTCTCTCTCTGTCTCTCCCTGTCTCTCTCTCTTATTGTC
The DNA here is from genome assembly GCA_945859605.1 of Lumbricus rubellus. NCBI lineage: Eukaryota > Metazoa > Annelida > Clitellata > Crassiclitellata > Lumbricidae > Lumbricus > Lumbricus rubellus. The sequence continues at coordinate 5,629,254 of OX243813.1, read as the reverse complement.
TCTTTCTGCCCCTGCCTCTATCTTTCGCTCTCAGATGCGCGATCGGTCAACGGCGTATTTTCCCCACCCAAATTCTATAATATTATTATCTGCACTAGGCGTACAAATGAAATGCAAAATAAGCTCAAAGACGATTAACAAAATAATAAACTCCCAACATGCTTACCGCCAGTAGCAGTATCTCCTTTAATTGCTTTAAAGTGCATCTCGTTCATTCTTTAATGTTTTAGGTAATAATTTCCTCAATTAATTTGTAGATATGTTATAGGCCTATAGCATTTGAAAATAAATATTATTGGCTGTCAGAGCTATCTTCAAAGGAATGCTACACGTCCGATGTTAGCGTCCTGCTGCGGGTATGTGGACTCCTACATCAGCTATATGCTGACGACATCCAAGCATATATTCACTGTCATGCATCAGATGCGGTTTATTCTGTTGGGCCATGGCCAGGGGCGCAACCAGAACATTTTTCTGAGGGGTGCTCAGAATTATCGTAAGCGCCGAAGGTGCGAAGCAGTGAGGGCTGAAGGCACGAATCCAATGCCGAGTATTGGGTTTGGGAGAGCGTCGTAAGCTCCCCGAGCGGGGTCTGGGGCGGAGCCCCAGAAACCAACGCATTTTATACTTTTGACATCAGCTAGAGCACGTTTCAGGCTCTTGTTTGTCAGTTATTTTTATGAGCGATAAAGTCATGAAAACTTCTGAAAACCATGGTTTAGGATTTCAAAAATGTCCTTTCCCATTTGCTTAGATAAAACAAAGGGTATTAGGCCTTTAGTTCGCGAGTCATCATCATTCATCATTCGCGGCCTACTCCACCAATGGGAGCGTTGCACAATGAGTTTAATAAATGTCTCCACAGTGTTCGATTCTCAGCCACAGTGATGGCCATGCTCTGGTCCATGCCCAACTCTGCTAAGTCTACATCAATCATGCCGATCAATTCGCAGGCCTCTCCTGCGCGTCAAGACCAAATCTCTGCAGACCCTGACCTTCGACAGGTTTGACTCTGTAGCTATCTCGACACTTCCAGCCAGTGTCCCGCTGGAAAGCGGCATGGATAATTTATTTCCACTCATCATCTATTAGGCTAATATGTTCCAACCGGGTCGCGAGTGGCAGAATTAATAACCAGTAGATCTATTTAATCTAACCCTTATCTAGTCCCTTCTCTGTGAATCAAGGTTTCGGGGGGAAAAGCGCGCATCCGACGGAAAAAGGGCAGGGGATTTAGGAGGGGATGTGCCCATCCACATCAAATTTTTTCTAATTTTTACGCGGCAATCACAGCATTTTTAGCTGCCATCTAAAGCAAAATTGCTCTACTAGTTATTTCAGTGCTGATAAGAGTGGTCTAAACTTCAATTCAATGAATATACGCACAATTATAAAAAATTATTTTCTGAGTTTTCACTTTATTATGGTAGCTGCTATAAAGTCTTGAACACTTCTGAAAACCATGGTTTAAGACTTCAAAAATGTCCTTTCCCATTTGCTTAGATGAGACAATAGCTATAGCTCGCGAGTTGCATAATTAACCCATTAGTGCCTGACTTTTTGTTTTTTCATAAAAGTGTGAAAATATTGTAATTTCTACCTAATGAAAATCAGTGTCAAACATCATTCAGCCTAAAAAATTTTTTCCCTATTTATTAGCAATTCTTTCTTACCGTCCCCGTTTTGGGGACGCTAGGCACAAGTGCCCCCGTCAACTTTTACGAGGTTTTCAGGCTGGCATAAATCAACTGTGAAGGTTTCATATATGTTCCATATATTTAATCATGAAAATAAGCATACCTGTAGCTAAATAAATCAAGTTGCACAAATAAAACTCATTGTTTGCTATGAATTATTATGACAAATTTCAAATAATCAAGAAAAACTGTCAAATTTATGGGGGATTTGCCTTGCTTTTAGACAGATGCAACCCCAGCGACACTGTATTCTACTAGACTGGAAGAATTGATTTGTTTGTATGTTTGGTTGTTTGTATTGTATGCGTACTTTGTTATAGCGTCCCTTCAAGCTCTCTATTTATTTATTTATTATAGCCCCTCTCCCAATAACCAGTGTTTTATCTAGTCCCTTCTCTTTGAATCAATGTTTCTGGGGAAAAGCGAGCATTCGACGGAAAAGGGCAGCCCATTAGGAGGGGATGTACCCACCCGGTTCTAAGACAAAATGGCATTAGACAAAATGGTACGGACAAAATGGTACGGACAAAACCGTATGGATAACTTGAAGCTGGGTGAGGTTTTTTTGCTGAAATAGAGGGTGACTGAACTACAGCTCTATAGTGAAGAGAAAAAACTGGAGAAAAGGAAGCCGGATTGGCGAAAAGAAATGATTGAGAAAGGGAAGCTGGATTGATGTCATTCATTCATGTGTTTCATGATGTATCCTGCTTCAATTTCAGCCATAAGATTCCTTAAACCAACCTCCATTTCTGATGCATCTTTCATTAAGCCAGCTTCTACATATATTTCAGCTATGAAAATACCCTGATGCAGCTTCTGTATCTAAACCGTTATTTTCATCAATCGAGCTTCCATTTCATATATGAAAATATCCATGCAGAGACTTCATCCAGCTTCCATTTCACATACGTATTTTCATTAATCCAGCTTCTATTTTATTTAGAAAAATTCACTGATCCAGCTTTCATTTTCTCTCTACCATTTTGTCCGTACCATTTTGTCCGCTACCATTTTGTCCGGTCACCACCCATCCACATAAGAAATTTTCTAATTTCCACACTGCAACGGCAGCATTTTAAGCTGCCATCTAAAGCAAAATTCCTTTACTATTTCAGTGCTGATAAGAGTGGTCTAAACTTCAATGAATATACTCACAATTTTAAAAATATAATTTTTTGTGAGTTCCACGTTGATTATGTTACCATTTTAAGATGTCAACTCAGCAAAATAACTATTACTTCAGTGCTGAATAAAAAGAGTGATTTCAGATTTCAACATCGGTTTAAAACTTTAGAGTGTTGCCTCGCAATTACTTGCGACTCCCCTATCGCCCTAAATATCGGCCAATGACAGTAAGTTATGCAGATTATAATATCATACGAATGATACGATAGTATCATGATTATATTGTATTAATAAATAAATAAAATTTAGTTATTTAGTAGGAAATGAGATCATGGTAGAAAAAATTATGGCAGTTCATGTAATACAATATAATAAACAGCAACTAAAAACTATAATTTTGTCAAATTTTCTGGGAAAAGTTTTTATGTCTGGCGCTTCTCCGCTGGAAATGTCTAGATCCTATTACCATTGCATTCGTTTGTCAAAATGCTACTCTTAAGTTCGAACATCTCATAATTTTCACTAAATACATAGCTCCAACACTATTACCAATGCATTCGCTCGCCAAAATACCACTCACAAGTCCGAACGTCTCGTAATTTTCACTAAATACAAGACTCCAACACTCTTACCAATGCATTCGCTCATCAAAATACCACTCACAAGTGTGAACATCTCCTAATTTTCACTAAATACACGACTCCAACACTCTTACCATTGTATTCGTTCACCAAAACATACCTCTCAAATGGCCAAGTAATTTGTAATTTTCGTCGAATATACGACTAAGAAACGATTGTTTTCACTAAGTCAGAGTTACAAGGTTTTCACCATTACACCTGTTCACCAAAGATAAGCTTACTTCTCATAAATTCGTACATCTAATAATTTTCACCAAGCACATGACTTCGACACTCTTACTATTGCATTCATTTGGGAAAAAGTAAAAAATCTTGTGTAGTTCATCTATGTGCGCCGAGATCGTCCCTTACTCTACTACTTACATTAAGCTTATAATAACAATTTGTAAAACCGAAAATTTTAAGATGACCTACAAATTTTTTCGCCGGCTGTGTATCTATCGGCAGTCGTGCAACTACTTGCATTTTGTTTTGATTGACGCAAGGAAGGCGGGGCCTATATTACGCGAGCGATGGTGGTCTTAAACTAATTAATTCACCTAATTATGTAAGTGGATGTCTCTTGTAACAGCGCACGTCAATCAAATGTCAACATATCGAATTGGTAATTAAATCAGGTCAAATGTCAACATATCGAATTGGTAATTAATTCAGGTCAAATGTCAACATATCGAATTGGTAATTAAATCAGTTAATTTATGCAAAGTCACGCGTAACAAAAGTGCTCACATTATCCTATGGAGAGTGACAAATCACCTGACCCCAGGGGGGAGGGGGAGGGGGGAGGGAGAGGGGGCAGGTGATTTATCACTCTCTAGAGCACTACTACTTTGGGTGTTGGAGAAAAACTGACCTAATCTACTCCACTTCCTCCGATCCACTTTCCCTGTGATCTTGAAGAATTCGAGACAAGTATCTACATGTACACATACAGAGTTCCTCTTCATGTCGATGAAAGAAGACACATGAGGAGATAAGCTCAAGTAATATTTTTATATTAATAATAAATACGCCACATTAGGTATTTAGGATTAACTGTTGTATTTTATATTTTTGACATTGATGCTAATCTTTATTACATATTCAAAAGCAAATGCAGTGTGTCTTTGGTAACAGGTCTAGTCTATAAGTATGTAATTGGTTCATACCCATTGACCTCTGGGTTTAATAAGTAGCCTAGCATTAACGGGCTAGCGATACCCTGCCTATTTTGTTCTTTCACACTGGCATAGGCGTATGGGAGATTTCAGCAGTGGGGGGGGGGGCAAAGATTTTACTTCTGCCCGAAATAAAAATCTCGTGGTGATGGGCAATAATATTTTTTTCAGACAAAAAGTTGACGACTTTTTTTAGTCGTCGGGTTGAAATATGTCGTGAAAAATACTATCTTTTCGTATTTTTTCGGGTCTACCTGCCCGAAAAAAACTTGCCCGAAATTGGGGGGGGGCATTTGCCCCCTCTGGACCCCCGCATCGTACGCCTATGCACACTGAGATGGACTCAGGCCCGGCCCTAGAGTTTGCGGGGCCCAAGGCAGGAGCGGGTCATCAAGCATAAATTTACGCAGTTGATTATCATTTTCTGTCAATATGGCACTGGTGTGGGAGTCACCTAAAATAGAACACTTAACGTTGTTTCTCAAATTTCTTTACAGCTGTGAGCATCATGTTGAAATAAATCACTTTGATGTAATGAATACATAATTGACTCTCAAATGGTGCATGCAAACATTTTTAAAAAATCCAAGAATGTTATATCGTTATCATTAATAATAATTACTAATATGTCCAATCTTAAGCAGCTCATAAGATAAGACAATAATTTCCATAATTAATGTGATATTGCGAAAATTGAGTGATGTGAAAATAATAACTTCAGCGAGCATAAAAATTTAAATTATCAACCAAATCAAGTCAACAGCACTGCAAGGATTAATATTTGTTGGGTAGAGCAGGTCTGTAATATTTATCTTACGTTATTCGAAACTCTAGCCAATGGCTTCATCTGCTGCATAGCACCAACAATAGGTGTGTTCCATCTTACAAACGGCTGTCTTAGGGGAGTTTCCCCTATTACAATAGCCTATGTAGGGTTATCTAGGTAGGGCCTAATGCAAAATCATGGGCGCTTATACTTAGAGGGAAGAGGGCCCTTGCCCCGTCTGGAAAATTGAGACTTTTAACAACTAGGACCTACGTTGTTGTTTTTGACAAATTTGTTTGCGCCAAAGCACTAATGATGGTAATTATTATCCAAAAAATGAAACGGAGAAATTTATATCTTGACACCTCTCTGAAAATATTCATGTTCTACATTTGCTGCTTTGCATAATTTTGTCAAACTCTCGTTGAAAATGTCACCATTGCCATTGTATTTTCCCCTCTCCTGCAAAAATTGTCTGCAGACGTCCATGTGCAAAAATTGTAGCAAAATGAGCTAATTTGGGACCTCTTTCTTTCAGTATCATCATATAACATTCACGTGGCTTATTGACAATACAAGCATAGTTGTTATGCGACGCAACTATAATTGCCAATCTTAACTAATTAAAAAATTAAAGCCAGCAGCGCGGGCCCTGGAAGCGCGGGGCCCAAGGCGGCTGCCTCGCTCGCCTTGCCCAAAGGCCGGGCCTGGTATCATGGGCTCAAGCAGTGTCCGCTCAAAGGCATAATAATTATTAGGCCTATAAATAAAGGTAGAATAAAGCTTGGGAATCGAATTCTTATCAACTGCGACGACTTACTAGTCAGTAACTTAATGAACTTTAATGAGTTTTATATGTTTGAGAGTTCCGTTTCTGGACACAGAGTAAACAAGATGACCCGTCAAAATATCCCCTTCAAAACAGCCCCGTCATAACAGCCCTGTCGTAATCACCCAATGACAGAATAGCCCCGTCATAATTGCCCACCGAGTGGCAGCGACAAAACAGCAGCCGTTATAATCGGTCACCGACAAAACAGCCTTGTAAAAACTCGGTCCCCGACAAAATAGTCCCGTCGAAATAGTCCCGTGAAAACAGACCGTGAAAAAGTTCCTCCGACAACTCAGTTCCAGAAAGGCTCAAATGGTTTAATGTTAAAAGTTACGCAATGAATAACGTATTTAAAACAAATTAACGAAATTACGGGGCTATTTCGACGGGGTTGTTTCGTCGATGGCGATTATGACCGGGCTATTTTGACGGGGTGCGAGTAAACAATGCATGGTTTGAACACAGAAGCTGCAATTATGGCTAACCGAAGTTTTTATTCGGCAGAATCATGTCTTTGGGCGTTGGCAACGGTAGTCAGAACCATGATGGGTTGGGAGATAGACAGATCTCAGAGACGTGTTAATCAATTAAGTTTTTGTTCAATTAAGTTCAGTAAAGCGAAAAGACTGCAACCTTTTTTTTAGGTGGCGCTGTTTACACCAGATGGGGTCGTACCGTATGTAACAATGGATCCGACGTTGTTTACAGTGGAGTGGCTGGAGGATCATTATGGGACTTGTCTGGCGGAGCAAGCAACTACCTCTGCCTTCCAAAGGATCCAATCTGGGGAGTTTACAACGAAGGCTTTGATAAGCATTCTAAACTCTACGGAGCGGAATATCAAGAACCATCCTCGTTTGATTTAGAAAATAACAATGGTCAATCCTTATACCAGCACGACGTTCCATGCGTTGTTTGCCAAAGCCAGACGAAGACTTCGGTCGTCATGATTGCCGCAAGAAATCAATGTTACGATGGATGGCACGCTGAATACGCCGGTTATCTCATGTCGGCGAAGTCTGAAGATCAAGGTCGGACGGAGTTCATATGCGTAGATGGAAGTCCGGAAGCAGTTCCAGGCGGAGAAGCAAATCAGAACGGAGCTATGCTATGGAATGTGGAAAGCGTCTGTGGTTGTCTTCCGTGTCCTCCTTATGTTCCGAATCGAGAACTAACCTGTGTCGTTTGCACAAAGTAATCAGAATGCGGAATCATAAAAATTATGCTCTGATTGCTGGAAAAGCATAGGATAGTAACATCAACAGTAGATAGCCTATGTAGTAGACTTTTTGTTCAAGATTCAGAGGAACACAGGCTAAATGAAATTGTGTTTAATACAAATCAATGGCTCATCAACAAGCCCATCCGGAAATAATTTTAGCATGCGGTTATTTTGCAGACATTAATTTTCAGTTTTCCATAATTGTTTTAAAGCTAATTAGTACATAATTATGAGCAGGCTGCAATGATTGCGTTGAAGTGAAGACATTGATTCTGTATCCGCTTAATTAATAAACGAAATCATTTTCCAAACATTTTTATGTACATGTAGGGGGGGGGCTACGTACGCACATTTTATACGCGTCCCGCTTGAGGTGCCATTGTGCAGATAGTGTTTTTTCGAGACCCAGCTTTTTATAAGCCATGGCAATGCCTGCAGCCATATTTCACGTCCAAAAGCTCCTTGACGCCTCAATCCATGTAGATATTCAGGCAAGGAATAGGCTTATAATGGAAGTGCAATTGGAAATGAAGTGTGCATCTGTTATTGTGAATAAAAAAAGGTATGTTATAAGACGAGTAGACCAGTGGTTAAAATATACAATATACATGTACACTCTAAAGGTTAAGATAATATGGGCTACTAGCCTACTGTCAGTCTGTCACGCCTGAGCCGATCATAGATCGAGTATTCGTGACTTTAGAGTTTAACCTTTACCTATCAAATAAATTGTTATGTAAGTCCCGTTCCAATCACATTTATTTTTATGTGAAACCCAATATATAATATATATCATATATGCATCATATATATGATATATATATATATGATATCTATATAAATAAAAATGAAACTTTCCAATAGTTCGGAACATGATCACGCCGAAAGTGACTCACCGATTGTTTTGAAACTTTTACAACACCTTTCATTCCAGTAGAACAGTGATAAATTATGCTTTTTTCCCGAAAAAACGCAACCTTTTCCACAAAAAGTGAACTTTGCAATCCGTTCGTCCGCCATTTGCAACTTCAACCAAACCACGCGCTTGCAAATTTCAGAATTGTCTTCACCCGTAAAACACAGTGACGATACATCAATGAGGTTGCGTCCCGTGACGTCATAAGCGAGTGCAATATTACGAAAGCGGCCTAAAATTACGAAAGCGGCCTAAAATTCTTGGGCTATATCCGCTGTCAGTAAAGGATGGTGTGAGGGAGGGGGAGGGGGAGGGGGAGGAGGAGGGGGGTGGAGGGGGGAGGGGGAGGGGGAGGGTAGGGGAGGGGGAGGGGAGGGGGAGGGGGAGGGGAGGGGGAGGGGGAGGGGAGGAGGAGGGGGAGGGGGAGGGGAGGGGAGGGGGAGGGGGAAGGGGAGGGGGAGGGGGAGGGGGAGGGGGAGGGGGAGAGGGAGGGGAGGGGGTAGGGGGAGGGGGAGGGGGAGGGGAAGGGGGAGGGGGAGGGGGAGGGGGAGGGGAGGGGAGGTCTTTTCTGCCACAGCAACGCGTGGCTGGGTACAGCTAGTATATGATATATATGTGATATATAAGTGATATATATATGTGATATATATGTCATATATATATGTATGACATATATATCACATATAGATTTCTATGTATATAAATATGATATATATATAATATATATATGATATATATATGATATATATCATTTATATATATCATTATATATACTATATATATTTGACATATATGATATGTATGTGACCTAGGCCTATAATTATATGATATATATAATATATATGATGTATTTGATATATATATGTGATATATATCATTTATATACATGATATAATTATTTCATATATAGGCCTACATGTATGTCATAATTTTATATTATATACATTAGGGTGACAGTTAAAAAAAGTTTTTTAAATTTCACATGTCTCACCATTTTTAATGGTTATGTACCATTAAACAACTAAGCATGATTTTTTAAAATTTATTCATTAATGTTTAATGGTGGCCCAACGCATCAGAAGTTTGACCTAATGGTCAGTGTTAAACACAATGCTAATACACATCTATCGGTATTTTATTCCAGTACTGTTTATCACTTCCATTTACGGCTGCTTATTTTTTTAGTCTGGTTATTACCTCATGTGTTTCACAACCCCTTGGAGTGTAGGTATTGCCTGGTTCTTCTTGGTTTGTAAGTACTTGATGGAATGAATGGATCAGTGTGATACCATGTTCAGCTGCATCATTTACGACATTTAAGCTAACAGCTCGGTGACGAGTCAAGAGAACGCTGTCGTTTATCTCCCTATCTGCTTGGATGTAAATGTAAGAAGTTTACAAGAACATCTAATGCAGACTAGTGCAATGAAGAGTTTCTTAGTGTTTTTAGTTACAAAAAAATCAGCTCTTGTAGTGGTTCTTGCTGCACATAAACTTTGATATGTCGAAGAGGTTCATCGTATTCCGGACGTTCGACTTTTGCAATCTGGCTGTCGTCTGAAACAGCTGAATCAATCAACAGCAGGTGGACCAACATTTCACTCATGTACTTCAAATGGGTCGAAAAGATGTGTATTTCTGCAGTAGCGACGGTCTCACTTACTGCATGCCTTGTGATAAATGAGCTGCTTCAACAGTTATAAGCCATTGCATGGAGCTGACGTTGGACATTGGCTTTTTAGTATCAATGTCTTGAGATCCACCTGAAGAACAAATACATCGTGCTCATGCAGACTACATCTCAAATGCAGTCAGATGAAAGAGATATGGAAGAGGTAGATTGAAATGTATCAACTTCCCTATCCAAATCTCTCAAACAGTGTTTTCGTAGGTCTGCGAGAGTTTATCATCAGAGTATTGAAGACTATCCCCCCCCCTATCACCAAGCTGAGTAGATCTGCCGCATCTGAGATTTGGTTCCAGCAGAACACATGCTCTTGATTGAAGACCAGCATTGCTGTAGAGGACAGAATTTGTGTGAAAAGATATAGATTGTATGGGATCATCTATATTCCACTCTTCAAACAAGTTAAAACGGCTGAAGCTTGTGTTTCACCTGTTCCATTAGGCAGTAAAGGAACCTTTAAGCTTTCATTGTTCCTTTATCTGGCGACAGCACAGTACGGCATCGTTCCTTCGACGTAAAAGGCTTCAACAACCTGTCATCCCAGTGAACTTCATGCGGAACTTCAAGCCCTAACGGTGCACTGATTTCTTTTACAAAAGCCTCATGATGATGGAACCGAGAATGTCTAATGGAATCCCGATTCATAACCATTTCAGCAGGATCACGGTCCATTTATTGTCCTTTGGCTGATAGAATGTGTGCCGCGTGTAATGTATGTCACTAATTGCATTCCTGTTTGAATGCTGCAGTGATACATGCACTCAAAATGACATTGGATCTTCTTAACTTCTTTTCAGCAGGCGCACAAGTCGATTTACCATAACTAACTGCCCACAGGACTTTCTTGCATAATTTTCAAATTGACTTATTGGTTTTTAATTGCATAATAACTACCATATGCATGTCATGAGTGATAACAGAGGACATTGGGACGCGGTGGTGTAGTGGTATGTTCGTCACCTTGCAGTCACCTCAAGGTCGCCGCGTATACAGGACCTTGGACAAGTCCTTCACTCGCAACTGCTTAGCGCTTCGGCGCGAAACTCCAATAGTGTCCACTCTGCAGTCGGGAGCACCTCTGAGTAGTTCACGCGAGAAGGGTGCTATGACAATTGCACATACAAACAAACATTGAAATCAGCATTATAAATGTAATTTCCAGAGCATAACAATATTTTACATGTTATTGTTGTTGTATTCGGGCTTAACGACACTGTCTCATATCGAAGACTAGCTGGGGTACCCGGCGTTGCCCGGGAAATTTAGGATTCGACCCGCTACGGCAAAAACCCAATCACACCACACCTCCACCTCAAACCCCCACCACACCCCGTACACCCACCCCTCCATCCGCACCGGCTTCACCCCTCCAAGCCACCTCCACCCCATCCTTACCACACCCCCACCTCCACCACACCTCCACTCCCACCCCGTACACCCCACCACCCGCCCCCGCTTCGCACTTCCACCCCTCCACCACCCCTAATCTCACCCCACTCCACCTCCACCCCTACTCCACCCCAAACCCCATCCCGTCCACCCCACCCCGTTCACCCGCCACATCCCACCCCTTCCACCTACCACCTCCACCCCACCCTACCTTCATCCCTACCCTCCACCCCACCACCAGAACCCCCAGCCCAAGCCAGCTCCCACCCCACCCACCCCGTCCACCAACCAACCCCACCCCATCTCCGCCCAAAAGCCCCCACAACACTCCAACCTCCAATGATACACCATCGGTGAAATTTTGGTTTTCGGGAAAATTTTTCTTCCCACCCCACCCCCACACCCACCCCAAACTCACCCACCCGACAACACCCCAACACACATTATGTGAATAGCCGTGAAGCTATGGCTTTACCTCCACTGGCTGGACCTGACGGTCCTCTCTCTATATGCAAAGTTTCAGATCAATAGCTGGAAAACTGCCACAAAAATAGCCCCCCAAATTTTTTTGCCCCCCTAAACAACGCCCTGCCCCCACCAGGCCTCTGCGGGGCGAGGTGTGTATTGGCTGGTGGCGAGGTGGTCTCGGTGGCACTCTATCTAGCTGCAACTTTTCAGGTGAATAACTGTGAAACTATATGGCGATGGTAAAAAAATATGGAAAATGGAGTTTGCGCCCCTCCCCCATTCTCCCCTGGTTGTAAAGATTCGCGAACTCATCCACTGGGTGGACCTGACGGTCCTCTGTGTAAATGCAAAATTTGACATCACTAGCTGAAAAGAAAATTCCTCCCCAAATGTTTGCCCCCTAAACAACGCCCCGCCCCACCCGGCCCCTGCGGGGCGACGTGGGTGTTGGTTGGGGGCGAGGTGGTCCCGGTGGCACACTATCTAGCTGGAGCTTTCAGGTAAATAGCTGTGAAACTATGGTGAGGGTATAAAAATCTGGAAAATGGAGTTTTTTGCCCCCACCCATTCTCCCCATGGTGGTAGGGATTCGCCAACTCGTTTACTGGGGGTACCTGACGGTCCTCTGTCTAAATGCAAAATTTGACATCAATTGCTGGAGAAAATTGTTTTCGCTCCCCCCCCAAAAAAACCCCCATTCTGGCCCCCATGGTGTTAGAAATTCGCCAACCCCTGCACTTTTTAAGTCTGATGGAACCCTGTCTAGGTGCAAAGTTTCATATCAATAGCTCCGAAACTGTGGGCGTGCATTCTGGACAAATATATAAATAAATATATATACATCCTTCCTTATAGATATAGATGATTAGTGTCGGAGACAGAGTACAACCTCACACTCCACGTTTATATTGCGACCGAGCCACCCGCAGTAAAGATCCGAGAAATTAATCTCTGACCGGGAATCGAATCCGGGCAGCCGGCGCGGCGAGCGGGCTACAACCCACTCGACCACGCAGGATCTCTTTTTACATGTTACATATTCAACATTGTTTGTAGGCCCATCCATTGAAAGTTCAAGGTCATTGGGCCACCTCAAACGTTTTCGAATTTTCCTAAAACTTTTCACCTGTATACTACTGATAATTATAGAGAACACTTGTGGGGTGTGAGACTTTGAAAATTCTAAAACTTTTTTGTTTGCATGTTGGAAATTGTCACCCTAATATACATGATATATATCAAATATCGATATATATATGATATATATGATATATATGTGATATATATATGATATGTATGATACAATATATGATATTTATATGATATATATATCACATATCTCATATTTATGACATATATCATTTATATAATTCATATACAGGGTGGTCCAAAATAAACTGCACAGTGACAGTTTTCTTGATATAAGTATAACAATTCAATGTTTAATGCCATTTTTCTTACTTATATATATATTTTCTCTGGCGTCATCATTGACTTCATCATTGTTTATCATAGTTTATGGTAAAGAAGTTGTTGTTTATAAGAGATTGTGATCATGGGACGCTTAACTGAGAAAGACCGATGTCTAATTTGGAATCTACGAACTCAGAAACATTGGGGGTCGTGTGGCCCCCAAACAGCCCGGACTTGAATCCAGTCGACTACGCTGTTTGCGGCGCCCTTCAACAGATGGTATACCGTCGTAGAAGTTTCACCACAGTGGATCAGTTGAAAGAAACAATCGTCACAGAGTGGACCAAGCTGTCACAGCGTTTCATTGACCGCGCAATTGATCAATGGCGTCGTCGGCTTCAATGCGTGGTCGAGCAGCAAGGATGACACATTGAACATTTTATGTAACAAAATCCATCCATGCATGTAATGTTACAGTAAAAATAATAAATATTGCTGTGTTTTTGTGAATTTTCACGGTTATATTTGAATTGGTCTGAATAAAGTACTATCAATTTATCATTGTGCCATTTATTTTGGACCACCCTGTATATACGATATAATTTTATGACATAAATATATTACAAATGTGACCTAGGCCTATAATTATATGATATATACATGTGTACTGTATATGATGTATATGATACATATGTATTGTTATATATAATAAAATGATATATATCATAAATTATAGTTTGGTCCGATATATACAGCCAGAGGATAGTTATGGCGAGTACATTCATGTATGTCCCACTGGGTTGGCCCCACTGATAAATACTCAAATTTCAGATGTCCCACGTCGTGGGACAGATGATAGGTACCGGTAAAGGTTAATATTCGTAAATATTCCTGAATATTAAGATTTTTTTATTAATATTCGTAAATATTCGTAAATATTCGTTAACGTATTAAAGTGAACCATCGAAATCGCAGTGTTACCCGGTAAAGCAGTTTAAGTTTCTGTATGTCTCCATGACATTCACTCGCATTCAGGGCAGGGCTGACTTAAAATCTGCAATGCGCTTATTATATTGAGAACGAGATAAGTTTTGCTTGTAATCTGGCACTATTATTTCCTGCGTTGGCATTTAGGCCTATAATTATTTACTAATGCTGCTATACTGATATAAAAAAAACTTTATAAATTTGCAGTTACTATTATAGGCAGTTAAAGTTTATTTATAATTTAGCCTACTATTGGTGCTACTTGCCAACGCTGGCTCTGCCTTTTTTCAGTTGGGGAGGATGGTCAGAAGTCGGACAAAGTGACTAACATAAAGTAGGCTAGGCTATCGAATGTGATATGAATGCCGCATGGCCACTTTGGCCAAGACCAGCAGAGACCTTGAAGTTTTTAACAAAAAAATCTATTAAAGTTATTGTCACTTACTGATATTGGCCTATATATGCGTTGGCTAACTCAATTTTGTACAATTCATTCAGTAAAAGTTAAACATTTTCATAAATAACAGGATAAGAATTAACCCTCGGGCTACCACGCTATTTTTGTAACACTGACTACCAAGGGGGGGGGGTGGTTACCACCCCCTGGATTTTGGGTTTGGTTTGAGATATCATAACTTGTAATACACCAATGGATTCAGCATTCATTTCTGCACAAAATGATATATTCAGGTTTAAAATATATGAATGCACCTCGAAATTATGAATTTGTTTCCATGAGCACCCGTAGATTTCACAAAACGTGTACTTACGCACAAGTAAAATATTGGATTCTGTGTGATTTATGTATCAAATATTCAACTATAAAAACTAGTTAATAAGTCTTTTTTAGGTACAATCAAAACAAAAAACATGAATATCTAGCGACAATCAATAGGAAACAAAGAAATTATGCCATTGTCGGTTTGCGTCGTAAAAAAAGTCGACATTTTCACACATTTTAATTTATTTTGAGCACTTCCGGTCTTCAAAAAACAATTTAATTGGTATGAAAAAATAGCCCTAGATCCCCTCTATAGAATGACATAATTTACTTCTCTTAAAAAATAAATTATGAGTATGTTATAATAGAAAAAACATGTAAATTTTACGAAAATAAAACACCTTTTTATATATTTTAATGTATTTTGAGCACTTCCGGTTGTCAAAAGACAACTCGGTGACCGCCAAAATGTAGCCCCACATTCCCTCTATAGAATGGTATAATTTGTTTCTCTTAATGTTGATTGACGGATAAGATATAGACGAAAATCTAGGGGGGGTATCCACCCCCTCTGGTGCCTCGGGTATAATGGGTATAACTTTTGAACGGTGTGAGGTCTCATCTCACAATTTACCTCAAAATGTGTGCAAATGAATTCCCTATAGCTACCTAAAAGGTCAAATTTTTACTCCATACGGAAAAAGTTTGAAATCGAAAAAACCTAGGGGGGTGGATACCACCCCCCTGGTAGCCCGAGGGTTAAGAAAAAAGAATTTCTTGAAAGAACATAGCCTAATACTTTACGAATACAATATTCGTTGGCAGTTTTAGGCCTAATATTCGTTAATATTCGTGAATATTTGAAAATCTTAATATTCGTAATATGCGAATGCTCAATCTATGGAGCCGATCACGTCTTAGTCGCTAAATTGTTTGCTTCTGGTGACCTACCATAATTATTATGAAATTAATCAATGTATAATTCCTATGCTTCGAAAACCCTAAATTGCCGATCTACCCATACACAGAATTCCCCAGATGCCAGTTAAAAGGTGTGAGCTTTATTTCAAAACATGCAGGCAGAACCCTATACCCCGCAGTCGATCGAGTCGATCGATCGAGTCGATTAGGCCTATAACATGGCCAAGTCGAGTCGATCGAAAAATCGTCGACTCGATCGACTTCCAAGTCAAGTCCATCGTTAGTCTTGCCAAGTCGAGTCGATCAAAAAATCGTCGACTCGATCGTCTTACAATTCGAGTCGATTGCTAGTCTTGCCAAGACGAGTCGATTTCTAGTCTTGCCAAGTCGAGTCGATCGAAAAATCGTCGACTCGATCGACTTGCAAGTCGAGTCGATCGTGATTCTTGCCAAGTCGAGTCGATTGTTGTTTCCTCGACTCGACTCGACTTAAAATTACTTAGGCCTACTATTTCTTGAAGTTTCAAAGTGACCTGCATGGTATAATTGACATAATTCAGCTTTTGCACACAAGAAATGCAGCTAATGAACCTTTTTGGCAGCTGGCGATTTCGTGTCAGGCCCGAGTGGAACTGTGAAAGCTAACTACATACGAATTTTTTAGTTTTTCGCCCAAAAGACTTCTAAAACCCGTGCCAACTCCGGTTATTTAAAATCAGATGACCTTTTTTAGTCATATGCTAGGCTACTTTCTTTCTCACCTTCCTCTTCCCGCTGCGTTGATTTAGGCTACAGCTTCTTGATACCTGATGGGGAGGGGATACGTCTTATGCAAATATCTGAATGGGGTGGGTCATGACCGGATTGCCCGCTTACATCCGCTCTTGAATGAGCATGATACAGATTTGCTATTATAAGCATGTAGCATATACATGTAGATGCCAATTTTGAGAATATAAAACCGGGCCTTTTATGGCGTCACTTCGATTATGATACAATTCTACAATTAAATAAGTTTACTGAAAAACAAAATGAGGCTTTATTGTGACGTCACTTTGATCAGGATGCATACCTACTATCATATAATTTCATTAAGTTCGAGAATACCAAACTAGGCCTATGCTTATTGTAACGTCACTCTGATTGTGATACAATTTTACTATTGAGACCTCCTATATATGGTGTTAAAGGCCTCCCCCTATCTTGGTTCCAGTCGTACCTTTCTGAAAGAACTCAAATGATTATATCTGGTGACTCTCGAACCCAATGGGTTCATGTTAATCTGGGTGTTCCTCAAGGTTCAGTTCTTGGACCTCTCCTATTTATTCTTTACACGGCTGACATCTCTTCTCTTTTTCCGATCTGTAGTGCTGCTGGCCATCTATTTGCTGATGATGTTCAGGCTTTTGTCCATGGTCCCTCGTCTTCCCAGCTGCTACTAGTTGCTCTTATTGAATCCCTTACTAATCATCTCCACTCGTGGATGTCTTCAAATCGCCTTTCGCTTAATACTTCAAAGACTCAATTCATCTGGCTAGGTACTCCCCAGCAGCTCCAGAAGCTTGATTTCATTCTGCTCTCTGAAAGATTTCCGCTGTTTTCCTTCTCTTCAAGTGTGCGGGATCTGGGTGTTGTAATTGATAGTTCACTTACCTTTACTGAGCATATTTCCAATGTGACACGCTCGTCATATTTCCATTTAAGACGTCTCAGAGCCATTCGTCGCTCTGTCTCCTCCTCCATCTTCACTACCTTAATTCATGCTTTTATATGTTCACGAATTGACTATTGCAATGCTCTCCTCATTGGTCTTCCTAAAGTTCGTCTTTCACCGATTCAGTCGGTTCTCAACTCAACTGCTAGATTGATTGCCCGCCTTCCCAAGTACTCTCACATCTCTACCTTTATGTTTCATGAACTTCACTGGCTTCCTCTCCGTGCCCGCACACAATTTAAGATCCTCACTCTGATCATAAAGGCTCAACGGGGTCTTGCCCCAAAATATCTCACTAATGTTTTACTTCGTCCTCACTCAGCTTCCTCCCACCGTCCACTTCGTTCATCCAACAGATTTGACCTCTTGGTTCCTCGGTCTAGAACTGCTATGGCTCAGTCTCGATCATTTGTCTCAATTGGTCCTTCTCTTTGGAATGCCCTCTCTCCTTCTGTTGGCTCTACACTTCTTTCTGGTAGTATCTCCTCTGCTTTGTCTCTTCTCAAAACCTGTTTCTTCTCGCGGGGCCTTGCGCACTGGGAGCGCCTCTGAACGGTTCACCATACTAGAGGCGCTTTATAAATGTTTAAATACAATACAATACAATACAATTGTATTATAAGTTCACTTCGAGAATTAAAAAAACTAGACACATTGTGACGTCACTTCGATTATGATACACAATGTAGGCCTACAATTATAGAAGTGCATTTTGAGAATATGAACAAGGAGTATTGTGACGTCTCTTCGATTATGATACAAATGTACTGGGCGTAATATGCTGTTGAGAATATAAACAAGACCTATTGTGACGTCACTTTGATTATGATACAAATGTACTACTATAGAAGTGCATTTTAAGAATATAAACAAGGCCTATTGTGACGTCGCTTCGATTATACAGATCTACCAGTAGATTATGTTCATTTTGTGAATATAAAACGAGGCCTTTTTATGACGTCACTTTGATTATGATACAATTCTACTCTCAAATAAGCTCTCTGAGAAAACGAAATTAAGTCTCTTGTGGCGTCATTTTGATTATGATACAGATCTGCTGTGATATTATTTCATTTTCATAATACAAAACTGGGGCTGTTTAAACGCAACATCGCTTTGATTATGATACAAATCTATTATTAAACGTTCAGTTTGAGAATATAAAAACTAGGCCCATTGTGAGGTCACTTCGATCATGATAGGCCTACAGACCTACTAAAGAAGTACATTTTGAGACTGATTCAGATCTACTATTCTAGAAGTACATTTTCAGAGTATAAACTAGGCCTATTGTGACGCCAGTAGTGAAGTATAGAGAGTGACTAGACAAAGGAAGGCTTATCGCCGGCTTATCCCTAATGAGCCCCGCCCCTGGCACGCCCCCTACCAAGCCCCCTCACTAATGGGCCACGCCCCCTTCCTAATGAGCCACGCCCCTTACTAATGTCCCATTAAGGATCTATTAACGTAATTATCTATTATACTAATTGCTCATTAATTAATTATTATACTAATCCACAGTGCTAACGACCTGTTAATTATCTATTACCTTATAGTGCTAATGACTTGCTAATTATCTATTACCTCAATCCGCCGGGCAGCCGCACTAATCTGCCGAGTCACCGGTCTAATCCGTCACGCATATTACCCTAATCCCCAGCAATAATCCACTCATCTTCCTCCTCCTTCTCCTCCCCCTTCTCCTATCCTCCTCCTCCTCCTTCCCCACCTCCTCTACCTTCTCCTCTATCTCCTCCTCCCCCTCTTCCTACTCCTCTTTCTGAACCCTCATTCGTCCATGGAGCCGCCGCGCTATTACGTCAATCCAACCACTATACTATGCATTAATCCATGCTAAGCAGTACCCCAAGAACCTGTCAATCAAACTCAAACCAACAGTCCTTACATCACCCAACATTATGAGTAATTATTTGGTGGTAATTCTTGCATTCAACCGGCAAGCATACGTCCCAGAACACAACCGTCTCCACTGAAGCGAAGCCAGCCGACTTCTCAATAGATCAGGCAACTTGAAAGAAGACCAATCATTTACAATTATGTGCAAGTAATTGTTGTATTCAACCGACGCGCATACGCCTCAGGGGACAAGGCTCCACTGAAGCGACGCCGGGCAACTTCACAATAGACCAGACGACTTGAAGGAGGTCCAATTATTAGTAAGCAATGTCCCATTCAGACGAACAGTAGACTAAGACACGAGACGGTTGTGGACTGAGACGGACTTTGGACAGCACCGGGACATTGGACCCAGATTTCAATTGGGCATTAGTCAGCGCTAAAGACAATTTCTCTCGGTGGCCCAGGGCATGCCTCCTACAATCAGTGGATGGAAGGGGCATATGTAACACCTCGGTTCAAGTAAACATACTAGCTCCTGACACGCATACGATCAAACTGAATGGCGGGAATGCAAATCTTGTTTTGATCGGTGATTCAGATCCTTACGAACACCAACGCATGACTTTTGGGTTGGAGTCCATTGCCCATTGGTACTAACTTACTGCAACGCTTTTCCCAGACGTTGCAGCCGACGTCTGGCCCCGGATTTGACGGAGGGGTTAGAAGGAGACCAGCCGCGGCGGGGAGCCTACCCTGTCTAATATATGTACATATTGTCTACACATTGTATGTATTTTGTTTCATGTTCTGCGATGCTGTCGACCTGACAAGTGTTGCTGAAGATGATGTCGTCAATGGATCGACAACCCATGACTCCGTCTTTGAGGAGGGAGTTGTAAGCTAATTTAATATGGTGTAGGGCCTGCAGCGGTCGGTTGATTGTTTGTACACTCGCGAGCGTGAAAGACAAACCAGCTGCGTTTTTGGCGCGCGTGTCTAGACGCCTAGTCTAGACGGCCGATCGAGGGTTGCGCGTACGAATGAGAGATAGAGAGAAGGAGTGAGCGTCAGAAGGAATAGTGGCGAGATAGGCTGTGATAAGTGTAGTAGTAGTAGTTGACTAAAGTTGTGGAGAAGAGTTGTAGTTGCTGTGATAATGCAAGGATAGACATTATCGTGTCGTTGCTGCTGTTTCATTTTACGTTGGATTTGATTATAATATACTATTAAACCTGTCGTCGTTGTCGTTGAAGTAAAACAAGTGAAAGACTGTAGAAACTTTAACTAGCCAGTAGATTAAAGTCAGTTTAAATCATTAGGGATAGGCTTAGGCTACTGAAGAACGATATAGAAAAGCTACCGAAGAGACTGGAGGTCAACTAGGGGGAAAGGGGCTGACAGGAGTAATGTCACGGTCACAGCATCCAGAAGCGAGGGGGTCGCGGAGTCCACTGCCGGCAGACTCGGCATCTGGAGGCGAAGGGGTCGTTGGGTTCGTGGGCAACGAGCGAAGGCCCATCAACACCTCTGTGAAGAACCCAAACGACCCCCACGGGGCGCCTTTTGAAGTTACGGAGAAGGGCTCAAGACCAGATGCTGGGGATCAGACACGGACGGTTGGAGGCGACCACCCTCCTGGGCGGAGAACAGTCAACGCGCCGGCTGCCAGGGCCATCAAGGCAGCCGGCGTCATTATATAAGGGAGTGCTGGCGAACTAAGAGAGAGGCCCGGCAGACACGCTAGATGTAACATCGATCTACGAACCTTTTAGAAGCGTGAGAACTGAGAGTCACATGGCCGGCGGAGCCTACGAAACAATCTTATTTAATATCTGCTATTGTTTATGTCATTAACCCGTTTACCGTGTAATAAAAATTTTCTTAGTAAAAATTGGACAAGTTAACTCGGGGATCACGGTAAAGGGGTTAATAAAATCGTTGCAAAACGCATCCTATGCACTGTTATCGTCACGACCGGAGCACCTTACAGCTACATCGGGTTAGGGTCGTGACATCAACTCGTGACAACCCGAGTTTTTCACAGGATCATACATTTGGATCGCGTCATTGCTTGTCATTATCTGGAGTAGGTCTAGTATTTTGTTCTTTCACATTGGGATTGGAAACAGTGTTCGCTCTGTTGCACAGGCCTATAAATGAAAACACAACTGCTTAGGACTCAAATTGTTTTCTATTTCCACGGCGTAGAAGTTTTTTGCTTCAAGAATTTTCCTAAGGTCTATGTTTAATAATTCCGTTTTATGGACGCAGAGTATGCTATACAAGTAATACAACGCATGGTTTAGAATGGAGAACCTACAATTATGGCTAGCCAAAGTTCAATTTTTGGGTAGAATCATGTCTTTTGCTCTTTCTGACGGCAAAGAGCACCATGTTGGGTTTAGAGGGAAACAGATCGCAGGGACGACGATAATCAAATAAGTTTTCCTCAATTATGTTCAGTAAAACAGTGCAATATCTTTTTAGGTGGCGCTGTTTACATCAGATGGGGTCGTACCGCATGTAACAATGGATCCGACGTTGTTTACGATGGAATGGCTGGCGGATCATGGTTTGGCGTGTATGGCGGAGCAAGCAACTACCTCTGTCTTCCAAAGGATCCAATCTGGGGAGAATACCACCCAGGCGTGGATAAGAAGTCTAAGCTTTACGGAACGGAATACCAAGAACCAACATCGTTTAAGTTAGAAAATAACGATGGTCAATCCTTATACCAGCACGACGTTCCATGCGTTGTTTGCCAAAGCCAGACTAAGACTTCGGTCGTCATGATTCCCGCCAGAAATCAGTGTTACAACGGATGGCACGCTGAATACGCCGGATATCTAATACATGTATCAGCGAATTCCGAAGAATATGGTCGGACGGAGTTCATATGCATGGATGGAAGTCCGGAAGCAGTTCCAGGCGGAGAATTGAATCAGAATGGAGCTCTGCTATGGAACGTGGAAGGCGTCTGTGGGTCTCTTCCGTGTCCTCCTTATGTTCCGAATCGTGAACTAACTTGTGTTGTTTGCTCAAAGTAGGTTAGGCCTAATTAGCATGTGGACACGTCATGTGCTATGATCAATGGAACAGCGTAGGATAGTTTTTAACAGAATGTAGCCTAGAAACTAGACATTGTATTAGACTTTAATTCAGAATTCAAAAGACGGCAATCGGAACGAAATTTTGTTTAATACAAATAAACGTCTCATAGTTCATCTGGAATTGATATTAAACCGCAGTTAATTTACCGACATTCGAGTTTTTCATAATTATTTTAAAACTAGGGCCTAACCAGCACACAATTAGTGTAAGCTGCGTGGCTCAATGATTGCGTTGCAGTGAAAACATTGATTCTGTATCTGTTTAATTAATAAAAGAAATCATATTTGAAAACACTCTTATGTTAATACACACATTTTATTACGCTTCTCGCTTAAGGTGCCATTTTGTGCAGAAATGGTTATTCGAGACTCGAAGCTTAGCTTTGGCACCGGTACAATTAGTCATGGATGAAATGCCTACTGCCATATTTCACGTCCAAATGCTCCCTGATACCTTAAGCCCAAGAAATGTCGATTTACAAGCAAGGAATAGGCCTATTATGATAGTTCAATTGAAAATGAAGTGTGCATCTGTCATTGTAAATAAAAACAGGTATGGTTATAATACATGTAGAAGTTGATCAGTGGGTAAAATATACATGTACATTCTACACATGGGCGAAGTTCATCAGAAGCTAGAGGGGCTATGCCCCCAAAACCCACGAACCCACAGACTTGACCTTGCATCACTGAGGACTCCAAAGGATCCGGAGAATGGTAGGCTACTTGTGGGGCAACAGGAGAGCAATAGGCCAAGACTAGTGAGAGGATTGGCCACTAGCTCCTCGTACACCAATTAAGTATAAGAAAAACGAAGTATGACAGTTGTGGCAGTAGGCCCCACCCCCGGGGCGGATCCAGAGGCCAATCTGACCACGCCCCCCATTTAGCGTTTACACAAAACGAGCCCCTCTGGTCAGCAATGTAAGACCGTTCTCGTGCAACATGGATAAGCTAGTTCCAATGCTACAAAGTAGACTCAGGCCTTTATACTATTACATAGGCCTTTGCCTAATTACACTCCCGTCTTCATTTATTCATTATAATAGTCCAACATGAGCAGCAGCAGCAGCTGCAGCAGCAGCTGCTGCTGCTGCAGCAGAACTGAGTTGCTAAGCAACATACATACAAAAATATATATTTATTGCAATCTTAAACCACTCTTTTTATCCGCTCTGAAATAGGCCTAATAATAATTTTTACTTAAATCACATAATACATGTGTGTACCACTATAAAGTTTCAAGTCAGTAAGAAATAGTTAATATTACAATTCTATTTATTGAAGTCTTAGATCAATCTTATCAGCAGTGAAATAGAACAATAATTATTTTACTAAGACGTCAGATTAAAATGCTCCCATTGCAATGTGGAAAAAAAAATTCTGGCTGGAAAGGAGCACATCCCGCTACCAAACCTATATTCGAAGCCTAACGGAAGACACCCTTCAACAAAAGACAAGTTAGCTAAGTATGCAATAGATTGAAAGAGAACCCAGAATTTCGTAGTAGGTGACAGTTACTGTACTTTGTCATTTATGGCATAATCGGGAAGTCATAGTCGAGCAGCAGGTATTTCCATTTTAAATTATTCACAATTCTAACCATTTTAATAGCCAGCATTATTGAAATTGTTTAGAAAAAACACAACACAGTTAAAATACACAGTCGGATTCTGTTATTATGACAGATTGTTCTGGAAAGCATATATTATCTGGTAAAGAATTAGACACGGAGAGGAGTTAACAGTGAGCCACTTTTGCATCATGATCATTAGATATTATTAAATAATGACTAATAATGAAGTAAAAATTTTCCACTTCAAGTGAACCAACTGATGATCAGGGAGTACACGTAGACTAAGTGCTGATTAATAATAATCACGGGATCGGTGTGGGTGAGTCTAAGTAGGCCTAAGGCATGTCTTAACAAGAATAAGATAAATGCAGACATCTATCTCACAGTTTTATTACCTCAAAAGTCTTGTCATCATCAGTTATCTCTAAGTGATCTTCAGTTCACACGCTGGACTGGACCATAATTAGGCCTATATCGATTGCTAATACGTGATATCATTGTCAAAAGATTTTAATTAATTAATTAATTAATATATTTATTGCACATTTAACTCATTATACAATCATGAACATTGCAGTACGGTACAGTACAGTACAATGGGAGCCAACAAAAGCTAGTAGCTTATATTATTATGATCCCTCCCTCTTACCAATTAATATCCATGAATGTTTTCATAGGATACATCATACATATAGGCCTAACTTAACTAGAACTTAACTAACAATGAAGCAGTGACTAATCATAATAATTCTCTGAAGTGCAAATAACAATAATACTATACTCCTATCAAAACTATAAACACTAATAATATAATAATAATGATAATGATAATAATAACAATAATAGCAATAATAATAAAATAATAATGTAACGTCCTAAAAGGTCGCTACAAGTGCTTACTTACTAATTGTTTTTACTAGGTATCGTGGTGCTATTTTTAGACCAATACATAGAGGTAATTTCTTGACGAAGGCCGCAGTCGTGTTCTGTAGGAAACTATTGTACGAGACTTCTGTACGAGGCTTCGGCACGGGTTCTGAATTCTTTAGGATAGCCAATCACAGTCGTTTGTCCGACCTATCAGAGGCCGAGGTTTGCGTTCGTCGGCCGCTTTTGCAAGGTAGCGCTGATTGGTTGATGTGGCCCACGTGATCGTTCGCAACGATCGAAAGAGTGAGTCGAGCTCCAGTTTTGGTCAGGGTAAGAGCTCCGCTCGAGTAGATAAGAAATTGTGTAGATTCTTGTCTGAAACTGCCGAAGTGCATGGCTGATTGCCAAACTGTGACATAAGAAGGAATCGTTGGTTAAGCAACTGGTTTTGGTACAGTTTGCGATTGATATTATTTTTTCTACGTCTATCGAATCGCGTGCTGATTCAGACGTGTGTGTTTTTCTTTCCGATTTTACCGAAGTTGAATGATTGTCACTTCCGATGAGAAATTCTGTGTGAAGCTATCGATGACAAATTATAATATCAGGGGAAGAAGAGATTCGATCTACTTTTCCTTTTCGTATTCGAGAGTTGGCCAAATTGCACGGAAATTCAGGGAAGTATCATAGTATTTAATTGGTCCATAATTGAATCCGAAACGAAGTGAAATTAATTAATTGGAAATTAATTATGTTTGTTGTTGGAAACTGAAACTTATATTGGTATCGAATAATTGTTGATGCTTTCGAACTGAAGTGAGATTAGTTGAACTTAAGTAATTATAATTGACCGTGATAATTAGAAACAGTGTTAGGAAGCACTAATTGATTATATGCTTAGATTCGGTTGAAGTTGAAAAGACATTGAAGTATTAGTGAAAGACATTATTTAATCACGAAATGTTAATTGTCAACGACACTTGTCAATTGTAATTAGTTGGTACATGTCTAATTAAATATTTCTATACAGACGTTAATTATTAATTAGAAGATGGAAACTTCTATAATGTCCGCCGACCACTCAGAAGAAGAGTTGGAGGAACCAATAGCAGAGGGAGAGAAGGGAGAAACCCCTGAAAGAATAGACCAGTTGGAAGAAAGAACTAAACAAGTTGGGGAACTTCTGCTAACTTTCTCAGAAACCTTAGGGAAGTTCATGGAACGTCATGAGTCCCAATTTGAGTGCCTTAGCAGTGAGATTAGTCAACTGCAGGGGCAACACAGTCAGATTAGCCTTTCCCGAGAGGAAGGTGAGGTAATGCCTGAAAGCAAAAGGGAAGGGGTGATTTCACGTAAGGACTGGGGACTTAAACAATCTGTTGAAGGGGATTTGAACCCTGATGGGCTTCAGCTAGAGGAAGCCGTCGTTCTCAAACCGAGAACCGCTGACATATGTGTCCACTCGACCGAAGCTATTCATGGTACCAGTAAGAGACATCCCCGTCCTGAGGTGGAAGACCCAACCCTGATCCATGACTATACCCTGGGAAATAAGTTTGGTCCCTTCGATCTTACTTCCTTGGATGAACCTGTGGAATTACCTGACGACCGAGAACCCCTTCAACAGGACGGCACCTCGTTCGAAACATTAAGGCGGGCTCCTATCACTTGGGAGGCTGAAGAGCATCATCAGGGGTGGGACGTGGTTTTCTTACGAGAGGGCAGGCCGTTACATTTGGTACCAGATTAAGTGGGGTGAAATTAAGTTCAGGTACAGAGGTTCAGACCCAATCTAGTGCAAGTACATTTGGTCCCAGACTAAGCTGGGTTTTGAAATTAAGTTCAGGCACAGAGGTTCAGACCCAATCCAGTGCAAGTACAATTGGCATTAGAACTAGTGGGGTTACAATTGGTACTAGATTAAGTAAAGGGCACACAAGTGGAAATGCAGCTGACGTTCAGGTCCAACTTAGTCGAGATATAAGAACCAGAAAGGAACCTGAAATGGTTTCGAATGAAACTGTAAGGGTTTCGAAAGATGAAATAAGTACAGAATACTATGGCGCAAGGCCAAAGCATATACTTGTTTCAAACACTGAAGATATGAATACTCGAACTGATACTTGACAGGTATATCATAAAGATTTAAACACGATTTATGAAAGCTTTGACTACGAGTCGTATATGCGCGACAAACAAAACAGATTGAATAGAGATATAACCGAACAGTTGAAATATAATAGTGAAGACTCGGAAGTAACTGATATGCGGCCTTTTCATAGATATGTGCTCGACTCAAATGCGATAGCTATAGGGCAAGATCGTGTAAAACATATACTAACTCTGGAATGTTAGTTGTAGATAAATCAAATGGGAATTTGTCGTTCACACGAGAGTACGACTGGGGTCCACGAGATGCACATCCTCGTCCCATCTCAACCACAACTCCACGGGCTGCCACCTTCCCGTACTCGTCGTACGCATTCATGAATACTGAAACTGGACGACCGAGTGAAACTACACCACGAATCATCTCTTCGAAGATCCCGGGTGTGCACGGCGTTCAGGTACGTGAAATGAAACCCGAACTAGAAAAGATCGCGCTAGCTTCCGCTTCGATTCATCGAACGCCCACCCTGACGACATCTTTGAGTCGGCCGATTTTGTTTACGAAATCTTCGTCGCTAGAAACTCAGGTTACTCAAAGTTACAAATACTTAACTCGTGAGACAGTACAGCCCATCTGCGTGCCCTACTACGGTCCAGTCTCGTACAATGAACAGGTTGCCTTGGCGAAACACTTAATGCAGTGGCCAACGATGAAACCGATTGTCGGAGGAGGTCTCAAAGATGAACTGCCTAACCCGCCTACACTCGTGAGCGGTTTTGCTTCTGAAAACCCGCCCACAATTGTCAGCTCTTGTGCTCAGGTGTTGTCGCCGAAAAAGGACACTGTCGAACAGTCTCGATCTGCGTCTTCTGATCCTGTGAAAGAACGAACGAGAACTCACATGAAATTAGATCGCTACAACGGGAAAACATCTGTGGAAGTGTTTCTCAAGAAGTTCGAAGTATGTTCGAAAAGCAACCGTTGGACTGAAGAGGTGAAACTGGCCCAACTGACGTGTGCGCTAGTAGAACCGGTAGACCAACTTCTGCATGAATTCGACTCGGAAGCCATTACCACCTGCACTGATCTAGTCGACCGTCTACGACTACGATACGGAAGCTCAGACCAGGCAGCCTTGTACCAAACCAAACTGAATACTCGCCGACAGAAATCGGGTGAAGACCTTGGCCAGCTGGTACAAGACATCCGGAAGCTTATGATCTTAGCTTTCCCAGGACCGTCGTCCGCGCATAGTGAGACAATAGCTATCCGAGCTTTTCTTGACGCACTGTTAGACAAGGACCTAGCTTTAAAGGTACGAGAGCGGGAACCAACCACGTTAGATAGCGCCTACAAAATCGCTCTCCGGTTGGAAGGTTATCGCAAGGCTGACAAAAATGATGCCGGATTCCACGACCGTCGACCGGGTCGCATCAAGACAGTGAGAGAAGCAGAAACAACCCTCTTCGAAAAGTTCAACCAGATGCAAGAAACACTGTCTCGTCAAATGAAAGAAATGTTCCAGAACCAGTTGAGTGCTACTTCGACTGAAGGTCAGTTTCGGCAATGGCAGCCGCAACGTTCGTCACCGCCAAGGAAAGGAACAGGAGCCAACAATCAGCAGTGGAACCAAAATAGAAATAACAACTTTCAACAGGTGAAACGGGACAATCGTCGCTGCTACGAGTGCAATCAACCGGGACATCTGGCTCGCGTTTGTCCAGTACGTCCACAGAGGTCGCCAGCGGATGAAGAAACCGATGAACCCGCCGGGAATGAAGAAGGAAACGTCAGACGCGTCAAGGGTAGAAATGATGCCTACCTCTCCGTGAAGTTGAATGGAAAATCTCTTCTGGCCTTGCTTGACTCTGGCTGCGAAATGACATTATATCCTACTTCGCTGGTGGATTCAAAAGATGTCCAGAATTCAGAACAGTCCTTGTTAGCTGCTAACGGGTCTGCTATTCGTGTTGTGGGAGAGACAATACTTAAACTGCAAATCGACGGTCATGAATTCAAGATTCCATGTCTGGTAACGGAACAGGTATCCGAACTGATCTTGGGACTCTCCTGGATGAAAGATGAGAATGTACTTTAGCATATTGGTCGCAACTGGATTCTGGTGGGAAGCCATCGATTCGAAGTGCAATCCAAACCCCGTGTCGGACTATGCCGTAAGATAGTGATCTCTCATGACACACTCGTCGTGGCAAAAAGTGAGATGGACGTTGAAAGCCATGCGCTCCTTCCGAACTTGAAAGCAATGACTGACTCCTGGGCTGTGAATCCAAAAGTGTTAGACTCCGGACTCGTTCTAGCCGGAACATTGCTCCCTAACCGGAACTTCGATCTTCCGCTTCGGGTGATGAATCCCACCGATCAACAACTCTGGCTGAAGAAAGGGGTCCATTGTACCGCCGAACCGGTTACGGTAATGGGGGAAGAAAAACTCTTGGGGTCTGCGGCTGGGTGTGCAGCCGTTAACGAAACGTTGCCCAAATCTACCGATGCTGAAATTGCGGCGATCCTTTCTCCTCTTTGGAGAGACATTGCCGCCGATGTACCGGAAGAAGTACAGGAACGTCTGCGACAAATCATTACTGCAAATCAGGAAGACTTTTCGATGAATGAATGGGATTTGGGCTTCACCGATGTAATCCAACACGAAATAGAAACTGGAAACGAAAGCCCTGTTCGACAACCATTACGTCGCCAGCCGTTAAGGCTATTACCAATCATTGATGAACAAGTGAACAGTATGTTACAACAAAAGTTGATAGAACCGTCAGCCTCCGCCTGTGCGAGTAATGTAGTAATGGTGAAAAAACGAGATGCTACCCCAAGATTTTGTGTGGACTTTCGAGCGGTGAACACTAAAACTCGAAAGGACGCTTACCCTCTACCTCTGATTAGCGAGAGTCTGGATACCTTAGCGGGAGCTAGGTGGTTCAGTACTTTTGATTTTCGTTCAGGGTACCATCAGGTTGCAGTTCATCCAAAGGATCGCCAGAAGACTGCCTTCATCACTAGAAGAGGAAGTTTTCAGTTAAGGGTGTTACCCTTCGGCCTCTGCTACGTTTTCAAGAATGATGAACCTTGTTATGGCTGGATTGAATTTCGAGGTATGTCTCATTTACCTAGACGACATCATTGTGTTTGCCGAAGATCTAGAAACCCACTTGAAACGCCTAACACAGGTCTTAGAACATTTGGCATCTGTCGGGTTGAAGTTGAAGCCTTCGAAATGCCACCTGCTACAACGCCGATTGTTATTCTTAGGTCATGTCGTAAGTGAAAATGGCATTATGACCGATCCGGAGAAAACCATCGCGGTTAAAGATTGGCCAACTTCTAAGAAGCTTCGAGACGTACGCGCCTTCATTGGATTGTGCTCTTACTATAGAAAATTTGTGCCGGACTTCGCCAAAATTGCAAAACCGCTACATGCTTTGACAAAAAAGGGTTTCGGTTTCAATGGTCCACCGAATGTGAAGTTGCTTTCTCTCACCTGAAACAACTCTTGACTGAGTCGCCTATCCTGGCTTTACCTATTGACGATGGGTTGTACATTCTTGATACTGATGCATCCGGCGAGGCCATAGGAGCGGTTCTTTCACAAATCCAAGGATGGCAGGAACGCGTAGTTTGCTACGGTAGTCGACTCTGTTCTACGGCGGAACAGAACTACGACGTTACGAAACGAGAACTCCTGGCTATTGTCTACTTGCTAAAGACCTATCGACAGTATCTGTTGGAACGTCGGTTTTTGTTACGCACCGACCACTCCGCCTTACAATGGCTGAGGAGGACGCCGCTTCCTATCGGACAACAGGCCAGATGGTTGGCCATAACAGAAGAATTCGAGTTCGACATTCAACATCGAGCCGGAACCGCACACCAGAATGCGGACGCCTTGTCGCGTATACCTCAACAAGTTCAAGTTGTCCGTGAAACGACGGGCCTCCGTGGGGGAGCGGTGGATCTACCGACCGAGTGGGACCGGACGACCATTCGAGATGAACAACGAGCTGACCGCAAACTGGGATGGGTTATCCAAAAGAAGCTCAGCTCTGATGATCCCCCTCCTACGACGAACTGCGGCGTCATAGCGGAACTGTAAGGAACCTAGTAGCCCAATGGCCGCAGCTAGAACTCAACAGGGAACTGCTTATCCGGAACTGGATCCACGCAGATAATGGACAAGTTGCGACCCAACAATTGATTCCCCCGCGCAGTCGACGATCTTCGTTAATGCAGCTCGCTCATGAAGGAATTACTGGAAGACACATGGGTATCCGACGTACCCTTGCACAACTCCAAAAGAGGGCTTACTGGCCGGGATGGAGAGAGGACGTACGAATGGCACTTCGGCGGTGTGTCCCGTGCGCCCAGTACCACCGTGGGAAGACCCCCCCGACAAGGTCGTCTCCAACTGATGTCAGTGGGAGCTCCGATGGAGTGTTTCGGGGTGGACATCACCGGACCGCATCCCACCTCCAGTAAGGGATATCGTTATATCCTTACTGCCGTGGATCACTTCACCCGTTGGGCGGAAGCGTACCCGATCCGCAACCAGGAAGCGACGACCGTGGCACGGGTTCTAGTCGAGGAGGTTTTCTGTCGGTTTGGCTGCCCGCGACAAATCTTAACAGACCAAGGCCCATGCTTTGAGGCGAAGCTGTTCAAGGAATTGTGTCGTCACCTCCAGATTGATAAGATGCGAACCACGCCGTACAAGCCGAGTAACAATGGATCCATGGAGAGGTTTCATAGAACCTTGAACACTCTACTCGGGAAGGTGGTAGCCCAGAACTAACGCGACTGGGATGTGCATCTTCCCTACGTCCTCGCCGCCTATCGAGCAAGCGAAAGCGAAAGCACCGGATTCACTCCTAATCGGCTGTTCTTGTCACGAGAGCTGTGCATGCCGATCGACTTAGTTTTGAGAGATGTTCAAGTTGCAAATGCTTTGTCTAGTACCGATGATTTTGTTGTGAATCAAATTGAGAATGTGCAAAGTAACTTTGAAACTGCACGAAACTTTATGCAGCGCCATGTCACTAATCGGAATTTTCGGTACTACATGAGAGTGAAACCCGCTAGGTTTCCCACAGGGTCATGGGTTTGGTATTTTTTATCCCAGGAGACGCCCTGGAATCAAAGATAAGTGGAATAAACTCTATACTGGACCCTATAAGGTAATTGAACAGCTGAGCCCGGTCCTTTTTAAGATTCAGAAATCCGCACGCTCGCAAGCTAAATTGGTTTACATTGATAAACTTAAAATGTTTGTGGGGGAACCCCCTGAAGATTGGGACGTGAAAGAGAATCCAGATCCGGTAGGTCCTTTAGATTTGGAGACCTTGAATGGATTGACAAACTTAAAATGTTTGTGGGGGAACCCCCTGAAGATTGGGACGTGAAAGAGAATCCAGATCCGGTAGGTCCTTTAGACTTGGAGACCTTGAATGGATTGAATAATCCTGAAGTTGAGGAATTAATGTCCGTTGCGAGACCTCGCAGGAACATTGTTCGCCCTGTAAGATATAGGTAACGTACATGTATGTAGTGTAAGATAATATCGCGTAATGGCGATAGGTTTAGGCTTTGGCGAGAAGCCTGGTTTTAGTTCCTTCGGATATAATACATATAAAAATACATGTGACTTTTTGTTTCTAAACTTGATCTAGGTTAGATCATGGGGGTAGGTAAGAATTGTTTACTTGTTGTTCTATTTGCATTGTTTTCTTTGTTGCCACGAAAAAAGGGCAAGAATGCTGTGCTTGTAGGACAATGTATGTAGCATAGAAGCTGTAATTGCCTAACCGTGATTAATTGTATAATCTATGATTAGATTATTTGCTATTTTGAATTCTATACGGTTAGTGAAAGCAGGTTTCCGATGTTGAATGATGGGCTGTAACTGTCCAGACAGCGTTACTGGTCTGCTATATTGTATTCCGTCCTGTAAGGTGGACGTAGAAAGAATATTACATAGGTTAAGGAGACATCCGTCCTAGTATGGCTTGGGTATGCCTCACTAAGCAGTAAAGCCTTCGCTTAATAGTTTCAGCCCAGTGTAACGTGTAAGGTGGGTAATGAAGTACTGACTGCCCATCGCTGACAGCGAGTGTGAGATGAACTAAGGAACAGAGTTTTCTCAGAAATCTCTTTGGTTACTGGTGAGGATAGAATTAAAAGAAATACAGTCTTCTCTTATTGTGTAACGTATATTTGGTTCATAGTTATTGGTAACCTGTTAAATTGAGTTGTAATGTGCTGATTTGTTAGCATAATAGTATAATAGGATTTGGTGCCGGAGCAGGGAATATTGTGTTTGGAAGACATTTATTTATCCTAGTAAGTGGCTCCGAGCAGTTGATGGGTTAGGAATGATGATTTTAAACTGTGCTAACTGTAAACTTGATTCAATTAGACTTAGAGTAACTTTTGGTACCGAGATTTATTGTGATATTTTTAAATGCTTATAAGTATACGTTTGTTAAATGAACAAATGATATCGTTTCCGCGATGTGGAAAGGCTTAGATTCTTTTTGTTTGAATGCTTTTCACCTAAGCATACCGGGGTTGTCGGTACTATCTCGTCGCCTCAGAGTCATCTTCGCGTATGTCCATTTTTTTCAAAATCGAGTTTAGACTTGATTTGTAGCAAACATTTGTTTATCTCTCTTCACTGTTAACCGTTAGGAGATACGACAAGTCGTTTTAAAGATATTCACCGAAAACTACCTGTCGTATGTCCATGTATGAGGATTGCCTTGTCGTATCTCCAATTAAATTGGAGATACGACAAGGTGCGCATTCACGGTTTAAAAGTGCATTGTCGTATGTCCAGAAAAGCTCGTCGTTGAATGGACGATGGAGATACGACATCCCACTTCGTAGTATCATAGTGACGTATGTCCAGGAAATAAAAACGTTCTTTTATTTAAAAAAGAGTATTAAACTTGCAAAAATTGAAACGAGCAAAGTCGCAATTGATTGTATATTGCTTTCTTTTATAATTGCATCTTTTTTTAAAATTTTCTCACGTCAGGATGACTTGCAATTGATTTAAATCCATTTTACACAACATTTTCCAAAATTTCACAAAAACCATTCTAAGTTTCAGTTTAATTTTAATGCAACATCCTTTAATTAATGTAGATGCTTTAATATGAAGTTATTGCCTGAAGTTTTATTGTACTAATTTTTTTAAATTTCCGTCCAGAGTTTCGAAACTTCTACCTCGTTTTTCTCGGAATTCACAAAAGTGGACATACGCTAAGATGACTCTGAGGCGACGATCTGTGTTATGCAAGGTGTCAGTTGACGATTTTGTTCTTATGTAGTATCGTGGTGAACTAGTTAAGGATTGTGTGATTATGTTATTTAGTTCCGGATTCAATTCTGGAAATTTTCCAATAATTTGGAAAATTAGATAAAGTGGGGGGGTGTAACGTCCTATAAGGCCGCTACAAGTGCTTACTTACTAAGTGTTTTTACTAGGTATCGTGGTGCTATTTTTTAGACCAATACATTACATAGAGGTAATTTTTTGACGAAGGCCGCAGTCGTGTTCTGTAGGAAACTACTGTACGAGGCTTCTGTACGAGGCTTCGGCACGGGTTCTGAATCCTTTAGGATAGCCAATCACAGTCGTTTGTCCGACCTATCAGAGGCCGAGGTTTACGTTCGTCGGCCGCTTTTGCAAGGTAGCGCTGATTGGTTGATGTGGCCCACGTGATCGTTCGCAACGATCGAAAGAGTGAGTCGAGCTCCAGTTTTGGTCAGGGTAAGAGCTCCGCTCGAGTAGATAAGAAATTGTGTAGATTCTTGTCTGAAACTGCCGAAGTGCATGGCTGATTGCCAAACTGTGACATAAGAAGGAATCGTTGGTTAAGCAACTGGTTTTGGTACAGTTTGCGATTGATATTATTTTTTCTACGTCTATCGAATCGCGTGCTGATTCAGACGTGTGTGTTTTTCTTTCCGATTTTACCGAAGTTGAATGATTGTCACTTCCGATGAGAAATTCTGTGTGAAGCTATCGATGACAAATTATAATATCAGGGGAAGAAGAGATTCGATCTACTTTTCCTTTTCGTATTCGAGAGTTGGCCAAATTGCACGGAAATTCAGGGAAGTATCATAGTATTTAATTGGTCCATAATTGAATCCGAAACGAAGTGAAATTAATTAATTGGAAATTAATTATGTTTGTTGTTGGAAACTGAAACTTATATTGGTATCGAATAATTGTTGATGTTTTCGAACTGAAGTGAGATTAGTTGAACTTAAGTAATTATAATTGGCCGTGATAATTAGAAACAGTGTTAGGAAGCACTAATTGATTATATGCTTAGATTCGGTTGAAGTTGAAAAGACATTGAAGTATTAGTGAAAGACATTATTTAATCACGAAATGTTAATTGTCAACGACACTTGTCAATTGTAATTAGTTGGTACATGTCTAATTAAATATTTCTATACAGACGTTAATTATTAATTAGAAGATGGAAACTTCTATAATGTCCGCCGACCACTCAGAAGAAGAGTTGGAGGAACCAATAGCAGAGGGAGAGAAGGGAGAAACCCCTGAAAGAATAGACCAGTTGGAAGAAAGAACTAAACAAGTTGGGGAACTTCTGCTAACTTTCTCAGAAACCTTGGGGAAGTTCATGGAACGTCATGAGTCCCAATTCGAGTGCCTTAGCAGTGGGATTAGTCAACTGCAGGGGCAACACAGTCAGATTAGCCTTTCCCGAGAGGAAGGTGAGGTAATGCCTGAAAGCAAAAGGGAAGGGGTGATTTCACGTAAGGACTGGGGACTTAAACAATCTGTTGAAGGGGATTTGAACCCTGATGGGCTTCAGCTAGAGAAATCCGTCGTTCTCAAACCGAGAACCGCTGACATAATTATGTGTCCACTCGACCGAAGCTATTCATGGTACCAGTAAGAGACATCCCCGTCCTGAGGTGGAAGACCCAACCCTGATCCATGACTATACCCTGGGAAATAAGTTTGGTCCCTTCGATCTTACTTACTTGGATGAACCTGTGGAATTACCTGACGACCGAGAACCCCTTCAACAGGACGGCACCTCGTTCGAAACATTAAAGAGGGCTCCTATCACTTGGGAGGCTGAAGAGCATCATCAGGGGTGGGACCCCCTGTCACGTGGTTTTCTTACGAGGGGGCAGGCCGTTACAATAATAACAGTAATAATAATACAATAAAAATAATAATACTAATATCAATAGCCTGATATTTATTATTAGAAACCGGCAACAGAATAATAGCAGCAGAACGGCATCTCGTCACCATAAACATCTATTCTACGACAATTTGATTATTATAATAGCCTATAGCTAGCTTATGTGCAGTTGGTTATTAATCGTCTTTCTTCGATGAAAAAAATTGACAGAATCTGTTAATGACTAAAATGTTAACAAGTGTTCTAAACGCTTATAGGTGTTCTAAAAGCAAACAAAATTAGCTAGGCCTACTAGGAATATAGCCTACAGTTATACACACCTGTTAGTGGCAATGTTCAAACAAAACAAATAAGTTAATTTGCAAAACAAACGCGGAAGTGACTTTAAAAAAACTTTTCTTCGTCTGGGGAGGAGGATAGGCTACGACAATTATGGGGATACTCTATTTCGTGACACCGGTGTAAAAGTTTCAAATTACCCCCTCCTAAACATTACCCCCCCCCCCCGGTAACTTGAAACCGGTTTCAGATTAACCCCCGAAAACTAGATTTGCATCCATCATCACCTTCATTGCGCTAAACAATCAGAAAAATCATCCTGCTTCTTGTTTTGGTCTGAAGATTTTCAATCGTCATCCTACTTCGTGCTTTGTTATCAATATTTTAATAGGAAAAAATAATAGCCTCGAAGTCATTTCTACATGTAACTTCAGCGGCGATTTAGTATTTTAGTTACACGTGAAAATATTGATAACAGACCACAAAGTGGGATGATGGATGAAAATCTTTAGACCGAAACAAGAAGCGGGATGATTTGTTTGATATTTTTAGTGCAATAAATGCGATGATTGATGCAAATTACAGTTTGCAGGGGGTAATGTTTAGGAGGGGGGTAATTTGAAACCTTTACACCGGCAAAATTATGTTAATAGTAGAAATTATTTTAGTCTGAAATAACTAAAATCAGCGCACTTAGGCCTATCAGGTCATGCAAATACGCCCATCCTTAAATTATTATGATCTCGTCGTAAAAGATTGCCCACTGAATATTTCTATTAAACTGCATTGACTGTTTTCTCAGCAAACCATAGGCTAGGCTACTATAAATGTGGAACTATTGATATTTTTAGCTTATACTTATAGTAATCTGCAAAGTGCAAACTGCAGAATACTGCAAATTAACGATTTGTTGCACTCGAGTCCTGCATTAATTAAGAGCAAATGAATCCAGGACAGAACTGTCTGCCAAAATGTGAGAATCACTGCTCTAGGCCTACGCAACTAGGCTTAAATCTGATCACGTCAGAATAGAATCGCATAAAAACCAATGTTTAGCCTACATTTTGTTGCATCTGGATCTCAAACTGTGTGAAACTTCTGATGATACGTCGCATTTCGGTTAAACTTTGGTACCCTTAAAATGAGTTGTCAAAGTAGGCCTACCGGTATTAGAAAAATTACAATAGGCGTAATAACAATGGTAAAGTAATGAGGTATCTATAAGCCTAATCAATGTCTAACTCACAGAAAAATGTCGCGATTTATCTTACATGGACGGACATGATTGTAACGAGCAATGTCGCAATGCTATCTTTAAGTGCATCTACTGTAAGTAATTTATCTCACGAGTGTCAAATGATTATTGAAAACTTGCCGATTTATTAGACAAGTGATCTGTTCACGGGTTGGCTGATATGCGTCGTCATAATAATTAGAAAAAGAGTGTCATCATAAATTATATAAATAGGCTATATAAACTGATGTTCTGAAAGATCCAGTTCTAATTTTGCAGTTAATTTCGAATCTGGCCTTCCAGGTCATCCTTACAAACTCTTGCGCTATACTTCCATTCGTCATGAAGACCGTCTACAGTTTGGTGAAGTTGGTGTCGTGTCTTCTCGTTGTTCCTTTCCTTGTGACCGTTGCATTCGGTTCAGATAAGATCGAACATCCATCAGGAACAGCGGAAAGAGTAAGAAAAATATTGATTAGTAAATCTAACTAGAGCCACGCATCGCAATAGAATTATTATTAGGTGGAAAATGATTGCCATCGTTTTTGCAACTTCCACATTATTGTCTGCACAAAACATCTTCCAATGACACGCTAACATTAAGTCACAGCCAGATAGCTACCGATGAGTAATGGTGGACAAGTTGGCCTAAAGCACCAAAGACCTTAAAGAAAACTTAATTGAGACAAAGCTGATACCGAGCAAAACAACTTAAACAAGCAAAAACTGGGAGAGAAATTCAGCATTTAGGTCATAAAACCGAAAATACTAATCGTAGACCTCACATTTCTAAAGCGATAGCTTACTCAAAAGCTAAGAGCAGAGCACGAACTTCACAAGCAATATTCTACACAGATCGAAACAACTCGTCCGAAAATACTAAGCTGAACTTCAAGTCTGTGGTACAAAATTTGTGCCATAATCATTTAGGCCTATTCTAGTATGGTTTTAGACCTATCCACAATTTATCAAATATGAGCATACAGTTTTTGTGATTTCATTAATCGTTATTTTCGTCATCCTCTTCCACAAGCCGTCTTTATTCTGAGCCCATTCGAGGTCGTCCATAAAGTACGTCACGCTCGAGGGGGGAGGGGGTGTAAGAAAGTGTGACAGTTTGTGACAGGGTGAGGGGGGTCAGGCCATGTGTGACATCACACATTTTTTTAATGATGTGTTTTATATAATTGTCTAGTCGAATTTTTGCAATTTTTGCTTTCAAATTCAATCTACATTGAGTTACTGCTTCAACAAATAACTGTGACAACTGTTGACAATTAGCTATTCTACTATTAAAGTCATTTTAATAATGTGATAGTTCTTTTAAGTGGAAACTTTACAGTTTAATTATAGTGAAGTGCGTTTTAGATTAAATTTGAATAAAGTGTTAATTTTTTAAAAATTCGAAATTGTGACGTACTTGGGGGGGGGGGTCCGAGAAAGTGTGACGTACTTTAGGGGGGGGGTCCGAGACTTGTGACAGTTTGTGACAGGGGGTAGGGGGTCAAAAATGGTCAAAACTAGCGTGACGTACTTTATGGACGGCCCCTTCGCAGATCATGTGCATTGTGCAACGTGCAGCCTACAGTTCTTCGTGTCCTACTATGAGAGGAGTCATCAGGCTTCTTTCTTATACTGGGGCTGGTTCAAATTTCCCCCTAGTCCCTGGCGTGGTCCTGGTGACCTGCGCGATGAGTCCAAACAACCAGACTCCTACACTGCATCATCTACGACACTAGAATGTGCATCGTGTGGCGGTTAAAATAATTATAATAATAATATATGCTGAAAGGAGAAAGATTTTCCTATCTAGCTGGTTGTTGATGCTCCAAATCCATCGTTGTATAATCTTACTGCTAACTCAATCACGAACGATGGTTCTGCTTCAGGTATCCTATAACCCATCTTCATTTCAACTGAAACAATCAGCCAATATTATAGGCTACTAGGAAGGAAACCTGATAACCAACTTTATCTTGCCTCCTTTACCCGAAAATAGACCGACAATAATTATTAGTATGGATCCATTTTAAAATTGTAACCCTTAGATGTTTCGTCCAGTTAATAGCGAGTTCTAACGTTGTCGCTGCCTGGTCCGATATCGGTAAGAACGAGACGCGAAGATTCAAGCATATTGAAGCAAATCAGTAAAGAGAGCTTCATACCGATCTGTGGACCATTACGATCCACAATTAGCTCATATCATGTTCCCAACGGTGTCCTCCACGACCTTGAACACGACAGGAGTCATTCTGTGGTCCTGTCGCACTCCTGTATAGGCTACACACGGAACAAATCGATCGGAAGGTGCATCAGTAATGCGGACTGCACACAGTGTGACCTCGTAGGAATACCTCAACAAGCCATATTTGTTTTGTTAAAGTGTTAAAGGAGAGGATGTTCGCATTGGAACAGACACTCGACACAGACACACAGCTATCCACTGATTACATGGGTCATCCACGTTGTCACTCCCTCGAATGTTGGCAACTCTGCTGGTATGTGGCAATAAAGGAAGGAATGTACCTCGTCCTCAATAAACGCTTCAGTTTTAAGCCATAATATTGTCGTTATTTCTAAAAACTGAAGCACATGTTTTGTGTTAGCCTACATAGGCCGTACGGTGTAAGCCTACGTGTATTATATTGAATACAATTCACAATGTATTAACAGAGCATCAGCTATAATGATTTCATCAGTCTGCATGCTGATTTCATCAGTCTGCATGCTGATTTCATCAGCATGCAACAAGAAGTAAAAGCGTTACGGACTCAAAGAGCAACCTTCGAATGGACCGGTTAGACAACTGATATCAATTAATTATTAATAAATTATTCTAACATTGTCTTGAAAATATTTTTTGTTTGCTGATGACAAGCGCTCAAATGTGATTTGGTTATAATTCTCATACAATTTTTTGTGTCAATTTGTGGTTCTCCAAATGATTATTGCTTACACTGCTGCTAAAAACGAAAGCCTCCTAAAAGAAGCCATTGTCCGATTTAAGGAAGGCTCACATTTCTAGAGAATAAAATTTTACATGTTTCAACCTACCCCGTTTTGTTTCACAGTTTAGAGTACATGTATAATAGCATTTGTTTTGAATAAGATAATGTTTAGTGCGTTTCTGTGTAAGCTACAAGAGTAGCATATGAGCGATCATCATCTACATCGTTACTATATTTATCGAGCTGTAACTTATATAGCGCTAGTGTGCAATGCGCAAATTATCAACCAATGGTGCACCAGGGTGTCAGTGATGATGAGAGTCTATAGTGGAAAAGCAATCCGGAACAGATCTGTTTATTACTTGAGTGCCCAAGGTATTTTGGGGTACACGAATGCCCAAGCTGGGGTCCGCGCGGACCCTCGTGTTTCAATGTTGATTTGTTCAAAACGGATTAGAATATTGAAACAGAATTTAGCTCACAGTTTAAAGGTGCCATTTCATTGCTTAGGGTTGCAGCAAACTATAGGAACCTCAGTGGATCTTATAAATGTAGTGATATCACACATATTCGAAAAACTGCTTAAGGTGCCGAAATTACCTCATTTTACCCTATAATACCAAATGAATTTTCAATCGCTTGATATTTCTTATTTTGCAATAGCGCCACCTGAATAATAATAATAAAAATAATGTCAAAATCTCGTGATATAATTATTATATCGCGTGATTTTGACAATTATATTCTATGCGTGCTTGCGTCATTTACCGAAGGAAGCCTACGTACGTCCGGCGCATTCGCGTGCATGCCAGTAAGGTCTAGTGTAAGACATTTTCCCCCGGACATAGCCACCGGACAAATTCCCGGACACCCCCCGATGTAGTCTTGGACATTAATCCCCCAACATTAAGCCCTTCACTGTGCAAATGACCTATTTATGTAGGTCATTTTCATACATCCAGCTTCTACTTACGCCAAGAATTAGTTATATCAATCCAGTTTCATTTAAGCCCAAAATTAATAGCCTATTCGTCAATAACTCCCGGTGCCAAACCGGTCGGCGACAAATCAGCGACGCTAAAACGTCCGGCATCGCTTTGGGCGTTGTTGACGGTAAAGCAAACCAAGATTTTTGGTGGGAGAGAAACAGATCTCGGGACAGTGCAATTAATAAAATAATTATTGACGGTAAAGAAAGTCATGATTTTTTAAAGCTGAGAAACAGATCTCGGGACGTGCAAATAAATTAGGTTTTCTTCATTTCAGTACAACGAAGGCGCTGCAATCTATTTTAGGTGGCGCTGTTTACATCAGATGGGGTCGTACCGTATGTAACGCTGGATCCGACGTTGTTTACAGTGGAGTGGCTGGCGGATCATGGTATGACGTGTATGGCGGAGCAAGCAACTATCTCTGTTTACCATTAGATCCGATCTGGGGAGTTTACAACGAAAGCGCCTCAATATATTCTAAACTCTACGGAGCGGAATATCAATCGCCAAGCTCGCTTGGGTTAGAAAATAATAATGGTCAACCTTTACATGACCACGACGTTCCATGCGTTGTTTGCCAAAGCCAGACGAAGACTGTGGTTGTCATGATTCCCACCAGAAATCAGTGTTACAATGGATGGGACGCTGAATACGTCGGTTACCTCATGTCGGCGCATTCCGAAGAAAATGGTCGAACGGAGTTCATATGCATGGATGGAAGTCCTGAAGCAGTTCCAGGCGGAGAAGCAAATCAGAACGGAGCTTTGTTCTACCATGTGGAAGGCGTGTGTGGGTCTCTTCCGTGTCCTCCTTATGCGTCGAATCGACAACTAACCTGTGTTGTTTGCACAAAGTAGGTTAGGCCTAATTAGAATGTGGACACGTCATGTGCTCCGAGCAATAGAAAAGCGTAGGATAGTTATTAAATGCAAACATTAAGTGTAGGCTACACATGTGTTAGACTTTAATTCGGGATTCAAAGGAAGGCAGTCTAAATGAAAGTTTGCTTAACACAAATCAACGGCCTGTCATCTAGCGGTTCTATCCCATCTGGAATTGATATTAGCCTGCACTTAATTTACCGATATTCAAGTTTTTCATAATTATTTTTTAACAAACCAGCACACGATAATTATATTGTAAGCTGGCTATGATGATTGCGTTATGGTGAAGACGTTGATTTTCTATCCACTCAATTAATAAACAAAATCATATTTAAAACACTATGTTAATACGCACATTTTATCACGCTTCCCGCTTATAAGCGTCATCACGTATAATTATATTTTTATTCGAGACTCAGATCGACTACAGCGCGGACACTGCATCGGAGTTTCACACCGAAGCGCTGAGCAATTGAGAGTGAAGGACTTGCCAAAGGTCCTTACGCGGCGACATGAGGTGGAACCTGCAACCGTCTGGCTGCAACGTAACGAATATACCCGTTGTT
Organism: Lumbricus rubellus; assembly: GCA_945859605.1. Taxonomy (NCBI): domain Eukaryota; kingdom Metazoa; phylum Annelida; class Clitellata; order Crassiclitellata; family Lumbricidae; genus Lumbricus; species Lumbricus rubellus. Next base: position 5,585,948 of record OX243813.1, on the reverse strand, counting down.
GAACTGGGAGCGCTTCTGAGTAGATAACCTTGACGGTGCGCTATATAAAAGGTCAATAATAAATATTTAAATTTAAAAAAATAAATAATAATAATAATAAAACCCACTGCACCACCGCGTCACACAAGTAGGAGAAGTAAGTAAGCAAGAATGTATTTTAATGAATTGGCCGCAAATGCACTGCGGGGACATCGAATAAAAACAATCTGAAAGTGTACAATCACAAAATAATAATAGCAATGTGCAATTATTAGCACAGCAGGCAGCTTCGGAGCTGTGTGTGGGTGGGTGAGGGAGAGAAAGAGAGAGATTTAGGCCTACAGACAGACAGACAAGCAGACAGACAGAGAAATAGAAAGAGAAAAGGAGACAGACACAGATAACAGATAGAGAGAGAAACAGAAGAATAGAGAGACAGAAAGACAGAGATAGAGAGACAAAGACAAAGAGAAATAAAGAGAGAAAGAAAGAGAGAAAAAATAAAGAGAGAGTGAGTGAGAAAGAGAGAGAGAGAGAGAGAGAGAGAGAGAGAGAGAGAGAAAGAGAGAGAGAGAGAGAGAGAGAGAGAGAGAGAGAGAGAGAGAGAGAGAGAGAGAGAGAGAGAGAGGGCAGACAGAGACATAATTAGTAACAAAGACAGAGAGGGTAAAGATAAAGTAGCAAGGAAAGGTTAGAAAGGTTGCCACTTCATTCAGGTTTGAGCAAGGACTTGAGTAGAGCAGATTTGAAGCCTGACTGAAACACCCTTTAGCAAGATATAAGTTGGCTAAGAACATAGTAAGTTTATTCTAGCCATTTCATATTTTGCATTGTAGATCCTGTTTAGGAAAAAACCCACAATAACATTAAAACACACATCAGGGCTGACGAGAGACGTTCCGGGCACATAAGCAAAATAATGAGGGCCCCTAAACTATCTTCAGATATAGGCTAATCAAGAACAATTTCTTAAAAACAAATTGAATTGACAAAAATGCCGTTGTGTTTTATTCAGTTGTTAACTCGAAGTTTAACTTAAACTGGTTTCATTGTATTTTCTCTGCAAAATTAGATCATTTAGAAAGGTAGGCCTATGAATCATAAACTTTTCTACATAGGCCTACAAATGCCGAGCCTGAGCATGACCCTCTGAATTCAGGGTCGTGACCCGGGCTCCTAAATGTCGCCGGGCGTTTGGACTTAAAACCCTCCATCCTCCTGCTCTCAGCAGCCCGGTACGCAGTCTGAGTTTCGTAGTAGCCTATGATGCATTGCGCCGGAAAGCGGATAGCCTATCTGCAAAGAATTAAACAGAGGAGTCAAAAGTGGGGCACAGGCTCCATGCTTAGTCTGCTTACGCTATGATATAAGGACATCTCCGAATCGGAATACGACCTTCTTCGGACTACTCTTTTGGGCAACCCTTCTGATTAGACACAGCGCTCGCGAATGAGCTTTTGCCATGCACTTGACTTTCAATCAATCACGTGTAGGCCAATCAGTCAATCAAAATGTTTCATTTTGCAACCAAATAAAAGAAGGTTCACAAATCATTGCAATATCAGCGTATCATTGTCACAAAAGGGGCCCCAAAGAAATAAAAATAGAAACCCCGCTACACTATCATTGTTCAAAACAAAGAAGATGGAAATTAATTGGAAAAATTAATAAATCTTAATACACGCGAAAATAGCTTGTTTGACTTCTCTTCATTTTGGAGGATACTATTAATACGGGGAATCTGGCTGACCCTCCCTGGCGAGGGATTAATTCCAGCTGGAAGGACAAGAAGAAGAAGAAGAAGACGACGAAAAAGAAGAAGAAGAAGATTAATACGGGGATAATCTATTTTGTGACACCGGCGTCACGAAATAGAGCATTCCTTAATAATCTTTTCCCACAGAATGAGAATTTTTTAAAAAGTCATTGCGCGGGTGTTTAAAAAATTAATGTCCCATTTCCTTTGTTTTGAACATTGCCACTAACAGGTGTGAATTCCTACTTGTTAGCTAACTTTGTTTGCTTTGCTCTTAGACTACTTTGAACATTTAGAACACTTAAGAACGTTTAGAGCCATTAATTAAATTCGAGTTGTCTTGCTCTGAACGTTGCTAGAACACTTAAAACAATTAAGCTTATAGAAACTTTCTTATTTTGACTACATCATTTTTTTTATAAATTAGGCCTATAAGCTTATGCATTTTGCAGTAATTATACGCGCTGGATGGAACGGCTTATCCCTCCGGATACTCTATCTCCGGTATTATTTCACCACTACGGATAGCTGTGGGGGGAACAGAATATCTCACGACAGTGTCAGTGATAGGCTATACCTTTGGGTTTCTCATTCCATGCGTGTAGCCTACTCCTATCGTATAGTTTGATAGATTATGCCGTGGAGTTCTACAGCGTCATTCCAATGTACCACAATGTACGGTAGGCTATAATTTATAGCCTACAATAATTATTCTACATCTCTTTTGTGATTATGTTTCCATTCACCTAACAGTAATCTACAGGGTGGGCCAAAAAAAGTGAGAACATCTTGTAGAATACGAGTTATTTACAAATATAATTCAATTAATTATATTGTTTTCATGTATTTTTGTTTGCCAAGTATTTAGCTAATCAGAAATCATGTTCAATGTGTCCTCCTTGCTTCTCGACGAGTTTTTTCAAGCGTCGACGCCACTCGTTTATGCTACTGCGTGTCAATAAAACGCTGTCCTAGATTTCTCCATTCTTCGATTATTGCCAACTTGAGCTGCTCAACTGTGATAAATTTTCGCCGAAGGTAGACTTTTTCTTGTAAAGCACCCCATATGGCATAATCTACTGGGTTTAAATCACAACTGTTCGGTGGCCACATGTCTGGCTCGATGAAGTTAACATTCTCCTGATGAAGAAAGTTGATCGTATTTCTGGCTGTGTGAGATGGAGCTCGATCCTTCTTGCTGCTGTAATGTCCAGTTATGGCGATCACATATCGCTTGAATTACAGGCAGCAAACCTTGTCTCAGAACATGTTCACAATAGTATTCACTGTTTACTTTGGCGCCTGGTTCAACGAACACAATATTAGTGTTCCCCATTCAAGACACACCAACTGATACCATGACACTGCGCGTCTGAAATGGTCACGTTCTCATATGAGTCGAATTTCCTGAACTTACATTTTCTTTGTTTCAACGGAATAAACAATTAACTGGAGTGGCATCGGTGAATGTCTTTTCGTCTGTAAGCCAGATGCTTCGTACACATCCTCTCATTAGGAAACCGTTCAAGTAGCTGCCGACTGCGTTGCAAGCGTTTCAAAGTGACATTTTCATTGAGCTTCTGCCCGATCACACGCTTGTACGTTTTGAGTTATAAATTTTGCTTAACAATACGTCGAAATAAAGACATCATTTAGCTATATTGGTAAGTAAGTGAACGAGAAAACAATTTTAGCTATTATGGGTACAGTGAAACAAGTTTTGATGCAATTATACTGCTTTTTACGCGATGTTCTCACTTTTTTTGGCCCACCCTGTATGTTGACTTACCGGTACATAATTAAAGGATCACCTAAACTTTCCTAAAGAGATGATTGCAACTATCGGGTACGGCGGTACTTTATTATAGCCCATTAACCATAAAATGCTATTGACGTCAAAAGTGTCCGTATCCCATAATGCAATTCTATCTCGAGTGTCAAGAGCATTGTACTAGTAGTCATTTTACTTGAACTCATTACATCATTACCAATTAAACATATGTGACACTGGGAGTAAAAACTAGTGGCTCGATTTTCATGCCTGAAAAAATAAATCCGGAATAATTGACGTCGTGCCCATAATTATAGGCCTTAATAATTATGTCAAATCAATCAAATCAAATCAAATCTTATTTATTCGTAGCGATCAACAAATCAAATCAAAACAGCAAAACATATATAAAATTAGAATGTGCAGTGAAATAAGGAGCCAACGAATGATTAACATCTAATAGGTAAAAGATCACTAAGAAAGGGTCACCCAGAAAGGGAGTGATCCCGCTAAACCTGGGCAACCACAAACTGGAGTTTATATCAAGATGGTGGTGTCAGAAGAGTGATGTTGTTATTAGGCAATGTAGGCAAAACGAAATCAAGTAGATGGGTTAATGTAGAGAGAGAGAGAGAGAGAGCGAGAGATCCAGGATATAAGCAGTGAAAACAGAGAGCATAATAATAAAACATGCATACAATGTTGATGCAGAACAAACTAGAGCTAATTCATAATTTAGATGAAAGTAGGCCATGGGATTGCAGACCATGGGCAATGACCACAACTAGTGGTAACAAATGTTAGCATATAGCGGACAACAATAGGACAGTAGCCAGACACGAAAGTTATGATCCACAACAGGTGGTTAAAAAAATAATTACTGTAGCTATAGTACCGAAATAATACTATATATCAGATCAACACAGAAAGACCTGTAATGACACTACGTGAATTATAGACATAATAAACAAGGCAAGGTCAACCTATTAACGAAATCAGTAAATGAGAATATTACACAAAAGGAAAATATACTAAAACCATAGGGTTGTAACCAAAAAATATAGTCAACGGGTAAAAATGTCAGTCAGAGGCAGTGGAGGAATCAGTTCAGAATAAGAAACTTTTTTAAACGATTTTTAAAAAGGCTGGTGGATTTTAAGGTAGATATATGAACCGGAAGGCCGTTCCAAATCTTAGGACCCAAATATTTTATTGAAAATTGTTTAATTTTTAGGCGTGCATATTCACTACGGTAACAGCTAGCGTGCCTAGTAGCATGATCGTGAAGTTTAGAACCAGTAGTAAAGTAGTTATTGAAAGTGTGAGGCAATAGGCACTGGTGGTAGCGATGCATAAATAGACATATTTGGAACTTATTGATGTTTAGTAAGGACAGTAACATATGGCTTAAGTAGAGAGGAACGGAGCTGGATCTCCAATGAGCACCACATATTAATCGTATGGCACGTTTTTGTAATATAATCAGTGGTTTGAGTCGAGATGGATAATTAGAACCCCAGGAAATGTTACAATATGATAAGTAAGGAAAAATAAGCGTATAATAAAGATTAAGGAGAACTGATTTAGGTAGGCAATGTTTAATCCTGTGAAGGACCCCAATGTTTTTAGCAATTTTCTTCACAATAGTTGAAATATGATCCTTCCATGTTAGGTGGCTATCAACAATGATCCCCAGAAATTTAGATGAATTTGTTTGGGTAATAGGGACATCATTGATTAGAAGTGACCTGTTAACATCAAAGTCAATTTTCTTTTTAGTGTGGAATAAAATGAAGTTGGTTTTATCAATATTAAGGGATAATCTATTAGCTTTAAACCATTGCTCTATTAAAGATAACTCGTTATTAGCTATATCAAATAGATGACCTAAGGAATGGTGAGAAAGAAAAACATTAGTGTCATCAGCGAATAGTATAAATTTAAATACAGATGAGGTCATAGACAGGTCATTAATATATAAGAGGAAAAGAAGTGGTCCAAGTATTGACCCTTGGGGGACACCACAGGTAACATCCAAGGCCACAGATTTTTGACCCTTAAAGTAAACATATTGGCTTCTGTTACTTAAGTAGTCTAAAAACCAGGAATTACAAACACCTCGAAAGCCATAGTATTCAAGTTTTTTAATCAGAATTTTGTGGTTCACAGTGTCAAAAGCCTTAGACAGGTCAAAAAAGATACCCAAGGAAAATTTTTTAACATCCATTGCATCAGTAATATTAGATTGCAAGTCCAGTAAGGCCATATAAGTTGAAAGGTTTTGCCGAAATCCATATTGCGCAGAGGATAATAGTCTGAACTTGTTAAGATAATCAGTTATTCTATTAGACATGAGTTTTTCAATTATTTTAGAAAAAAAAGAAAGTACCGATATTGGTCGATAATTACTAGTCATATTCTTATTCCCAGTTTTATAAATTGGAGTGATTTTAGCAATTTTTAACTCATTGGGAACTAATCCAATAGAGAATGAGGCATTTATTATATAGCTAAGAGGGGTAGCAACAGCATTTATAGTTGCTTTAGCTATCAGGGGGCTAATTTCATCAGGACTAGATGACGAGGCTTTCAGTAAACCAGAAACCTGTATAATCTCAAGATCAGAAGTAGGAGCAATACCAAAAGAGCACATAGGTGGAGTGGGCATAAAGTGCTCAAAGGAGGTGGTTGCTATAGGGATTTTAGCTGCAAGATTAGTGCCTATGGTAGTAAAATAACTATTAAAGGAATTGGCGATGAGTACCGGATCCTGCACTAGTTCCGACCCAACAATAAAGGAGTCAGGGAGACAAGATTCTTCCTTGGTATTAAGAATTTGCTTAATTATTTTCCAAGTCTGATTAAGATTATTGCCACACTGAAAAAAGCAATCAGAGTAATAACGTGATTCACATTCTTTTCTAACAGATTTAAATTTATTACGATATTGAGTGAATAATTGTTTATTTAGAGCTGTAGGGTTCAACAAGTACTGCTTATGGAGTCTAGATTTTTTCTTGCAAGATTTTAGGAGTGATTTAGTCATCCAAGGTTGTTTAATGAAATTACGACCCTTAGTTTTAACGGTTAGCAATGGAAAAGCTTTATCGTATAACATTTTATACCTATGGAAGAAAGCAGTATATGCTGCGTTCGGACCACTATTTAGGCATAAAGCATCAACAAAAGCCCAGTCAGTAGAGTTAAGAGAATTGGTAAATGCTTCTTTGGCTTCCGTGGAAAATTTGCGTACCCGTGAAAATGGAGCAAGAGGCTGAAGTCGGGGGCAGAGATCAATGTGAAGAAGGATAGGGAGATGATCCGAAATATTGTAGCGCCGTACTCACTCGCTAGGTGGCCGCCGACTCTTGTTCCTGATTCTTGCCTTTTAGGAGTTTCGGACTGGACCACCCGCGAGAGGGCTAACTGCTGGGGAAACGAGTAATTCGCCAGGTCCTCGGACAGGGAAAACCTAACCTCAGGTTCCAGGGAAGAATGCCTTTCGTTTATGACTCGATCGGTAACTGCTGTTCCTGCTTCTATTGGGAAATGGGTCTCGTTACCAGATTCTACACCAGGAGATGGACGAGTGATGGCTGGACATGGTCGCACGGTCGTTTGGTGGACGACGACAGCCCCCCTTGAGGACTTATCTGGGTTCGGTTCCCATGCAGCAGTTTTCTCAGACCCAATTTCCCTCAAACGCAATTCAGTTAACTTCTCCACCTTCTCTGATACTTTCTCCAATCCCTCGTGGTTATTACTTACAATGGAAGCCAAGGTATCAAAGCGCTCTAAGACTTCCAAAAACCGCTGGGACATAACCTCTAACCTTTCCTCTTGTTCTTTACCTTTATCGAAAAGACCCCCACTGGCCCCTTCTAGCTGAATTGAATTGGAGTCATCTAAGCCTTCTCCTTCTGACTCACTCTTCTCCCTTTCTCCCTTCTTTTCCGTTTCACTTTCTGACATTATTATTTTATTATTATCAGTTACACAAAGAATACCAGTATTGTTCTTTTCAAATTTTTCTCCTTAATTATTTATTACAGTTATAATTATTACGACAATTGTATTATCGTTTACAGAGACAGCGGAGGCCTATCGACGAATAGCTGAATAACGATGGGGTTGAAAGGAATCGCCTCGGAATCTAATTAATTAAATTTACAGTTCAGCCTAAATTGTCTTTGTTATTATTAATTTCAGTGTTATCTAATTTTCATTCAGCTTTCTTGAATAAAGTTAAATTAAAATATCAGACTATTCTCGTCAGTAATTATTATAGAGCATCCATAAAATACACAATCAAAAACATTAAATCGAGAATTATTATTTTAGGTTGACACTGTTTACTTCCCTGACAATCCAGAGAATACACGTAGGAAAATCTTTCAGTTCCGGTCCCAGAAATAATTCTTCCCACTGTCAATTTCTTTTGCAACAGCCTTGTTTCCGATCGGAATTTTGAAGGTTCAGCGTCCGAAACTTTTCCACACAGTCACACAGAGCGATAACGACGCAGAGTCAAATTTGCGGTCACCAAGACCTTCCGCGATGACACAAAATCAAACTTTTTGGTCGCAAAAACCTCAATAATTCTTTTTCATTTTAACGGCCATCACAACAACTCCGCCATCACTAACCCGAACCGCCCACCTGACAGGAGGGAAGCCTCCTGATTGGCCATCTCGCGTCCCGAGCTATTATTAGCCATTACGTAATCGAATTTAGAGTAAAAGTGCGGTTTCGAGCGCATTCTGAAATTAAGCGAAATTAGATTAGGCCGCCACCGGTGACAATCGTTACACTCTCCCCCCCTAATTTTAAAATTTTTCAGAACTGAAAAATTTAGGTGTCAGCGAGATTGAATACAATCGAAACTTAATTGTCGCTTAATTCTTAACTAACACAAGCAACGAAACAAGAGCAAATCTTATCTATGCATAAGCCAGTGAATCATTAGCCACACGATACAAATCAATTGCTATTACAATTAGGCAAATGTCCAATTTTTACAACGGAGGGAATAGCTAACCGTCACAGATTTTTTCGCTGGGAATGCACTACCATCGCCCAGATGCCACCTTGCATCTCTATCTTAACCATGATATGACTTACTTCAGGGAGGGTGCCCAAGGTTACTAACGAGACGAGTTTACGTAACATTAATAAAGTCATACAATGCTATATCATCAAACGTGCAGAGCCACTTACGAGAGAATGTTTTCTAATCACAAAGATCATGCTCTGACACCCGTACCACTAAGTCAATCGCAACATATGCAATAAGAGCGCTCTAAAAACTTTATACACAAGGAAAAACATAAAAGGGGTTTAACCTATAGCGCATCACCTTACTCTACCCTACTCCCTATGCCCTATTCCGCACCCGGGGTACCTACTGGGACCTCGGCGCTAGACAAATTTCCAGGGGAGTTTCATTATTATGCATGGCTTTATTCACATCAGAATCATCAACATTTGACATAACATTGACAGCATGCACATAGCTTGAACCCGACGCTTCAGAGGCACAAAGCACTCTCGACGAGAAATGGCTTGTTGAAACCAAACTCTCCTGATTTTTAACTCGGGCAGCGATTGAAGCACGAGGAGGCACGTAAGCAAAAGGGAAAACTGCGAGGCTGGCCGATGAGTGCACATCCTGTTGAGGACGATCCTGGGCTACCACCGAAGAAGCGAAGAATGTGGGTAGAGTCTCCAACGACCGAGCAACCACTGAGTTTGCCGATCTCGACTGTTCGTCCGTGTCTTCCTGAAAACATTCCGGTTCCGAAGCTCTGCTCTCCGTTTCACTGTTCCTGACAATGGAAAAGGCTTTACTGCTCAGTGGAGCATTCCTAGTATTGTCGGACACAATGATGACCCGATTACACCTCTCCGGGCGAGACTTGCAGCGCACGGTAAACCGATGGTTTCTGACGATTACCCAATTGCTGCCGATATGCCACAGGGCATTCTCCTTCTTCATCCATGATAAGCCCAGAATAATCTCGGATACCTGTCGGGTCACCAGACAGGGAATCTCAAACGGCCGTCCCTCGATTTCCAACTTCAGCGTCGCTTCCCCCAGTACCTGAATAGCTGAGCCATTTGCCGCTTTCATCAGTTGAGTAGACCCACAAAGTTCAGTCGGATCAATCAGCGAAGCGGGACACAAAGTCAGTTCGCATCCTGTATCGAGTAATGCTGACAAGCTCTGTCCTTTCACCGTCACACTCAGATACGCATCGATATTTCCTTTTACATGCCTTGCATTACCCACTCCATTCTCCTCAGTTGTTTCTCCCTCCTCACCAGGAGAGGGATCTGTCAACCGATCAGGGCAATCTCGAGCGAAATGTCCTGGACGGCGGCACGCATAGCAACGCCGATTGTTTCTAGTGAAATTTCTGAAACTGTTACCCGTTGGCTGACCACGCCATCGGTTGCCAGGCTGATCTCTCCAATGTGGTCGTCTGTTATTCACTCTGTTCTCCAAAGTGTCGAATTTCCGGTCAAGGTGGTCTAGGCGCTTGATTACTTCTTGCCACGCGTCCTTGGAGGGAAGTTCACATTCTTTGACTACGTTACCACGACGAGGGCGGCGATCACTGTTTCTAAAGCTGTCATCGTCCGCTCGATGGTAATTGACATGTCTTGATTTCAGACGACTACCCAAGTCAGAATATGTGACAACAGTTTCTGAATTGGATTCATGAAGCAACTGATCCACAGATTCCACCAGTGAACACATAGTAAACGGTCTAGGTTTCTACGGTTTCAACGAAGCAACATCAACTCTGGATTCATTCACCGAAGCCACAGTTCTTTCTGGTAAGGCTCTGGATGTCGGCCAATTGATTACAGTTTCTGGCACAGAAGCTGGATTGAGTTCTGAACAGCTTGAGTCGAACTGAGAAATTCCCACAGCAGCGACAGAAATGGACGATGGTAGCAATTCTTTCACAGCCGTTGAATTTTTCTTCCGCAGAAATTCTTGTTCCTCGGTCGTGTAGGGAACGGTGGCAGCCCAAGAATGTCCGAGTGGTAGACGACTGGGATGTGCACTCACAGTCGGCAGATGATAGCGACTGGATGTCAAGGAACCACAAGATGTTTTATCTGAAACTACAAACTTAGAGTTAGACTTCATTTTAAACACCTCTTCTCCCATCCCTTCTAACAACAGGTCTCGATTTAATTCATGCACAGAAATCTCAAAATCACTACACTTCACATCAGAAGTTGTGTCACTAAGACAGACAGATTTTATCGGTTCTTGCATAATTCTCTTTTCACCTAGCCTAGTTTGTGTACTTAACATTTCAGACATTTTAGGCCTAGCTCCATAGTACTCAACAGGAGTTTCATAATCTGACATTTTATCACTAGAAAATTCTATTTTCTCTTCCAGACCTTTTTCCTTCCATCTTGCCATTCCTTCCTCTGTCCTTGACCTTGGAGTGACCTCAGTTTTTACCCCACTTCTGGTACCAATTGTAGCGCCGTACTCACTCGCTAGGTGGCCGCCGACTCTTGTTCCTGATTCTTGCCTTTTAGGAGTTTCGGACTGGACCACCCGCGAGAGGGCTAACTGCTGGGGAAACGAGTAATTCGCCAGGTCCTCGGACAGGGAAAACCTAACCTCAGGTTCCAGGGAAGAATGCCTTTCGTTTATGACTCGATCGGTAACTGCTGTTCCTGCTTCTATTGGGAAATGGGTCTCGTTACCAGATTCTACACCAGGAGATGGACGAGTGATGGCTGGACATGGTCGCACGGTCGTTTGGTGGACGACGACAGCCCCCCTTGAGGACTTATCTGGGTTCGGTTCCCATGCAGCAGTTTTCTCAGACCCAATTTCCCTCAAACGCAATTCAGTTAACTTCTCCACCTTCTCTGATACTTTCTCCAATCCCTCGTGGTTATTACTTACAATGGAAGCCAAGGTATCAAAGCGCTCTAAGACTTCCAAAAACCGCTGGGACATAACCTCTAACCTCTCCTCTTGTTCTTTACCTTTATCGAAAAGACCCCCACTGGCCCCTTCTAGCTGAATTGAATTGGAGTCATCTAAGCCTTCTCCTTCTGACTCACTCTTCTCCCTTTCTCCCTTCTTTTCCGTTTCACTTTCTGACATTATTATTTTATTATTATCAGTTACACAAAGAATACCAGTATTGTTCTTTTCAAATTTTTCTCCTTAATTATTTATTACAGTTATAATTATTACGACAATTGTATTATCTTTTACAGAGACAGCGGAGGCCTATCGACGAATAGCTGAATAACGATGGGGTTGAAAGGAATCGCCTCGGAATCTAATTAATTAAATTTACAGTTCAGCCTAAATTGTCTTTGTTATTATTAATTTCAGTGTTATCTAATTTTCATTCAGCTTTCTTGAATAAAGTTAAATTAAAATATCAGACTATTCTCGTCAGTAATTATTATAGAGCATCCATAAAATACACAATCAGTAACATTAAATCGAGAATTATTATTTTAGGTTGACACTGTTTACTTCCCTGACAATCCAGAGAATACACGTAGGAAAATCTTTCAGTTCCGGTCCCAGAAATAATTCTTCCCACTGTCAATTTCTTTTGCAACAGCCTTGTTTCCGATCGGAATTTTGAAGGTTCAGCGTCCGAAACTTTTCCACACAGTCACACAGAGCGATAACGACGCAGAGTCAAATTTGCGGTCACCAAGACCTTCCGCGATGACACAAAATCAAACTTTTTGGTCGCAAAAACCTCAATAATTCTTTTTCATTTTAACGGCCATCACAACAACTCCGCCATCACTAACCCGAACCGCCCACCTGACAGGAGGGAAGCCTCCTGATTGGCTATCTCGCGTCCCGAGCTATTATTAGCCATTACGTAATCGAATTTAGAGTAAAAGTGCGGTTTCGAGCGCATTCTGAAATTAAGCGAAATTAGATTAGGCCGCCACCGGTGACAATCGTTACAATATCATTAATTATTATACAAGAATCTTGCCCAAGGTTTAAGCAGTTAGTGAATATATTGTCTATGAGGGTTGCAGTAGTTTCAGTAATTCTAGTGGGTCTAAGGATGGTTGGGACAAATTTATGAGAAAACATAGTACTCAGAAAGGTTTGAGAGAGGGGGTGTTCACTACATCGAAGTAGATTAATATTAAAGTCACCCATTAAAAAAGCACGGTTAGTAGACTTTGATAAATATGATAGCGAGTTATCAAAATCCTCAAGAAAATCCGAAATCGAATTTCCAGGGGGGCGGTATACAGAGCCAATTATTATATCTTTCTTTTTATTTTGGGGCAGTTTAATAAACATACATTCAAAGGTATTCATTTTAGATTTTGTCCAGTCAGCCTCCAGGACTTCAAATTCAATATTAGCTTGAATAAAAAACCAACACCACCACCGCCTCCAGCCATCCTGGATTTATGGAGAAAGTTATATCCCGGGATTGAGATAGTAGACGCCAATTCGTCAGATAGCCAGGTTTCAGTAAGTGCAAGAACTGATGTGTTAGATTGGGCCAAGAGGAGATTAATTTCAGGAATCTTTAAATTCATGCCACGACAGTTAAGGTGCATTAAACAAAAATGGTCAGAAGCATTGAGGCTAGCATAAAATTCAGGAAGCTGAGTAACGTCTTTATATGTACTTGAAAACACAGTCCTAGAATTGTAAAAGTTATAGTCAGCGTCCAGATCCTCATTCATCAATAGAGATCTACATTCATCATTAAAGTCACACAGTTTCAGAAAGTATTCACTGTTGTCAGCCAGCAGAGAAAGTCTAGATCTAGTAGTATTTACACCTATACACTGGCCAGTATCATCATCATCAACAGAATTAGCAAATGGGAGATTAGCATTAACACACTCATCACAACACCATTTGGATCTCAGTGATCCCTGTGCTCGGGAGACATAGCACTGCACATGAAAGTTAGTCTTGCAAACTGAGCACTGAATATAATCAGATGATTCATTGATAACACATCCACACTTAAAGCAATCATAAGGCAATAAGGACATAAACAAACAATAAACAATAAACAAAATCGAACACTATAAAAAGAGATAGCAAAACTAAGGTGGCACAAAGCCAAAATGATACAAAACCACACGCACAACACAGAGGAATTAGGCTTTTATAATTATATATATGGTTGAAGCATCACATGTCTCTCCACAAATTAAAGCAAAGTTTCTGTTCCTGAGCCCACACCCTGGGAGATGGGGCAGAGGGGAAATACCCTGGACTCGGCTACTTTTAGGAGGTTGGGTCATTTTTTAGGCTTTTATAATTATATATATGGTTGAAGCATCACATTTGATGTGGTAACACGCTATCATCATCTAAATTCCCTTTAATGTGTGATTTTAATTTAGCATGTGCTTGAACTTCCGTTTGCTCTTTTTATTTAACATTCTTCTTAGCATTAAATTTCACTAAGTATGATTTCGTTACAAATGTTTGAAACAAGAAAATGGGCAACTTTGATTATAACTTGTTTGCCACTGAACGACTATAAAATTACGCAATCCTAAGTTTTCATTTCCTTATAACAGCACCGCGTTTACCGATTCTGATAAGTCTTACTCTGTAGCAATGCTATACTCTCGTCACATCGCCAGAATTCTATGCACATTGCAATGCTGGAGAAGGTTCATATCAGCTATCTCCACTGGATAAGTGGATATGAAGCTATCTTCCTCTGTCCATTTTCTTATCGACGAAAAACGATTAATAACTGTACTTACAGTAGATAATAGGCGACGTCTGTTAATCTGGTGACAATGATACCCCGTATCAGCAGTTGATATAATTATGGCCCAACTCTTGAGATGACTGATGATGACAAGACTTTGAAGTAGGTCAATTTTGTACCGAGTGGGATGTCTACATGTATCTTATTCTCGTTATTTTTAAATTGAGCTAACAAGAAAACTAGGTGTTCAAAGTAACAAAGACCTGCCATGCTTAGACTTAGGCTATCTACGCTGATACCGTGATTATTAATAAGCACTGTGGTAATCTTGAAGTAGAAATAATGAGAGCTGACTAATGGATCCTCTGCAAAAGCGATCCGTAATCGTAGTCGTAGTCTCCAAATTTCTAAAGCATCATTTAATCATTCAAATGAGAGAGAAAAAAAATAGCGTTGAGCGCTTCAGTTTCCTCGTCCTTGTTTTCCTAGTCTTAGTTTTAGGCCCATATAGGCCTATCCCATGACTTGCTTTTCTTTGTCTTCTTTTCTTTACTCACTCTATGCCTATGAGTTGCTTGCGTATGCTGAAGTTTAGTCACATAAATTCATTTGATAATTTTGTATTGTTAGCGCCGACTTAAAAAAAACTTTCGCGACAGGCTATATCTTACAATGTCAAATTGTTATCTTGAAGTAGGCCTACCGCTATAACTTATTTCTTTCGTCTCAAGTAAATCAGGATCACTTCTTGCTGTTGTTACACCTGTCATATTGCTATCTCGATGCACAGCTACTGTGTTTTAAATCTATTTTTATCTCACGTGATTCTTGATTCTAGTCTTGACGATTTGTCAGACAGGTGTTCACGGGATTGCTAAATTACAACTTCATAGATTAGAACACGTGTCAACCATAAATCATATGTCATAAATCGTACGATATACAAATGATGCTCTGAGAGATGCTGATCTAATTCTTCAGTTAATATTTATACTGGTTTTTCAGGTCATCCTTATAAACTCCGACTGTAAAGCCTTTAGACTACTTCTATTTGTCATGATGGCCGTCTACAGTGCGATGAAGTTGGTGTCGTGTCTTCTCGTTGTGGCTTTCCATGTGAACATCATTAGAGGTAGCCTATTATAGCCTAATTATTATTATAGACAATCTCCAGCAGAATATTTCTTCAGTGCATTTTATTGCAGAAATTCAACTGTCGTTCGCTCAAATGTGTCGGCGCTCTTTTGTCGATCGCTCTTTTGTCGGTCGGTCTTTTCTCGGTCCCTCTTTGACGGGTCACCTCTCTTTAAATAAGACAGGACAAAATAAGTCTAAACTCGATTTTGAAAAAAATGGACATACGACAAGATAATTGTCAGGCGACGAAATTCTGAAATCGGTATAAGTTGAAGATTGGCTCATTTGAAGTGTATTTTATCGTCCGCCCACCTATTTTTTCGATAATAATTTTATTTCCTAAATCCCTCTGAATATTGCATTTTAGAGTAAATACTATTAGCTGTCAGTGCTGTTTTCAAAGGAATGCACAGTAGACCTATCGAACTTCAACAGATTCACACACAATTGCGGTTGTGCTCATCTACATCATGAGCGCGCAGCTTTTTCTATGCGACTTTATGCGCGAGGTTTTGAGCACCCGGTTTTCAGCAGACAAGCTGCCTGGCTATGCTTATCATGGTGCCCTACGTATTCTGTTCTTTGACACTGGGATGGGCTCAAACAGTGTCCACTCTAAGGCATAGAAATGTAAATAAAGGCACAATTACTTGGGACTCAAATTGTTTTCAATTACGACGACGTAGGCTAATAGGTTTTAACTTTATGAATTTTTCTAAGGTTTTTTTTGAGATTGAGAATTCCGCTTTCTGGACGCACAGAATACAGCGTATGGTTTGGATACAGAACCAACAATAATTATTATGTCTAACCGAAATTTAATTTAGGGTAGAATCATGTAATTGGGCACGTCCGGCATCGCTTTTGGCGTTGGAGACGGTAAAGAGACTCCTGTTTGGTTTTTGATCGAGACAGATCTCAGGGACGATGATAATCATTTAGGTTTTCTTTATATCAGTTCAGTAAAGCTAAGAGACTGCAATTTTTTAGGTGGCCCTGCTTACACCAGATGGGGTCGTACCGTTTGTAACACTGGATCCGACGCTGTTTACGATGGAGTGGCTGGTGGATCATGGTATAGCGTGTATGGCGGAGCAAGCAACTACCTCTGCCTTCCAAAGGATCCAATCTGGGGAGTTTACGACGAAAGCGTGGAAAAATGGTCGAAGCTCTTCGGATCGGAATATCAAGAACCAACGTCGTTTGGGTTAGAAAATAACAATGGTCAATCCTTATTCCAACACGACGTTCCATGCGTTGTTTGCCAAAGCCAGGAAAAGACTGCAGTCGTCATGATTCCCGCCAGAAACCAATGTTACAGCGGATGGCACGCCGAATACGCCGGTTATCTCGTATCAGCGGGTTCCCACGATAATGGGCGTATGGAGTTCATATGCGTGGATGGAAGTCCGGAAGCAGTTCCAGGCGGAGAAGCAAATCAGAACGGAGCTGCATTCTTCAATGTGGAAGGCGTCTGTGGGTCTCTTCCGTGTCCTCCTTATGTTGCACGTCGTGAAATAACTTGTGTCGTTTGCTCAAAGTAAGCAAACTTCGGACGTCATTTGCTCTGATTGATGGAAATGCGTTGGGTATACTTATTAAATGCAAATATCAAATTAAAGTATATATGTATTAGAATTATTAGCCTAAACTTTTATTCAGGATTTAGTGGAAGGCAGTCTAAATGCATGACATTTTTTATTTAATACAATCAGGCTAGATCGCTGGATCGCTCGTAATGATTATTGACTTGCAGATAATTTTTAGACAATTTTGGTTTTCATAGGCCCTAATTGTTTTAAAACTGGCCAGCACAAAATATTTTGTAAATTGGCTGCAATATGCTTCTGAAGACATTGATTCTCTGTGCGCTTTAATTAATAAACGAAATAATATTTCAAACACTTTTTTGTTATTATGCACATTTCATTATGCTTCCTTCTTAATATGCCATTTTATGCAGAAGTGGTTATTCGAGACTCGAATACTTGAAATTAGCCATGGTTGATAATATGCCTACTGCCACATTTCACGTTCAAATGCTCCTTGTCAATGTGGATTTGCATGAAAGTAATAGGCATAATAACTCCGTCTCAGGGGATCTTAGGATAGCCTTAACCCATTTTTAAAGCCAGGATAAAGGAGGAGGGTTCCACGGTGGGTCTGTAATCCATCCGGATTAAAAAAACATGCGCAACAGAAACAACGCAACAAATTCACTTATCAAGCAATGTGTTACAGGGACGAGTGGAGGAGATGCGTTTCCCGATGCGCAGACCTGCACGGGCAGGACTAAGTAAGTACTAAGTACAGTACTAAGGAAGACATCCTTCAGCTAGCCAATGTTCTCCAACTTGGGATGAAATGCCTTGCAGCGTTCCAGCATAGCTCCCCAGACGTGATAAGCAAGAGAACTAAGGTCTGGCGAGGTTGTTAGTCACCTTTGCCAATAAATCTACTGCAGTTGATGGCAATATGGTATAGCGCATCATAATCAACCTCGCAGTGCGAGCAAGCAGGTGCACCATCCTGCAGGAAAACAAAACCAGATGTTTGAACACACCTTCAGTGTTCAAAGAGTCTGAGTAACAGAGTTCAACTGTAAGTTTGACATTTAGCCTGCTGAATAGGATGAAGTGCAGTCTTTAACTGCGGCCGTAACACACGCAAGCATAGCTTATGCTGAAACCATGATGTGCTTTGCGAACGTGATGCCTTCGACTACCAAGCAAACTTCGTGAATATCGTGCTTCTTCCATCACCCCAAAAGACCACTTCCTGCCTCTCTTCCGACACATGACCTTCGTTACATAAATACGTTTGCAGATAGCCTTCATTGTGCTCAGGCT
Source organism: Lumbricus rubellus (assembly GCA_945859605.1). Lineage (NCBI taxonomy): Eukaryota > Metazoa > Annelida > Clitellata > Crassiclitellata > Lumbricidae > Lumbricus > Lumbricus rubellus. Next base: position 5,567,732 of record OX243813.1, on the reverse strand, counting down.
CCACTTTTCATTGGGGATTTTGCCATGATCGCACGATATCCCAGTCTCTGCTCACGCTATGTTTGAATTCCCATTTTATCTTCCGCAGAAACTTTGTCCATGACGTTCAGTATTGGATTCACAAATTGCGACCTTAATATATAAAATATCACCAAATACTAATAGCTTGCTTCATAAAAAGCTTCTTTATAGCTCGTAATGAGGTCATATTGTCGCGACCCACCCCTTCGGAAACTGTTCACCAAGCAGAGGCCCCCACCCTTTCTTTTTATCTTCCACTTCGCAGGTGGTAGGGATCTGCCAGGCGAATCCGAGCGAGGTGCCGCGCTGTTGGAGCGAAGCTCTCGAATTGAGGGGAACCGAAGATAATGCAAAATAAGCAGGGTCAGCCGTTTCCGAGGTATGCCCCAGGGCGGAGTCAGTTCCTGATTGGCCGTAAGGGAAGGTAGCTTCCACCACTTCAGGCCGGGATTGTCTTCTACAGGTACCTGAGATAGCTCCGGTGGAAGGGACATACATCTCAGCGGCTCTCGGTCTGAGAGCAACGACTTCATTTACATGAAGGTCGTCAGGGTTCGAATCCGCTCCAACAGGTTGTCGAATCCCCCAATCCTTTAGTGGTGTTACCACTTCCCTTAGCCGTTCCGAAACTACCTCACCTTCCTTCGAAGAAGGGATAAACTGACTTGGGCGATCATGCAGATGACTTATCTCGTGATTTAGGTGCTCTATTTGAGAATCATGGCGCTCCATAAATTCCGCTAGGGTGCCTGTGAAGGACTGTAGAAGTTCAACAACTCCTGTTTTACTCATCCCCTCGGGGTTATTATCATCCGTGGCTCCTCCCTCTTCGTTCTCTTCAATATTCTCCTCAACCTCGTCATCATAAGATATCTCGGACATTGCAAGGGTTTACCTTAAGTCAATGTTACTCAATGCTTGTGTTAGATTATTTAATAAGGCAATCATACCTTAACTACAGTACTGTTGACAAACTTTGTCAATAATTAACAGTGATCGTGATTAAAAACAATGTTCTCATACAGTGTTCAATATTCAGTGTCTTTGGATTTCGATTTGACTACACGACTTAATCATTAAACATTTCTAATACACATTCCAACTTTAACTCTAATCATTTAAGTACTACTACAACTCTTTAGACTTAATACTGGTGAGACCTTGCAATAGATTTACAGGCACGTTTTTCCTTCTGGGAGAATCGCTCGTTATTATCTAACCAATTTATAACCAATTAATTCTCTAATTAACTACTTCACACGATCCATTCGCTTCTGATTATCTGTCAACGTTACACACAGCGAAAGTATTATTCACAGACATCAAGCTTATTTAATTTTCTCGGTTACAATATCACATAAGAACCCACGGGGGATACTTCTCTGCCCTTCCAGAAATTTGTTACCACAGCAATCGACAATGACGAGAATGCCGGTCCCCAGAAATCGTCTACCAGAGAATTGACAACGGAAGAATTTCGTTTCCAAATCGTCCGGAAATATATAATAAAACTTCCTCCAGACACTGTGGTCTTAACCAGAAGTATGTTCGAAATCTTGATCACCCGATGAATTCTTAAACTAATTTGTTCAATATAATTTCAGCCGCAACTCTTTCGATTTTTATCAACAACTAGCTGTGGAACCCTGCGTTGCCCGGGAAATTTTGGGTTTTCACCTATCCCTCCACGGCACCCAGCTCCAACCCTGCTCACCGCTCCCGCCGTTTTCGTCCCGCCCCCTTTCGCACCCACACACCGCCCCTCTCCGCTCTCACCCTGCTCACCGCTCCCACCCCAGCCATCGTCCCACCTTTTCCGCTTCCATACACCGCTCACCGCTTCTACCCCGCATCACCCGCATCACCCCACCTCCAACCGCTACGCCCTTCCCCGCTCTCTGACCCGGCCCCACCCAGACTCCACTCCTTTGCGGCTACACGCGTTTCCCGGAACATTTTGGTTAGCCCTTGCACATTTTTGATAAACCCCTCCCACAACCAAACCCGACTCGCCCCTGCGGGGCGGGGTGTGTATATGCTGACTGTGGGCGTGACGTTCCTGGTCGCATTGTATCTGTAGGCTAGCTGCAAGGGGTTTGAGGTGTAGCCTAAAGCTCCGAAACTGCGCGAATATCGTATCCGCCCAGGCCTCCGTGGTTAGCTAAATTCATTCACCAACCCTTTCACTGGATCGTTCTGGTGATCAATATCTGTGAAACTGTAGGTGTATAATTATTTACAAGCGCACACACATTCACCCACCCACATTAACATTCTCCTTTCTCTAGTCTATTGTCAATGGTTCCACGACAACTGGTCCACCGACAACTCGTCCAACGACAACTCGTCCACGGACAACTGGTACACCGACAACTCGTCCACCGAAATAGAAGCCGGATTAATGAGAAAACGCTTGAGAAATGGAAGCTGGATGAAGGTTTTTACAGGTGAAATAGAAGCTGGATTGATGAAAAACCGCTTAAGAAATGGAAGATGGATCAAGTTTTTTTCTATCTGAAATAGAAGCTGGATGTATGTTGAGACACATGATGAAAATCGTCAATTCGGCTTCTATTTAAGCAAGAAAACCATTAGACTTTTTTTTTATAAACCCAGCTCCTATATCGTAAATAAAGAACTTTCAACCAGCTTCCATTTCTCAAGCGCTTTCTCGTTAATCCGGCTTCTATTTCAGTGGACCAGTTGTCGGTGGACCAGTTGTCCGTGGACGAGTTGTCGTTGGACGAGTTGTCGTTGGACGAGTTGTCGTGACACCATTGTCAATGCACTAAGAGCGCCTATTAATAACTTGATTAATACTGTGAGCGTCACGAATGACGTCATGAAGCCGTTTGCTAGATAATGGCGTCGCAAGCTTAAATCGCTTCTTAAAATATCGGTATAGGCGCTAACTACCACATCGAAATTTAAAATGTCTATAACTTTGGTTTTAAAGTGAATTGAGAGCTGCCAATAGTCACGATGAATTCTAGATTCGCATACAAAGATGTAAAAAATAATTTCGCGAATTAGATATATTTAGATCAAAAGCCTTTGACCGGGGGAACTTTGCGCACAACGGGACATCGCCACAGAATTCAGAATTCGACTTCGCCTTATAGTATAGATTTTCGGTCACTCGAGCACGGAGGTCTAACGTCGTCGAGAACTCTTCTCCGTCTGCCGATCTACTGCTACCAGCCAATCACAGACTACATCACGTGACTCGTTCAAGTCCCGTGACCGAGGAGGTCCAATCAAAGCTGTTGCGTTGCCGCCGATCTAAAAATAGAGTGTCGCAATGCGACACTCTTCGCTAAAAAGGGGTTACTGCACCGGAGGTCAGTTCCAAAAAGGGGCTAAGCTCCGAAGACCGGTTGCAAATTTATCTAGGCCGCAAATCTATCTAGGCCGCAAATTTATAATTAACGATCGCCATTTCCACGATCGTTACAATATGACATCATCGTCACTTTGTTTGCTGTAATTTGCCAAAAATCTTAAAGAAATCGCATGTATTGGAACGTGATTCTGCGGAAAGTCGAAAAAATGAAAAACTATTTTGCACAGCTGTAACTCCTGAAGTAATACAGATTCATTATTGCGATTTTCAGGGATTGTTGCAAATTCTTTCCTCTATAAATCCTGCTATTTTCCTAGAATAATCTCGATTGGCTGCGGAGAAATTGCATTTGTCCTGGTGGGACATTTTTTTAGCCACCCTGTAGACCTACCTACTATAATAGCCTACTCACCTCAGGGGAAAAATGGCAGCTTGTAGCATACTCACCTCCGAGAACAAGGGTACAGACGGGTATTAAACAGCGTATATAGATAGGCTACTCACCTCACAAAGACCAAAGTAAAAAAAGTTCGGATAAATAAAATGACGAGTACAAAAAAGGAAAATTTAGCGATTTAAGAAGGAAAAATCACGAAATTAGAACATTATAGGATGTGATGAAGGTTTTTGGACGAAAAATCACGAAAAAACATCCGATGACTAAAAAATGGTCGTCTGAATATTTGCCCGAAAAGTCGATTTTTTCGGCGGCAGCGTGTAGGCTACTCACCTAAAATTTTCAAAATACGCCCATGGTTAAAATAATGTACACTCTACTGTTTAAGTTAAGAGATAGTTTCACGCCAGTGTTGATCACGTCTTAGCCACTCTGAATTTTGTCGCTCCTTGCGTGCTATGAATGTATAATTTATATGTTTCTAAAACCCTCTAAATTGCCTATTTAGACCCACCTGTGTCCGGAATTCCTCATAATTATGTCAGTTCATAGCCTTCATAGGAGTGGGCTTTCTTTCAAAACATTCAGGCAGAACCCAGGCTGAAACTCGGGCGCATTTACTTGATCTAATAACTAATCTTCATTTAATTTCGAATTGACACAACGCGGAGTGATTACAATTTGCACTAGGCAACGGATTATCACAAGTCATTACAGTAGTAGAATTTTACTATTGACAGCCAGTAGGGCGCCCACGGTCCACCACGTCATACCGCTCATTTACCAATGCCATCTGCCGATTGGAAGGTTGAGTGAACATATAGAAGTGTAGTGGGAAGCGATCCCGCCTCCGTGCGCTCTTTATGCCAGAGTGTCGACCATTAGGCTACCCTAAATCCCTCACCATCTTAACAAGACCAACATTATCTATGCTCTCCATGATCTCGTCCTCTCCGAAACTCTCTTAAGAACCTGTGGGCGGGGTGGTGTTTTATCCTACTCACTCTCACACAACTCCAAAGATTTCTGCCATATTAACTGTCGCGTATCATGATCATTTTGTGATTGTAGGCGTACGATGTACAGTATTAGATTGCTCTTATTCGAAGTCCCAGCAGTGTGGCCGGTTCAATAAAATACATGCTTGCTTACTTATCAATTTCAAACAATAAATCACTACCGTACTTCAGTTGAATGCTTTCTGGGATATAAAAACCAGCTGCACCCGTATCAAATAAATTTAGATCAAGAACTACATTGGACTACAACGGATTTCTTGATTATGAAAAAATAATTATCTCTGAAAGTCGGTCTGTTAATTAGGTTTTAGTAGCTTAAAGGTTACTTGGGTAATTCATTATAATCGAAACCAACACTTTAAAGAGCCTCTTCAATGTCTTCATATACATCTATGTGCAGGTAGGGCTACTTCAAGTCTTCTGAAAGGAAGCTGACAGTTAACAATAGTTAATCATAGGCCTATTCTAGGAGGAAAGGCTTGGGGGTTTCAGCCCCTAAACCTGAAATCCTGGCGCCGCCACTGGTTGCACCCGTAAAATCCCCTACATATGACATGCCCCTAGGGTTTTTCTATGTAGTAGGCTTACCCATAATTATGATAGTATGCTTATAAACTTGTTAGGCTATATAGGCCTAAACTTTTAACTTCTGTGATTACAGTAAAGACTAAGCCCATTTCTTTTACAATAAAATTTTGACATTCTTATACTGGTAGGCCTACCGTAGCTAGTCTGCGACTCTACAAAACGACTTCTTATTTAAGTTTTCAGGATTTTTTCGTTCATAAATAGCTGGCAAAAAGAGCCTAAAAAGGTCTCAAGTTGAGGTCAACAGAGCTAAAAATGCGTTGGTGGCTGGGGCTCCGCCCCAGACCCCCTAGTCGGTATGGGCTTCGTGCCTTCGGCACTCGCGGCTTCGCGCCTTCGGCGCTTCATAAAATCTTCTATTTGGGCTTAGGGCTTCAGCCCCCCCAGACCTGAAATCCAGGCGCCGCCACTGGGCCTAGAAAGCCCTAGAGAGTAACCTGGATAACCATAACCATAAAATGTTATCGAACCCAACAGAATGACATCGGAAAACAAGTAAGCTTGCAGTATAAAAAGATTAACAACAAGTGATCAAATAGGACTACAACTCTCAGGAACCAGGGTTCCGCTCGTGGGCTACCTGCAACAGCGAAATAAATTTGGGCAGAGTTAGTATTAACACAAGTGCACAAAAAAGCATAATTCTTAACTAGTAAGCTAAGCTTAATTAATTTAGCGAGCACTATAACAATCTTGGCGATAAGATGAGACCGGAGTGTAGTTTTAAAGAGCGAGATGCTAGTTAAATACGAAAGGTGAGACCGTGAGAGGTAGGCCTATAATAGTTCCAAGTGCGGAGGCCAGCGCATTTCAATAAAAACATCCGAGAATTATTCCTAGCAAAAGCTATTCTTATTCGCAGTAGAGCGCACAGGATAGGGTTTAGGATAAACATAACTAGTTTGTTGTTTGGATGCTGGGGTCCCCTAGTAACCTAATAGACATACGGAATAAACTATCCATATCATACTTCAAAGTACTTATCCGTGCCCAAACACTAAACACACTACATAGGCCTACCGTTCACCTCCTCACAGTCCGCTTATCTAACTACGTTATACTAACAGTCAATCACTTAGGCCTAAAAGTTCCTATCTAGTGGAGCCCATCCTTTTAGGTGTGACCTTTGTTTCCGTAGAGGGTCTATAAATTCTGGACCTTTCTTCCCATATCTTCTTCACGTTCTTCACGTTCTCTGCCCTCAGGCAGGTTCGTAGCCTATGTCCAACGACGCCATCTTTCTCTGTTCTGTGCTTCTCTTTTCAGTCCGCCGTATCCCTCCTCTGCCAACATCCAGTCCAGTAGCATTGTTCTTGGTCTACCTCGCATCCTTTTCCCCTCCATTGTTCCCATAATAGGCCCCACAAATTCTGGCATTTAATGATTACTCTTTTGTTGTTGGAATTGTTTATTCTGGATTCAATATATGAATTGAATGTAAATGAAATATTTAACCACCGCAATCTAAAACTTTTCAACGGCACTCCTGGCCAACCTAAGTTATCAAAAAACGTGGAACATGAACTGTTACAGTATTTCCACCTGAATTTCTGCATCTAATTTGAAAACTGAGCCACTGACAGGATAGCAATGTGATACTCTCGTTTCATTCAGGAAACTGTGTGAGCAGTTTGAGCACGTTCATTTTAGCGACCTCCTGCGTGCTGCTGTTGTCAATTTTCTTTCGGGTAAAGATGGCTAATTACCAACGGCACATCGTTATATTGCTCATAACTTTATCTGATGGCAATGATATCACGTATCAGCAGTAAGTGTTGACAAAATTATGGCTAAAGCCAATGTAGGCTATGAACTGAAGTGCACTCAATAAAACACGAGACGGCTAATGTTGACAAGACTTTGAGGTAATGACACTCTTTCTCGTTGTAGGGCTGTAGACCCTATTAATAAGCAACAAGACATGCCGTGCTGAGTGCTGACACTACACTGATTCAGTGATCGTTAATCACGACTTACGTGTATTCTCTTATCAGCAGTACTACAGTACTGTTGGTAAGCGTGAAGTGGAAAATGATGCCTTATTCGTGGGTAGAGTCCATAGCTGCGCTCGGTACTGTCTTGGTTCCGTTTGCTCGTACCTCCATCATGCAGAGTCGTGCTTTTTCTGTGGTTGGCCTGGTGGTATGGAATGCCCTCCCACTTGAGCTTCGCTTGTTCCCTAGATCACTCTCTGACACATTTTATAGACACTTAAAAACTGTTCTGTTTGGCCGTACTGGAGTCGGGAGCGTCACTGAGTAGTTTCCTTGAAGAGGCGCTATACAAATACTTGAATGAATGAATGAATAAAGTTCCTCACTTTTGACTCCTCTAGCTTTTTTTATTTTTGCAGATATCCGTTTTCCAGAACTCGCGATTATCCTAGTATGCATATCAGACTGTGTTTTTAACGTTGTTGCTTTTTCTAAAGAAGACTAACGATTTTGATATAAAATGGCTAGATTTACCTCTAATTCAGTTTGTAATGGACTGCTTTGGATCTGCCTTTAATGACATAACCATCCGAAGTCTGTAATTTATCCTGTGAAATAAATTGTTCTTAAATTTTCTCCTGAAGGACATGGCACAACAACGTGAAAGTGGAGACATTGGACGTTTGGACCTGCCGCTTGTCAGAGAACCTAAAGAAGAAGAAATCATCTCCAATGCACTTAATATTCTATTCATTGCTCAAAAGACGTGACCAAGTCTACAGCAGCGTTTCTACCTCCAGACCTATCTCCAGCCTTACCGTAACCTCATTATGTGGTTTTACCAAATTTCTCCTGCAACGTTTGCCCTTTGGACAGCAACCCCAAGTTCCCCAACATCACTACATCAGGCGGGACTGGCCCCAGTGGACCGAGTTTTAAGTGGGTTGCAAAAATGTGAACTGGAAGCCACCGATCATGTACTCTCAGAACGTGACGATGGACATTCAAATTGGGCCTCATGAGACAATTTGTTGAGGCTCTAGATAAGGAATCGTCAGCTTTCAAGTATCTTCAATAAGCTGTCGAGGCAAAGGTCAAAGCTGGTGTCTTCGGCGGACCACACACATAAAGGAAAACCGGGAATGCAAAGAATTCCCTGAGCCTGAGGTGCTCGCTATAAGGAGGAGAAGGCAGCTAAGAACAACTCTGTCGTAGTGGTTAGAGGCTTTCTGGGCAATAACAAGTTCGACAACTTGGTGGTTTCGGTTGAGACTGTGAAGAACTGCGGAGATTATGAGCAGAGGCATGTCCCTCAAAGTTCATATTCTTCATGCTCACCTTGACAACTTTAAGGAGAACATGGGGCCATACTGGGAGGAGCAAGGCGAGTACTTCCACCAGGATATAGGCCTACTAGACTTCTAAAGTCGCTACAAAGGAAGTTTAACGAGAACAATCATGATCTGATACTACATTAATTTTTGTGTTGTCGTATAATTTGCATCACAATATATTTAGTGTTTATGACATGTTATGTTAGATTCATCGTTTCTTTTAACCTATAGATGCTCTTCTGACTACGTGAACAGTAGGCCCAAGAGGCAAATTTGTTCGTTGTATGCGAAAATGGGTAGGCCTACATTTTGAAATATGATGCTACAGCAGGGCTGTATTAAGGAGTTTTTAGAACTGCACAACTTCTTCCTTCCTTTCCCATCATCCATGGTAAATTACCTCCAATCGGAGGACAATGACCTTTTTTGCTAGCTTTAACTTTAGGCCCACAGAAGTGCTTCTACAAGACTACAACAGCACAAATCTATTTACAACTGCACTTTTTGTGTAGGCCTACAACTGCACGTTAAAAAGCCCTGTGCTACAGGTAACAAAAGCAAAGTTTAAAAAAGAACAACAACCATTTTTTTGTACTTTGAGTCACAAGTAAGCAGCCAGCAGGAAATGACAATCATTGCCCAGGAAGAAAATTCGTGTAACAACCAAAAAAAATCAAAGAATATAGGCCTATATAATAGGTCTAAAAGCGTTACGGATCAGTGCACACATTGATGACTCCTAGATGGACCAGAGTTCTTCCGAAGAGCGACCTTCCATTGACGATGATTTTACGCCTTTACAGAGGGTTATTCAATAAGTTTGGTAGAGGGGTCTGCTGCTGCCATGTTTCACGTTTTCTTCTAATTCGCTATGTAGGCTACTGCTTTTTATCTCTGACACGCTTAACTCACAAACATATTTCGCGATTTATCTTCCATGTAGGGCCTACATGTAAACGTCAATGTCATATTGCTATCTCGAAGTAAAGTCACTGTAAATTGCTCCTGTGACAAGTGATTCTTGAAACTTGTCGATTTGTTAGACATGTTGTTCATGGGTTTGCTAAAATACAGCGTCATAAATTAAAACTCGGGTCAATCATAAATAAAAAACCATAATGGTATATAAATAATGCTCTGAAAGCTGCTGGTCTAATTTTGCGGTTGATTTTGAATCTGTTTTTTTAGGTCATCCTTACAAACTCCGATTGTGAAGCTGCAAGTTTGCTTCTAATTGCAATGAAGGTCGTCTATAGTTCGGTGAAGTTGGTGTCGTGTCTTCTCGTTGTTCCTTTCCATGTGGCCGTTGCATTCGGTTCTGATAAGGTCGAACATTCATCAGGAACAGAGGAAAGAGTAAGAAAATATATTGTAAACCTAATCATAACAGAGCATCGAAATAGATTTTTTTTATTGAGTGAAGATTAATTGTCATCTTTATTTGCAACTTTCTTAATGTCCTGGTTAACTCCACAAAGCATCATCCAATGGCACACCAAAATCAAGTTGCAGCTAGATAGCTACTGTCAGCCTACTGATGAGTAACGGTCTAGAGTCAAGGCTCTAGCAGTTCGAGAACGAGGGGTCAAGAGTTCAGCTTGATCAGCCGATCGGAGGTCAGATCGCCGATGGACACCAGCGGTGGGACCGTTATAGCGCCACTTCAAGCTCTCTACTCAGAAGCGCTACCCACTACAGCGCGGACACTGAATCGGAGTTTCACACCGAAATGCTGAGCAATTGCGAGTGAATGACTTGCCTAAGGTCCCTACGAAGCGGCTTGAGGTGGATTCGAACCTTCGAACCTACAACCTTCCGGTTGCAAGGCAACGAACATACCCACTGCACCACCGCACCCCTCAATTGTGTTGTAAAAGGGGAGAATGTTCCCTTTGGAGTAGACACTCGATACAGATGCAGAGTTCGACACTCCACTGACTACATGAGTGATCCACGCTGTCACTCCCTCGAATGTTAGCGAGTATACTGGTGTGTGGCAGACGACTGAGGTCTTTCCATTCTTCTTTATATTGTCGTTATTTCTAAAAGATAAAATACTTATTTTGAGTTGTTAGGCAGTAGCCTACGGCGTACGTGTATTATACATTGAATACAATTTGCAATATATTAACAGAGCATCAGCTATGACGATTTCATCAGTCTGCATGATAATTTAATCAGTCTGCATGATAATTTCATCAGTCTGTAGCAAGAAGTAAAAGCATTACGGACTCAAAGAGCAACCTTCGAATGGACCGGTTAGTCAACTGATACGAATTACTAAACAATTATAATTGTAAAACTATATTGAAAATATATTTTGATGATTATGCGTTGCTCATTGACAAGGGCTCGCATTTGGCTTATTTGGTATTAGTTCTCATAAAAAAATTCTTATTATAGTTCTCAAAATAATTACTACTTGCACTGCTGTTAAGCTTACAAACGGCGACTTTAGCGTCCGATTTCAAGAAAGTTCTCATCTCCAGAGCATTTTTGCATGTTTCAGCACAAATCCGGTTTTTCTCATGAGATAAGTTTAACCTTCAGGCTACCACGCTTTCTTGCGACATGAACTACTTAGGGGTGGTGGTTCACCCCTCCCTGGATTTTGGGTTTGGTTTGAGATGTTATAATTTGTAATAGGCCTACACCAATGGATAGAACATTAAATGAAATTATTAACAGAAGTCTAGACATTGTATTAAACACGTTTCGAGGTCGGTGCTATTCAGTGAAGGTTTCTTCAATTCAGTTCAGTAAAGCAAAAACACTGAAATCTTTTTTAGGTGGCGTTGTTTACACCAGATGGGGCCGTACCGCATGTAACACTGGATCCGACGTTATTTACAGTGGAGTGGCTGCCGGATCATGGTGGAACCTGTATGGCGGAGCAGGCAACTATCTCTGTTTGCCATTAGATCCTATCTGGGGAGTTTACAACGAAAGCGCTATAAAATATTCTAGACTGTACGGAACGGAATATCAATATCCAACATCGTTAGGGTTAGAAAACAACAATGGTCAACCTTTAATTGACCACGACGCTCCATGCGTTGTTTGCCAAAGCCACACGAAGACTTCGGTCGTCATGATTCCCGCCAGAAATCAATGTTACAGCGGATGGCACGCTGAATACGCCGGTTATCTCATGTCAGCACATTCCGAAGCAATTGGGCGTACGGAGTTCATATGCATGGATGGAAGTCCAGAAGCAGTTCCAGGTGGAGAATCAAATCGGAACGGAGCTCTGTTCTACCAAGTGGAAGGCATCTGTGATTCTCTTCCGTGTCCTCCTTATGTTGCGAATCGTGAAATAACTTGTGTCGTTTGCACAAAGTGATCAGGATGCGGACACGTCATGTGCTCTGATTAATGGAAATGCGTAGCATAGTTAGTAAATGGAAGCATTAACAGTATATAATTATGTATTAGACTTTAATTCAGGATTCAAAAGACGGCAGTTTAAAATGAATTTTTGCTTAATACAAAGCAATGGTTGATCAACTAGAACATCCGGAAATGATAAATTATTAGCCTGCAGTTAAATTTCAGACATTTCAGTTTTTTCCTAAATGGTTTTAAATTAACCGTACACAATAGTATTGTAAGCTGGCTGCAATGATTGCGTTTTAGTGAAAATATTGATTCTGTAGGCCTATCCGCTTAGATAAACGAAATCACAAGCTTATTTAAAACACTCTTATGTTTACAGGCCTATACGCACATTTTATTACGCTTCCCGCTTAAGGTGCCATTTTGTGCAGAAATGGTTATTCGAGACTCAAATCTTTGGAATTAGTCATGTCTGAAATGCCTTTTGCCATTTTTACGTCCAAATGCTCCTTAACACTTTAATGAATGTCGATTTTCAGAATATAGTGATAATGCTATTGAAAATGTATTATGCATATGTTATTGCAAATAAGAACAGGTATGGTTTATAAGAAAAAGTAGATCAGTGGTCAAAGAATACATGTGCACTCTACTGTCACATGGGCGGAGTTTCTAAGGGGCTAGCCCCTCCAAAAAAACAACCCCACGAACCCACAGACTTGACCGTGCATCATTAAGGACTCCCAAGGGTCTGGAGAATGGTAATCTACTTGTGGGGCAACAGGAGAGCAATAGGCCAAGACCATAGATGTAGAAAACGATGGAAACGGAATAAAAATAAAAAAAGACAAAAAAACGATAAAAAACGATAACGGAAAATAATTTGACTTTGCTACATCTAAAACCGCATTTTAATCTTGAAAACCTTGATTAGGAACCTACTACACGCAGGCCATCTCTTAAATGTTGATGTTAAACGATGAAATAATGACTTTAGTAAGCTGAATCCTTGAGAGTTGGCAGGAAACATAATAAATATCAGAAAAATTAAAATTAAGTAAAATTATAACAGAAAGTAAATGAATAAATAAAGATAATGAAAAAAATAAAAAACGATAAAAAACGATGGGAAAAATAAAAAACGAAAAAACCACGTTTTTGGGAGAGAATAAACAACGGAAAAAACGTTTTTTACAACTATGGCCAAGACTAACTAATGAGAGGACTGCCACTATCCCTCGTACACTAATTCTGTCTAAGGAAACGAAATCTGAGTGTGTAGCAGTAGGCCCCACCTCGAGGCGGATCCAGGGGCCAACCCTACTACGCCCCCATTTGACCTTTACAGAAGGAGCCTCCATGTCAGCAATTTAAGACCGTCTCGTACAACAGGAATAAGCTTATTCCGATGAGCTACAAAGTACTATTATAGGCCTACGCCTGACAACACTCCCGTCTTTAGTTATTCATTATAATAGGCCAGCATCAGTAGCAGCAGCTGCAGCAACAGAACTGAGTTGATAAGCAACATACATAAGTCTTAGGGAAAATGTTAATGTAGCCTACTAATAAATATATTTGTTTGCAATCTTAAACCACTCTTTTTTTATCAGCACTGAAATATGCATAATGTAATAATTTTTACTTAGATCACATATTGATAATTATGGTACCATTATGATGTTTAAACTCAATAAGAAATTGTTAATATTATAATTCTATTTATTGAAGTCTTAGATATCAGCAGTGAAATAGAACAATAATTATTTTACTAAGACGGCAGATCAAAATGCTCCCATTGCAATGTGGAAATTAAAAAACTTCTGGCTGGGAAGGAGCACATCCCGCTCCCAAGCATATTATTCGAAGCCTAACGGAAGACACCCTTCAACAAAAGACAGGTTGGCTAAGTATGCAATAGATCGAAAGAGAACCCTGAATTTCGTAGCAGGTGACAGTTACTTTGTCATTTAAGACAGAATCGGGATGTCAGAGTCGAGCAGCAGGTATTCCCATTTTAAATTATTCACAATTCTAACCATTTTAATAGCCAGCATTATTGAAATTGTTTAGAAAAAACACAACGCAGTTAAAATACACAGTCGGATTCTGTTTTTATGACAGATTGTTCTGGAAAGCCTTATCTGGTAAAGAATTAGACACGGAGATGAGTTAATAGTGAGCCACTTTTGCATCATTAGTCATTATTAAATAATGACTAATGATGAAGTAAAAAATTTCTACTTCAAGTGAACCAACACATTTACTGTTGATCAGGGAGTACACGTAGACTAAGTGCCGATTAATAATAATAATCACCGGATAGGTGTGGATAAGTCTAAGTAAGGCATGTCTTAACAAGAATAAGATAAATGCAGACATCTATCTCACAGTGTTTTTACGGAACCTCAAAGTCTTGTCATCATCAGTCATCTCTAAGTGAACTTCAGTTCACACGCTGGACTGGACCATAATTAGGCCTATATCGATTACTGATAGCCTACGTGATATCATTGTCAAAAGATTTTAATTAATTAATTAATTAATTAATTAATATATTTATTGCACATTTAACTCATTATACAATCATGAACATTGCAGTACGGTACAGTACAGTACAATGGGAGCCAACAAAAGCTAGTAGCTTATATTATGACCCCTCTTACCAATTAATATCCATGAATGTTTTCATAGGATACATCATACATATAACTTAACTAACAATGAAACAGTGACTAATCATAATAATTCTCTAAAGTGCGAATAACAATAATACTATACTCCTACGAAAACTATAAACAATAATAATAATAATAATAATATAATAATATAATAATAATGATAATGATAATAATAACAATAATAGCAATAATAATAATAATAAATAAATAAATAATAATAAAATTATAATAATAATAATAACAGTAACAGTAATAATAATACAATCACAATAATAATACTAATATCAATAATAATATTATTAGAAACGGCAACAGAATAATAGCAGCAGAACGGCATCTCGTCACCATAAACATCTACGACAATTATTTATAGCTAGCTTATGCACAGTTGGTTATTAATCGTCTTTCTTCGATGAAAAAATTGACGGGATCTGTTAATGACTAAAATGTTAACAAGTGTTCTAAACGCTATAGGTGTTCTAAAACAAAACAAAATTAGCTAGGCCTACTAGGAATATACACACCTGTTAGTGGCAATGTTCAAACAAAACAAATAAGTTAATTTTCAAAAAAACAAACGCGGATGTGACTTTAAAAAAACTTTTCCTCGTCTGGGGAGTAGGATACGACAATCATTGGGATACTCTATTTCGTGACACCGGTGTAAAGGTTTCAAATTACCCCCTCCTAAACATTACCCCCCTCCCCCGGTAACTTGAAACCGGTTTCAGATTACCCCCGGGGAAACTAGATTTGCATCTATCATCGCCTTCATTGCACTACAAAAATCAGAAAAATCATCCTGCTTCTTGTTTTGGTCTGAAGATTTTCATCCGACTTCGTGCTTTGTTATCAATATTTTAATCGGGAAAAAATAATAGCCTCGAAGCCATTTCTCCATGTAACTTCAGCGGCGATTTAGTATTTTAATTACATGTGAAAATATTGATAACAGACCACAAAGTGGAATGAAGGATGAAAATCTTTGGACCGAAACAAGAAGCAGGATGATTTTTCTGATATTTTTAGTGCAATAAATGCGATGATTGATGCAAATTACAGTTTGCAGGGGGGTAATGTTTAGGAGGGGGGTAATTTGAAACCTTTACACCGGCACAATTATGTTAATAGTAGAAATTATTTTAGTCTGAAATAACTAAAATCAGCGCACTTAGGCCTATCAGGTTATGCAAATACGCCCATCCTTAAATTATTATGATCTCGTCGTAAAAGATTTCCCACTGAATATTTCTATTAAACTGCATTGACTGTTTTCTCAGCAAACCATAGGCTAGGCTACTATAAATGTGGAACTATTGATATTTTTAGCTTATACTTATAGTAATCTGCAAAGTGCAAACTGTAGAATAAGCTTACTGCAAATTAACGATTTGTCGCACTCGAGTCCTGCATTAATTAAGAGCAAATGAATCCAGGACAGAACTGTCTGCCAAAATGTGAGAATCACTGCTCTAGGCCTACGCAACTAGGCTTAAATCTGATCACGTCAGAATAGAATCTCATAAAAACCAATGTTTAGCCTACATTTTGTTGCATCTGGATCTCAAACTGTGTGAAACTTCTGATGATACGTCGCATTTCGGTTAAACTTTGGTACCCTTAAAATGAGTTGTCAAAGTAGGCCTACCGGTAATAGAAAAATTACAATAGGCGTAATAACAATGGTAAAGTAATGAGGTATCTATAAGCCTAATCAATGTCTAACTCAAAGAAAAATGTCGCGATTTATCTTACATGGACGGACATGATTGTAACGAGCAATGTCGCAATGCTATCTTTAAGTGCATCTACTGTAAGTAATTTATCTCACGAGTGTCAAATGATTATTGAAAACTTGCCGATTTATTAGACAAGTGATCTGTTCACGGGTTGGCTGATATGCGTCGTCATAATAATTCGAAAAAGAGTGTCATCATAAATTATATAAATTGGCTATATAAACTGATGTTCTGAAAGATCCAGTTCTAATTTTGCAGTTAATTTCGAATCTGGCCTTCCAGGTCATCCTTACAAACTGTTGCGCTATACTTCCATTTGTCATGAAGGCCGTCTACTGTAACAGTTCGGTGAAGTTGGTGTCGTGTCTTCTCGTTGTTCCTTTCCTTGTGGCCGTTGCATTCGGTTCAGATAAGATCGAACATCCATCGGGAACAGAAGAAAAAGTAAGAAAATGTTGATTAGTAAACCTAACCAGAACCACGCATCGTAATAGATTTGTTATTAGGTGGAAATTGATTGCCATCGTTTTTGCAACTTCCATATTGTCTGCACAAAACATCTTCCAATGACACACCAACATTAAGTCGCAGCCAGATAGCTACCGGTGAGTAGTCTAGTGGTGGACAAGTTGGCCTAAAGTGCCAAAAACCTTAAAGAAAACTTAATTGAGACAAAGCTGATACCGAGCAAAACAAGCAAATACTGGGAGAGAAATTCAGCATTTAGGTCATAAAACCGAAAATACTAATCGTAGACCTCACAAGTCATTTCTAAAGCGATAGCTTACTCAAAAGCTAAGAGCAGAGCACGAACTTATTCACAAGCAATATTCTACACAGATCGAAACAACTCGTCCGAAAATACTAAGCTGAACTTCAAGTCTGTGGTACAAAATTTGTGCCATAATCATTTAGGCCTATTCTAGTATGGTTTTAGACCTATCCACAATTTATCAAATATGAGCATACAGTTTTTGTGATTTCATTAATCGTTATTTTCGTCATCCTCTTCCACAAGCCGTCTTTATTCTGAGCCCATTCGAGGTCGTCCATAAAGTACGTCACGCTCGAGGGGGGAGGGGGTGTAAGAAAGTGTGACAGTTTGTGACAGGGTGAGGGGGGTCAGGCCATGTGTGACATCACACATTTTTTTAATGATGTGTTTTATATAATTGTCTAGTCGAATTTTTGCAATTTTTGCTTTCAAATTCAATCTACATTGAGTTACTGCTTCAACGATTAACTGTGACAACTGTTGACAATTAGCTATTCTACTATTAAAGTCATTTTAATAATGTGATAGTTTTTTTAAGTGGAAACTTTACAGTTTAATAGTGAAGTGCGTTTTAGATTAAATTTGAATAAAGTGTTAATTTAAAAAAAATTCGAAATTGTGACGTACTTGGGGGGGGGGTCCGAGAAAGTGTGACGTACTTTAGGGGGGGGGGGTCCGAGACTTGTGACAGTTTGTGACAGGGGTAGGGGGTCAAAAATGGTCAAAACTAGCGTGACGTACTTTATGGACGGCCCCTTCGCAGATCATGTGCATTGTGCAATGTGCAGCCTACAGTTCTTCGTGTCCTACTATGAGAGGAGTCATCAGGCTTCTTTCTTATACTGGGGCTGGTTCAAATTTCTCCCTAGTCCCTGGCGTGGTCCTGGTGACCTGCGCGATGAGTCCAAACAACCAGTCTCCTACACTGCATCATCTACGACACTAGAATGTGCATCGTGTGGCGGTTAAAATAATTATAATAATATCTGCTGAAAGGAGAAAGATTTTCCTATCTAGCTGGTGGTTGATGCTCCAAATCCCTCGTTGTATAATCTTACTGCTAACTCAATCACGAACGATGGTTCTGCTTCAGGTATCCTATAACCCATCTTCATTTCAACTGAAACAATCAGCCAATATTATAGGCTACTAGGAAGGAAACCTGATAACCAACTTTATCTTGCCTCCTTTACCCGAAAATAGACCGACAATAATTATTAGTATGGATCCATTTTATAATAATATTGTAACCCTTAGATGTTTCGTCCAGTTAATAGCGAGTTCTAACGTTGTCGCTGCCTGGTCCGATATCGGTAAGAACGAGACGCGAAGATTCAAGCATAATTATTGAAGCATATCAGTAAAGAGAGCTTCATACCGATCTGTGGACCATTACGATCCACAATGAACTCATATCATGTTCCCAACGGTGTCCTCCACGATCTTGAACACGACAGGAGTCATTCTGTGGTCCTGTCGCACTCCTGTATAGGCTACACACGGAACAAATCGATCGGAAGATGCATCAGTAATGCGGACTGCACACAGTGTGACCTCGTAGGAATACCTCAACAAGCCATATTTGTTTTCTTAAAGGAGAGGATGTTCGCATTGGAACAGACACTCGACACAGACACACAGCTATCCACTGAATACATGTGACAACATGTGACAACGTGGATGACCCATTGGGTCATCCACGTTGTCACTCCCTCGAATGTTGGCAACTCTGCTGGTATGTGGCAATAAAGGAAGGAATGTACCTCGTCCTCAATAAACGCTTCAGTTTTAAGCCATAATATTGTCGTTATTTCTAAAAACTAAAGCACATGTTTTGTGTTAGCCTACATAGGCCGTACGGTGTAAGCCTACGTGTATTATATTTAATACAATTCACAATGTATTAACAGAGCATCAGCTATGATGATTTCATCAGTCTGCATGATGATTTCATCAGTCTGCATGCTGATTTCATCAGTCTGCATGCTGATTTCATCAGCATGCAACAAGAAGTAAAAGCGTTACGGACTCAAAGAGCAACCTTCGAATGGACCGGTTAGACAACTGATATCAATTAATTATTAATAAATTATTCTAACATTGTCTTGAAAATATTTTTTGTTTGCTGATGACAAGCGCTCAAATGTGATTTGGTTATAATTCTCATACAATTTTTTGTGTCAATTTGTGGTTCTCCAAATGATTATTGCTTACACTGCTGCTAAAAACGAAAGCCTACTAAAAGAAGCCATTGTCCGATTTAAGGAAGGCTCACATTTCTAGAGAATAAAATTTTACATGTTTCAACCTACCCCGTTTTGTTTCACAGTTTAGAGTACATGTATAATAGCATTTGTTTTGAATAAGATAATGTTTAGTGCGTTTCTGTGTAAGCTACAAGAGTAGCATATGAGCGATCGGTTCTAGGACAAAAAGGTAGCGGACAAAATGGTACGGACAAAATGGTACGGACAAAATGGTATGGACAAAACGGTATGGATAAATTGAAGCTGGATGAGGGTATTTTATTGCTGAAATAGAGGGTTGATGTCTTTTTTGTGGCTGAAATACATCTCTAGTGAAGAAAAAAACTTGAGAATAGGAAGCCGGATTGTCGAAAAAAAATGCTTGAGAAATGGAAGCTGGATTGATGTCTTCCATTCATATGTTTCATGATGTATCCAGCTTCAAATTCAGTCAAACGATTCCTTAAACCAACCTCCATTTGTAATGCATCTTTCATTAATCCAGCTTCTATTTCAGCTATGAAAATACCGTGATACAGATTTTATATCTAAAGCGTTATTTTCATCAATCCAGCTTCCATTTCATATATAAAATATCCATGCAGAGCCTTCATCCATGTTCCATTTCACATACGTCTTTTAATTAATCCAGCTTCTATTTCATATATAAAAATTCACTAATCCAGCTTTCATTTCATCCATACCATTTTGTCCGTACCATTTTGTCCTTACCATTTTGTCCGCTACCATTTTGTCCGGCCACATTTGCTTGTTTTTTTCAGCAAGTGCGGTCTACTTCGAACGTTGAGATGGGCAAGGAAGATAATATACAGTAGCCTAATTCGCATCATCATCTACATCGTTACTATATTTATCGAGCTGTAACTTATATAGCGCTAGTGTCCAATGCGCAAATTATCAACCAATGGTGCACCAGGGTGTCAGTGATGATGAGAGTCTATAGTGGAAAAGCAATCCGGAACAGATCTGTTTAATACTTGAGTGCCCAAGGTATTTGGGGGTACACGAATGCCCAAGCTGGGGTCCGCGCGGACCCTCGCGTTTTAATGTTGATTTGTTCAAAACGGATTAGAATATTGAAACAGAATTTAGCTCACAGTTTAAAGGTGCCATTTCATTGCTTAGGGTTGCAGCAAACTATAGGAACCTCAGTGGATCTTATAAATGTAGTGATATCACACATATTCGAAAAACTGCTTAAGGTGCCGAAATTACCTCATTTTACCCTATAATACCAAATGAATTTTCAATCGCTTGATATTTCTTATTTTGCAATAGCGCCACCTGAATAATAATAAAAATAATGTCAAAATCTCGTGATATAATTATTATATCGCGTGATTTTGACAATTATATTCTATGCGTGCTTGCGTCATTTACCGAAAGAAGCCTACGTACGTCCGGCGCATTCGCGTGCATGCCAGTAAGGTCTAGTGTAAGACATTTTCCCCCGGACATAGCCACCGGACAAATTCCCGGACACCCCCCGATGTAGTCTTGGACATTAATCCCCCAACATTAAGCCCTTCACTGTGCAAATGACCTATTTATGTAGGTCATTTTCATACATCCAGCTTCTACTTACGCCAAGAATTAGTTATATCAATCCAGTTTCATTAAAGCACAAAATTAATAGCCTATTCGTCAATAACTCCCGGTGACAAACCGGCCGGCAACAAATCAGCGACGCTAAAACGTCCGGCATCGCTTTGGGCGTTGTTGACGGTAAAGCAAACCAAGATTTTTGGTGGGAGAGAAACAGATCTCGGGACAGTGCAGTTAAAAAAATTATTATTGACGGTAAAGAAAGTCATGATTTTTTAAAGCTGAGAAACAGATCTCGGGACGGTGCAAATAAATTAGGTTTTCTTCATTTCAGTACAACGAAGGCACTGCAATCTATTTTAGGTGGCGTTGTTTACACCAGATGGGGTCGTACCGTATGTAACACTGGATCCGACGTTGTTTACAGTGGAGTGGCTGGCGGATCGTGGTATGACGTGTATGGCGGAGCAAGCAACTATCTCTGTTTACCATTAGATCCGATATGGGGAGTTTACAACGAAAGCGCCTCAATATATTCTAAACTCTACGGAGCGGAATATCAATCGCCAAGCTCGCTTGGGTTAGAAAATAACAATGGTCAAACTTTACATGACAACGACGTTCCTTGCGTTGTTTGCCAAAGCCAGACGAAGACTGTGGTCGTCATGATTCCCACCAGAAATCAGTGTTACAGCGGATGGCACGCTGAATACGCCGGTTATCTCATGTCGGCGCATTCCGAAGAAAATGGTCGAACGGAGTTCATATGCATGGATGGAAGTCCTGAAGCAGTTCCAGGCGGAGAAGCAAATCAGAACGGAGCTTTGTTCTACCATGTGGAAGGCGTGTGTGGGTCTCTTCCGTGTCCTCCTTATGCTTCGAATCGACAACTAACCTGTGTTGTTTGCACAAAGTAGGTTAGGCCTAATTAGAATGTGGACACGTCATGTGCTCCGAGCAATAGAAAAGCGTAGGATAGTTATTAAATGCAAACATTAAGAATAGGCTACACATGTATTAGACTTTAAATCAAGATTCAAAAGACGGCAGTCTAAACGAAAATCAATTCAACGGCTTATCAACAGCCAATTTGGAATTGATACTAGTCTGAAGTTAATTTACCGACATTCAAGTTTTCCTAATTATTTTTGAAACTAACCAGCACACAATTATTGTAAGCTGGCTGAAATGATTGCGTAGCAGTGAAAACAATGAATTTCCTAGATAGCGATGTTCAATTAATAAACGAATTCGTATTTTAAACACTTTGTTGATACGTACATTTTTGATAAGCCTCCCACATAGTTTAAGGTGCCAATGTGCAGAAATGGTTATTCAAGACTCAAATCTTTGGAATAGTTAATCATGGCTGAAATGCCTACTGCCATATTTCACATCCAAATACTTGCTGACGCCTTAATCAATGCAGATTTGCAGGCAAGGAATACAATGAAAGTGCAAGTACATTATGTAGTATGGGGCCGTCCATAAAGCACGTCACGCTCCAGGGGGGAGGGGTGTAAGAAAGTGTGACAGTTTGTGACAGAGGGAGGGAGGTCAGGCCATGTGTGACGTCACACATTTGGTTTTTTAATGATGTGTATTATAATATTGTCTAGTCTAATTTTTGCAATTTTTGTTTTCAAATTCAATCTAGGCCTACATTGAGTTACTGATTCAATGAATAGGCCTAACTGTAACAACTGTTGGCAATTAACTGTTCTACTATTAAAGTCATTTTAATATAGTGATAGTTCTTTTAAGTGGAAACTTTACAGTTTCATAGTGAAGTGTGTTTTAAATAAAATTTGAATAAGGTGTCAATTTAAAAAAAATTCTAAAGTGTGACGTAGGGGAGAGTGCCCCAAGACGGGACGGTGCACAAGATGAGACGATTCAGTTTTCTCGCAGTCGTTTTGCGCGTTTATTTCTTTTTAACACTCAATGCATCGACGATTATCTTGTCTATGTATGCACGAGTTTCAGTCTCTATGCTAACCATATCCGACTTGCAGATAAGCATTTTTCATTTTGTGCTACTAAGCTTGCGATTTTTGGATTTTAAAAAATCGCGCAAAGTCATCACTTTACGGAGACATTTCAAAACGTGTTTGGTGACTAGACACAGTAAACTATGTTACCTAACGCATGTATTTTGAGATGGGCGATTACATTAAAAATTTATGTGTTCACACATCACGCATAGAGTGCACAAGATGAGACATGCTTTGTGTGCCCAAGACGGGACGCGTCCCGTCTTGGGCACACGTCATATTTCAACGGTAAACTGTGTAACAACTACACGTCCCGTCTTGGGCACACGTCGCATACCAGTTGCATGCTGTAAAGCAACTTCTTAATAAGGACATACATACATACATACATGCATGCATGCATACATACATGCATACATACATATACACACATACACACATACATGCATGTATGTATGTATGTATGTATACATACATACATACGTGCAATGCATACATACATACATACAATACATACATACGTACATACATAGCATACATACAGGCATGCATAGGCCTACACATATACATACATACATGTATGTATGCATTGTATGTATGCATGCATGTAATATGTGTGACATTGTATATATGTATGTACGTACGTATGTAAACTATGTATGTATGTATGTGTGTATGTATGTATGCATGCATGCATCATCATTCTTTTTGAGTTGATTAATTAAATAAATATGTTAAACATGGGAGAAGTTGATATAATTAATGTCCCATCATGGCCACTCTTGTGTCCCATCTTGGGCACCCCTGTGCCCAAGATGGGACGATTTGTAGGTCAACAAAAGTTCGCTGTCTTGTCTGAGCCATACATTGTTTTCTTGCATATGATATGCCAGATAGTGCTTAAAGGATTAGTTTAAAGGATGGAAGAAGTTGCAAATATGTATTGTCATCAGCAAAGGTGATTTGGAGCAAATACTGTGAATCGTCCCGTCTTGGGGCACCCTCCCCTACTTTAGGGGGGGGGTCCAAGAAAGTGTGACAGTTTGTGACAGGGGGAGGGGGTTACAAATGGTAAAAAATAGCGTGACGTACGTACTTTATTGACGGCCCCTATCCGCCTGTTTTTTCATTAAAATGTTACAGTAGGCCTGTGTATAAGAGAAATAGATAAAACGGTTAAAATATGTAGAGTAGGGTGTTGCAGAAGCCCTCTTTAGCGTTTGACATCATGCACTGTTAAGTACGGTAGCGCAATCTGAAGTCAACCAAAATTGGTGACGAGTAGCTGCTTTATATGCATTATTCAGTAGACAAACTAGACATGTTAATTTTACTTAGAGTTAGTCCAATTTTAGAAAAACTCAATTTTATAAAAACTTGTGTGCAAGGACGTCTTGCCCTATGTATGGGGCAAGAAGCCCAATGGTGGGGCATTTTGCCCTATCATTGATGCAATCATAAAATGCACAAATTGCACATTGTAAAACGTTATCTGGATTCTTTTAATTTTTGACAGTCACATTGATGATATTGAAACAAAAAACTGCTCAAAGGCAACACACTAATTAGAATTACGAAAACTTACAGAATGGATGACAAGAAATATAATTAGGACTAAAATGAGCTGTAAATTGTTCCATCGTGATGTGGATTTCTAATTATTGTTAAAAGGCCATTGAAAGTGTGCCAAGTGAAGAAAAAACAAAAGACATATTAACTGACAGCTCTGTCTCCCACTGCCAAAATTCAACAGAAAATGCTAAACTCAATGCGTAGTCCTAAACCTAATAGTTTCATTTGCCAACCCAGAAAATTATTAAAGGTAGGTTGTCTAAGTTAGAACCTACCCACATTCCTCATTAACAAAAGCTGTCAGGCATTTTGAAACATAACTACAGGGTGGCTCAAAAAAAATGTACCACTGGATAAAATGCAATATCTTTGCAACCGATTGCAATGTTTCTCCGAAAATTTTCCAATTTTAAGGGGAATGAATTTCCAACAATCCCTGAAAGTTTCGCTGAAAACTTTTTATGTTTGCAAAAGTTACAGCTGTTTAAACTTTGATTTTCGTTTTTTCAAATTTCCGTGGAAAAATTAACGTCAATTCTTGATGTCCATGTCAAATGATATCACTTTTCACTACGGCCTCAGAAATACGTTTTGCAGTTTATTGTGGGGTATGATGTGAGTGTCCACTCCCTGCTTTAATACGAGCTCGAATTCTTTTTGTGAAGCTTAGTATGGCCTTGTTGATCGAGTCCTGCGGCAACTGATCCCACATTAGCAGCAGGACTTCCTTCAGCTAGCCAATGTTCTCCAACTTGGGATGAAATGTCTTGCAGCATAGCTTTCCAGACGTGGTAAGCAAGAGGGCTAAGGTCTGGCGATGTTGTTAGTCATCTTTGCCAATAAATTTACTGGAGTGGATTGCAAAAATAAGGTAGCGTCATCATAATCAGCCTTGCCGTGCGAGCAAGCAGGCGCACTGTTCTGCTGGAAAATAAAACGAGATGTTAGAGCTCACCTGGTCTTCAGTGAGTCTGGGTAAGAGAGTTCAGCGATGAGTTTGACATTTAGCCTTCTGAATGGGATTAAATGCAGTCTTTCTGGCACCCGTGACACATGCCAGCAAATCTGATGCTGAAACCACGATGTGCTTTGCAAACTTCACCCTTTCGGTTACCAAGCGAATTTCTTGAAAATCGTACTTTTTCCATCAGACCAAGCGACCATTTCCTGCCTCGCTTCCAACATCTGATCTTCGTTACATAAACATGTTTACAGATAGCCTTCAATATGCTCAGGCCACACTTTTCACTGGGCATTTTGCTATGATTACGCGATGTCCCAGTCTCTGTTCACGCAGCGTCCGAATTTCCATTTTATCTTCCGCAGAAACTTTGCCCATGACGTTCAGTAATGGATTCACGAAGTGAGTCCAAAATCTATAAAATATCACTAAATACCAACAGTTTGCTGCATAAACAGCTTCTTTACAGCTCTTAGTGAGGTCGTAGGACATCATCATCATTTCTTATGATGTAATTTGCAAAAAATCTTAATGAAATCACATTGTATTGGAACTTTATTCTCCGGATTTTTGAAAAAACGAAATTTTAAGTTTGAACAACTGTATCTTTTGCAAACAAGAAAATTTTCAAGCGAAACTTTCAGGGATTGTTGGAAATTCATTCCCCTACAAATTGGGAAATTTTCTGAAAAAAATGTCAATCGGTTGCGAAGTTATCGCATTTTATCCGGTGGTACATTTTTTTTGAGCCACCCTGTAGTACAAGAATGATGAGCTCACTGAAGGTGAGCGAATGGATTGACGCTGCAGGAAAGACTATAACCATTCGCAACCAGTCATCTTCTGGTCTTTGCTAAATGGATGACTCAAATTCATGTTTTCTGCAAAGTCAAATGCTAGTCTGCGTAGGCCTATATCGGATGTGGCCAAGCCAAATAATGCCCTATCCATTTCCAAAATGTGATGGAGGAGTAGCAGTTCATATGCTGCAGGAAAAACAGACTTATGGAGACCAATAATGTCAGGTAGGCTTACATAGCCCTGGAGTGTATGTGGACTTATAAGGCAAACAATGTGGCTGCTCCCGATTGCGATCAAATGGAATAGATAAATCTAATGATGTTTTACGCCTGCAAACTGCTAAAGTGAACAAGTAAGTATAGCCTAATGCAAGATCGACGGTTGTATGCTGTATATATTTGCGACACACTAATTCTTCGCGACACACCAGCGACACACCATTATTTTACTCGACACACCGCCGGTCGCTTAGCGACACACTGAAGTGTGTCGCGACACACCGCGTCGGCTGAGAATTATAAGGCTCTATGTCCAAAAAGTACTTTTCCGAGATATTCCAATTTGAAAGTTCAACAATCAGGCACACAAACAAGAATGAAAATATTACAAATGTAACTGGGGTCTTTTGTTCATTTGTCAATGAAGTAACAGTGTACATTTAAAAAATTAGTGAATAAAACGTTAAAATATTTTAATTAATTTTTTTAACGAATACCCCACGCCAAAAATGGACATAGAGCCTTATAATACTCAATGCACATAATTTTGGTTTGACTTGAATGCAGCGTTCGTATTTGCTATTGGACATAGAGCCTTATAATTCTCAAAAAGATGAAAACATGGGAGCCTTATAATTCTCAAAAAGATGAAAACATGGGACATAGAGCCTTATAAATCTCAAAAAGATGAAAACATGGGACATAGAGCCTTATAATTCTCAAAAAGATGAAAACACTGGACATAGAGCCTTTTCATTTTCTAAATATCTCTTTTAATATTGAAGATGAAGCTTAGATTCTTACATGACATTATAGCCCTGAACAAGATCTACGTCATGGTACCAAAAAGTAAAAAATTTCAAAATGTGGACATAGAGCCTTATAATTCTCAGCCGACGACCGGTTGAGAGCCTCTGCAGTAGCTGTCCCGGGAGACAGAGACACGCGGCTTCATATCCCGCAGCTGTGACCTTTCTGTCTCTCGCAGCTCCAAAGACGCCTGCTAGTCAATAATTGCATGGGCTACTCTGATAATTTTGTCATTGTATGGCTAGTGTATTATAATATTGTGTACAATGTAGGGGGCCTTTGTTTTAGATTGTTCCTACTAAATATCCCTCAGTGCGTTTGCAGTCGTTCAATATAATAGAGCCTACAATGCCCCTACATAGTCATTTTACTTATATATATAGGCCTACTTAGTCTACTTGTCAATTTCAATCAATAAATAACTACGGAAAGCCTACTTCAGTTGAATGTTTTATGAGAGATAAAGACCAGTCACATGGTGTCAGATAAATTTAAATAAAAGACTACAACATATTCTTGACGATGAGAAACATTAGTCGACCTATCTCCGAATTTGTATGTTAATTAGCTTTTAGGAGCTTAACGGCTATTCAGGCAATTATTTATAATCGTAGCCTACGCTTTATAGAGAGCCTCTTATAAACTCTCTGCAGAGGTAGGCCTACATGTAGGCTACTCCAAATCTTCTGATAGGAAGTTTATAGTTAACGATAGCTTTTGGCCGATGTGGTTACCTGTATAGTTGTTTTTACTAAGGTCCCCTGGTATGAAATAAACCATCCAGTGATACCCATAACGCTCCCAGTCTATCATACTTCAAAGGACTTATCCGTGCCCAGTGGCGTCGGCACGGAGGGTTAAAACCCCCCATTGGCTCCGGAAAATTGGTTTTTAAAGGTTATTTATCCATATAAATAGGAAAAACAACAACAAACAGGGTATCCGGCCATAAACCCCCATTATAAATTCCTGGCTACGCCACTGTCCGTGCCCCCACACTAAACATAACGCTCCCATTACTATTCCTGGTGCAGCTCCTCACAGTCCGCTTCTCGAACTAACTTATACCAGCACTCAGTCACAGTAAACTAATGTTTAGCCTACATTTATGTTGCACCTCGATATCTAACTGCTCTACCTAGCCTTTCGGTATAAATTTGACAGCGCTTAAAGTTGTAGGCTAAAATAACATTTTTATCCGAAAATCTTAGTAATAACGATAGTAGAGTTACTGTAGACCTAGTGAATTATTTACGCAATGTACAAACTAAAGACAAATTTCGCGATTTATCTTGCGTGTAGGCCTGTATATAAAGATAAAAGTTAGGCCTATATTACTATCTTAAATTACAGCTATTGTAAATTTCTTTCGTCTCAAGTGATTCTCCATTTTAATTGATTTGTCAGTCATGTCGTCGGGACTGCTATTTTACTGCGTCATAAATTATAACACGGTTCAATCATAGGCCTAATCCTAAATCGTATGATTATATAAACGAGACTTTGAACGATGCTGATCTAATTGTGCAGTTAATTTTGAATCTGGTCTTTCAAGTCATCATTACAAACTCCGGTTGTGAAGCTGCTTGGCTAGGCCTGCTTCCATTCGTTATGATGGCCGCCTATAGTTCGGTGAAGTTGGTGTCATCGCGGCAACTTAAGTTCCTTTTCGTTGCTACTTTCCTTCTGGTCGTTGCATTCGGTTCCGATAAGATCGAACATCCATCAGAAACAGAGGAAAGAGTAAGAAAATATTGATTAATAACCTAACCAGAGCTACGCATCGTAATATATTTATTATTGGATGGCAGTTGATTGTCATCGTTATTTGCAACTTCCATCATATTTTTGCCTGTGTCAACTGCGCAAAACATCTTCCAATGGCGAACCAAAATCAAGTCGCAGCCAGATAGCTACTGGTGAGTAGGCCTAATGGTGGACAAGTTGGCCTAAAGTGCGAAAAAAACTGAAAGAAAACTAAATTGAGCAGAACGAACAGATACTGGGAGAGAAATTCAACACATGGGTTTTACGATAGAAATTACTAATCATGGACCTCACATTTCTACAGCGATAGCCTACTCCAGAGCTAAGAGCAGAGCGCGAACTTATTCATAAGCAATTCTACACAGATCGAAACATGCATGCAGCTCGTCCGAAAATATTAAGCTGAAATTCAAGTCTGTGGTAGCCTACGAAATTTGTGCCATAATCATTTAGGACTATTTTCTAGTTTGTTTTAATCTACCATTTATCAAATAATAATTATGAGCATAAATGTTTTGATTTCATATAGGTCTACCGTTATCTTTGTCTCTTCTCTGAAGCGATGTTATTTCCACAAGCAGTCTTTATCCTGAGATAATATTCGCAGATCATGTGCAGCCCGCTCGTTCTTCTCTGGGTACTGTGATAGGGGTCAGCAGGCCTCTTTCTTCTTCTGGGAACGGTGCAAATTGTCCGCTAGTCCCTGGCATTGTCTTGGTGACCTGCGCGATGTATCCAGACAAACAGAGTCTCGTATACATAGCATCATCTCCAACAGTACAATGTGCCTTGTGTGGTGGATCAATTAGTTATATCTGCCGTAAAGTGAAAGATATTCGCTTTGCTGGTAGTTGATGATCCATATCCCTCGTTGTAGGCTGTTCATTCAATGACGAACGATGATTTAGGGTAGTCTATAGCCCATCTTAATTTCAACGGAAACAATCAACCCATTATTATAATAGGAAGGAAAACTGCGAACCAACCCCATCTTGCTTCCCCTTCACCCGAACATAGACCGACAATTGGTATGGGTCCATTGCATAACTGTAGTCTGGAGATGCTTTCGTCCAGTTTATAGCGATTACTAACGTTGGCGCTGCCTGGTCCGATTTCCGCAAAGACAAGACGCCAAGATTCAAGCATAGGCCTAATATTATTGAAGTAAAGAGACTTAAGAGAGCATAATCTGTCAATCATTCGGATCCACAATGGGTTTATGTTCTCATCAGTGTCTTCAGCGATCTTTATCACGACAAGAGTCATTATATATGTGGCCCTGTCGCACTCCGGTATAAACCCGAACAATTCGGAAGGTGCATCTGCAATGCGGACTGCACCACAAAGTATGAACGTGTAGAAACACTGTCGATATTCCTCATGAAGCCATAATTGTGTTGTAAAAGGGAAGGATTCGCTGTGGCGCAGACACTCGTTGCAGAGGCACGGTTCGACACTCCACTGAATACATGGGTTATCCGCGTCGTCACTTCCTCAAATGTTAGCGACTCTCCTGGTAGCCTATGTCTTTCCATTCATCATTGAATGTTCAATGATGATCAACCGAAGAGAAGGCATGCACCACATCCTTCATAAACGCGTAAATTTTATCGTAATAATTATTGTCGCTATTTCTAAAAGCTAAAACATATCAGTTGGGTTAATTAACAGAGCATCAGCTATGATGATTTCATCAGTCTGCAGCAAGAAGTAAAAGCATTACGGACTCAAAGAGCAACCTTCGAATGGACCGGTTAGTCAACTGATATGAATTACTAAACAATTATTGTAAAGCTGTCTTGAAAATATTGGGTGCGCATGTAAGTACGCTCGTTTTTTGACCAAAGGTCTTTGATGAATAACCCTTGATGAACAGTCACTTGATGAATCGTCCTTTGATGAACTCCCCGTTCAGCGTGAAATTGGCCACATTCGCAAAAACCAATGTAGGCCTATAGATGAGCAGGTTAAGCTGTTACATGTAGTTTAGGCCTACATGGCTAAATTATTTGACAGGAGAACATAATTTTTATACTTTTGCATCAGAACAATTCTTCCAATACAGGTTACGTCCAGGGGATACTCTAATTGAGGGGGGGGACTTTGTATCGGGGGTAGTCTTTATATTGTGACACCAGCCGGTTTTTTGCTCAAGGTCGGTACGCAGTACTCCGACTTCTTTTTCTGTCAATGCATCTTCTTTAAAAATAATAATTAGATATCATCAAGACAAGCCCGATAACCTTTATCAATCCCACTTCTGTTTAAGGTAAAATAATTTTCATTAAACCAACTTCAATTTAGCCAACGGCATTTTCAGAATTTCATCCTCATTCACAGCTTAGATGAATTTTTCTAATTTTAAGCCTATTTGGGCAGTTAGGAATTCCATCCATCCGGCTTCTATTACACAAAGATTTAGTTTCATCCAGCTTCCATTGGCAGGACCAGTTATTTTCATAAATCCAGCATCCACTTCGGCCAAGATTTAGTTTTAACAATCCAGCTTCCATTTAGACAAGCATTTATTTTTGTCTGTAAATCCCGAAACGTCCGGCGCCAAAACGTTTTGCATCGCTTTGGGCGTTGGTGACGGTAAAGAGAACCATATTTGATTCGAGAGAGACAGATTTCAGGGACGGTGCAAATCATTTAAAAAAAATCAATTTAGTGAACTCAGTGAACGCAAACACTGCAATCGTTTTTAGGTGGTGTTGTTTACACCAGATGGGGTCGTACCAAATGCAATGATGGGTCAGACGTTGTTTACGATGGAGTTGCGGGAGGATCATGGTATGACGTGTCTGGCGGAGGAAATAACTACCTCTGTCTTCCAAAGGATCCAATATGGGGAGTTTACAACGAAAGCGGCGTAAAACGTTCTAAGATCTACGGAGCGGAATATCAATATCCAACGTCGTTTGGATTAGAAAACAACAATGGTCAACCCTTGTACGATCACGACGTTCCATGCGTTATTTGCCAAAGCCAGACGAAGACTGTGGTCGTCATGATTCCCGCCAGAAATCAGTGCTACAGCGGATGGCACGCCGAATACGCCGGCTATCTCATGTCGGCGGATCCAGCAGAAAGTGGGCGTACGGAGTTCATATGTATGGATGGAAGTCCGGAAGCAGTTCCAGGCGGAGAAACAAATCAGAACGGAGCTCTGCTATGGAATGTGGAAAGCGTCTGTGGGTCTCTTCCGTGTCCGCCTTATGTTCCGAGTCGTGAAATAACCTGTGTCGTTTGCTCCAAGTAGCCTAATCAGAATGCGAACACGCCATGTGCTCTGATTAATGAAAAAGCATGATGGTTATTAAATGCAAACATTAAGAGTAGATATGTATTAGTAAAGCCTAATAATTATTAGACTTTTATTCAGTATTCAGAAGAAGGCAGTCTGAATTAAATTTTGTTTAATACAAATCAAGTGCTCCACAAATCAACTAGACCGCTGGAAATGATAAATTATTAGTCTGCAATTAGAAGCTGTAGTAGTTTGTTGACGAGTTGTCGTAGACGAGTTGTCGTAGACCAGTTGTCGTAGACGAATTGTCCGGAGACGAGTTGTCGTTAGACGAGTTGTCTGTAGACCAGTTGCCATTTTGTGCAGAAATTGCTATTTTTGACTCAAATCTTTGGAATTAGCCATGGTTGATATGCCTAACTGTCATAGGCCTATTTCACGTTCAAATGCTCTTTGTCACTGTGGATTTGCAGGCAAGACTTAGTAATAAGCCTATTATAGGAGCCTAATGAAATAGCAATAATAGGCTATTGAAAATATAGTATCCATTCTGCTATAATATTGTCATTAAAATGCAGGTCTGGTTATAAGAGAAGTACCGGTAGTTAAGTGGTTAAAATATGTAGGCAACACTCTACTGATTAATAGATAGTTTCACGCCAGTGTTGATCACGTCTTAGCCGCTCTGAATTTTGTTGTTTCTTGCGTGCAATGAATGTATTGTATAGGCCTAATTGTAATTATTTTGGCACACCTGTGCTCTGAATTCCCCATAATAATGTAAGTTCATATAATGAGTGGGATTTATTTCAAAACATACAGCAGAACCCATGCGGAAACATGGGCGCATTTGATTAATTGCGCCAGTTAAGAATGTGTAATTACTAGGGTTTTTAAGTGAGACAAATCCAAAACGACTGTAGCCTACACCGCTCCCAGTAACATGATTGTAGGCTTTTGAGACAAACCCAAGTGACTCACCGCACCCTTCAAATAGGCGCATTAAGAAGAAACAAGTGAAACTAGGCCTAATGTAAAGAGGATGACATCGTCAATTCATTCATTCATTCGGACATTTATATAGCATTCTTTCAAGTGAAAAAACTACTCAGAAGCGCTCCCGACTCCAGCGCGCCTAAAAAGAACGCTTTTAAGTTTAGTAAAGAACGATCCTGGTAGAGTCCCAGGGTGTAGGCGTAGCTCAAAAGGAAGGCCATTCCAGACCACCGGACCAAAAACAGAAAAGGCTCGATTCTTCATGGTAGCAGTAGGTCCTACGAGCAAAAGGAACCAAGAGGACTTCCTTATCGATGGCCTGTGTCGCGTGGCAGAGTGTCCCTCGAGACTATTCTGATCTAAAGTCTCCGATGAGAGAATATTCCATGTAGAGGCGTATACCGCTGAAACAAAATCTTCCCCGTTCAACGTAAAATAGACAACAGTCGCGTAATATTAATAGATGGCCAGGTTAAACCGCTGTTGCTAAATCATGTAGGCCTATAGTTGCATACGTAGGCCTACTCTGTTTCATCAGAAAGATTTGTTCCAATACAGAGTTACCATCATTTCAGCCAGGGAAGACTCTGTTAATGGGAGAGACTTTTATATCGTGACACCGACAAAGAGGAAACTCTGAATCAAGTTTTTAATGTCCTTTACTGGTTAAAAAAGTGGATGGTGTCTAGGCCACAAGTTACAAGAGGGTTTTTAGATGTAAAAAGGCTTCTCAGGACGTGATTAACATTTTGCATTACGGCACGAAGCAGCCCAGCATTAGCTCCAACAGCTAACTTCTCCATGTTTGGGAACGTCGCCGAAAGGAACCCGAATCGTCGCATCCGGTTCAATAATTATTCGCTCTGATATAGCTTTGTCACCACCAATATAAACCCCCACAGTGCTTGGGCAGCATATTATAGTGGAGCTACGCGACAGAAGGCGCTCGAGCTACCGTAACTATAACTTGCAGAGCTTCAGAGCACACACACACACGCATATATATATATATATATATATATATATATATATATATATATATATACCTCTGTAAGTACATCCCACTGACGACTAAACCAAAGTCTCCATAAATCCGAGCTGTGCTCGAGCCGCCATCCTTGAAAATGGCGGCCTAAATTTTTTGGGCAGTAATGCCTGAACCGTTATAGCTACTAAGAAATATATGTTGTCAAAAATAATCCTCATGAAACGACAAAGCATTTTGGTGTGTAACATTTGTTTCTAGTGTTCAAAAAATGTTACACATGATGATGTAGTCACATTGTCATGTATTTCAGTGCGACATATAATGTTTT
The DNA here is from genome assembly GCA_945859605.1 of Lumbricus rubellus. Lineage (NCBI taxonomy): Eukaryota > Metazoa > Annelida > Clitellata > Crassiclitellata > Lumbricidae > Lumbricus > Lumbricus rubellus. The sequence continues at coordinate 5,533,068 of OX243813.1, read as the reverse complement.
ATGGCGGGAAGAGCAAATACTGTGTTGGGAACAGGAGTTTTAGGATCAAATCAACGACGAAAGAACAAAGGCCCTGTAAAACTAGTGTGTGATCATGCTTACTTACTTATCAATTTCAAGCAATAAATCACTACGGTACCGTATATCAGTTGAATGCTTTCTGGGAGATAAAAAAACACAGATGCACCCGTGTCAAATTAATTTAGATCAAGGACTATAGCCTATAGGCCTACATTGGACTACAACGGATTATTGACGATGAGACAAATAATTTTCTCTGAAAGGAGGTCTGTTGATTAGGTTTTATATTAGTAGCTTAAAGGTTACCAAGAAGAAGGTGGATGGAAGAAATACACGAGAGAACAAAGATGAAACTGGAGGAATTGAGAGACGCGACGGAAGATCGTAACACATGGAGAAGGTTTATCACAGCGGTCGCTAAGGTTCCAAGAATCGACGGCACAAGGTGACAAGGTGAAAGGTTACTTGGGTAATTCATTATAATCGAAACCAACACTTTAGAGAGCCTCTTCATATAAATCTCTGATAAGGTAAGACTTCTTCAAGTCTTTTGATAGGAAGCTGACAGTTAACAATAGTTTATCTTAGGCCTAAAAAGCCCTAGATAGTAACCTGGATAATCACAACCATAAATTTGATCGAACCTAAGACACAGAATGACATCTGGATAAAAGTACAGTAAACAAATTTAACAACAAGAGATCAAATGGGACTACAACTCTCAGGAAGTTACAGGAACCTGGATTCCGCTCGTGGGCTTCCTGTAATTGCGAAATAAATTTTGGCAGAGTTGGTAATAACACAAGTGCACAACAAAGCATAGGCCTAGTGTTCACTAGTAAACTACGCTAAATTATTTAACGAGCACCGTAGGGCCTACTAGCTGGGCGATAAGATGAGACCAGAGTCTAGTTTTAAAGAGCGAGATAAAACTTTTCAACGGCACTCCTGGCCAACCTAAGTTATCAAAAAATTTAAACATGAACTGTTACAGTATTTTCACCTGAATTTCTGCATCTAATTTTTAAAACTGAGCCACTGACAGGATAGCAATGTGATACTGTCGTTTCATTCAGGAAACTGTGTGAGCATTTTGAGCACGTTCATTTTAGAGACCTCCTGCGTGCTGCCGTTGCCAATTTTCTTTCGGGAAAAGATGGTTAATTACCAACGGCACATCATTATTATTGCTCATATCTGATGGCAATGACATCACGTATCAGCAGTTGACAAAATTATGGCTCAATTCAATGAAGGCTATGAACTGAAGTGCACTAAATAAAGAACGAGACGGCTCATGTTGACAAGACTTTCAGATAATGTCACTCTTTCTCGTTGTAGGCCCTATTAATAAGCAACAAAGACATGCCTTGCCAGTTGCTGACACTACACTGATACAGTGATCATTAATCAGGACTTACGTGTATTCTCTTATCAGCAGTACAGTCGGTAAGCGGGAAGTGGAAATGTTGCCTTATTCGTGGGTAAAGTCCACAAAGTTCCTCACTTTTGACTCATCTAGTTTATTATTTTATTTTTGGAGATATCCGATTTCCAGGACGCTCGATTATCCTACTATGCAAATCAGACTGTGTTTGTAACGGTGTTGCTTTTTCTAAAGAACACTAACGATTTTGATATAAAATGGCTAGATTTACTTCTAATTCAGTTTGTAATGGACTGCTTTGGATCTGCCTTTAATGACATAACCACCCGAAGTCTGTAATTTATCATGTGAAAGAAATTGTTGTTCTTAAATAATCATCTCCAATGCACTTAATATTCTATTCATTGCTTAAAAGACGTGACCAAGTCTACAGCAGTGATTCTACCTTCAGACCTATCTCCAACCTTACCGTAACTACATATTATGTGGTTTTACCAAATTTACCCTGCTACCTATGCCCTTTGACGGATTGGGAATGAAAAGGGGGAATGGTTCAAAACAAGTAGAGGAACAAGACAAGGAGATCCAATATCCCCAAGCTCCTTCATTATACTATTGGAAAGAGTACTGGATAAGATAAGAGATAAAGAGAATGGGGTGGTAATAAGTGGCACAAGGATCAATAACCTGTTTCGCAGACGACATCGACTTGATCGATAGCGACGAGGAACGGCTAGAAACAACAGCCCAAGTTTTGAACGAGAAAGGAAAGAGGTATGGGTTGTCCATGAACTTCGGGAAAACGAGAACGCTAGTATTCGGAGAAAAGGAGTGTAGGGAGAAGTTCCTCATCGATGGAAACCAGTTGGAGAATGTGGAAAAGTTCACATATCTTCGGAGCATAACGACATACGATCTGGACAACAGAAAGGAAGTATGGGCAAGGATAGCAAAGGCCACAACAACGTTAAAACCCATGGACAAGATCTGGAGGAGCAATTAAGGCGATTAGACCGGAAACTAAGTTGAAAGTACTGCAAACATGTGTCTTCAGTCGTGTGCTTTATGGATGCGAGTCTTGGGTGGTGACAAAGGATATAGAACGGAGGATATTGGCATTCGAAAGAAAGTGCTACCGAAAGATTCTGAGAATAGGCTGGACACAAAAAGTCCCCAATGTCGCACTATACAAACGAATACGCCTGATGGAGAATATTATGCAGAAGCTGATCAGGAGAAAGATCTGGGCATATATGCAGAATGGGGAACGACCGGAAAATAAAACTACTGGTTTTCGGCAGAATGGAGGGGACAAATCGGAGAGGAAGACCGCACAGAGAATGGTTGGACGACATCATCGGGTGGGGAAGAGCATCACTCCAAGAGCTGAGTCACATGGCGATGGACAGGGAGCAGTGGAGATTTTTGGTGAAAATGGCAGTGGACACCTACGGGCCCATGGCAACCCCAAGTCGCCCAACATCACTACATCAGGTGGTACTGGCTCCAGTGGACCGAGTTTTGTGTGGGTTGCAAAAATGTGAACTGGAAGCCACTGATGTATTCTCAGAACGTGACGATTGACATTCAAATTGGGCCTCATGAGACAATTTGTTGATGCTCTAGATAAGGAATCGGCAGCTTTCAAGTACCTTCAAGACTTCTTCAATAAGCTGTCGGGGCAAAGGTCAAAGCTGGTGTCTTCGTCGGACCACACATAAAGGAAATCCGGGAATGAAAAGAATTCCATGAGGTGCTCGCAAGGGAGGAGAAGGCAGCTTGGAACAACTTTTTCGTAGTGGTTAGGGGCTTTCTGGGCAATAACAAGTTCGACAATTTTGTGGTTTTGTTTGAGGCTGTGAAGAACTGCGGAGATTATGAGCAGAGGCATGTCCCTCAAAGTTCACATTCTTCATGCTCACCTTGACAACTTCAAGGAGAACATGGAAGCATACTGGGAGGATCAAGGCGAGTGCATCCACCAGGATATATGCCTACTAGACTTCTAAAGTCGCTACGAAGGAAGTTTAACCAGAACAATCATGATCTGATACTACATTTGGGACTAATTCGTGAATGAGATTCAGAGTAGCCTATAACCGCAAATCCTGAAATACTAGGCAATTCTAAATTTTCGTGTTGTCGTATTTGCATCACAATATATTTAGTATTTATGGTTTGTCATGTTGAATTCATTATAATTTTATGTCGTTTCTTTTAACCTATAGATTTAGATTTTTCTGACTACGTGAAAACTGAAGATTAACAGGCAGATTTGTATGCGAAAATGGGTAGGCCTTCATTTTGAAATATGATGCTACAGCAGGGCTGTTTTTACGGAGTTTTTAGAACAGCACAGCTTCTTTCTTCTTTTCCCATCATCCATAATAAATTACCTCCAATCGGAGGACAATGACCTTTTCCCCTAGTTTTAACTGTACAGAAGTGTTTCTACACCGGCACAAATCTATTTACAACTGCATCTTTTGTGTACAACTGCACGTTAAGAAGCCCTGTGCTACGGGTAACAAAAGCAAATCTTAAAAAAGAACAACAACAACCATTTTTTATACTTTGAGTCACAACTCACAAGTAAGCAGCAAGCAGGAAATAACACTCATTGCCCAATGCCCAGGAACAAAATTCGTGTAACAACCCAAAAAAATCAAAAAATTATAGGGGAAGACGGGGTAATACCGGCCACGGGGTAAATTCGGCCAGGGTGATTTCAAGAGAACCAGAGGGCAAGGGAAGAATTCAATGCTACCATCTAGTTCACAATATCATATTACGTATGTTTATCGAGATAGTTTTGTTTTTATGTGAGTATAATTCGCTAAAAGCGAAAAAAACGAGTTCGAGCCAAATCGACTTCTCTATGCTGTCTCCAATAACAGCTAAGAAATGAAGATATTCTGGTTCAAATGTCGGTTATTTGCTTTTTATTCTGCAAACCACAATATTTTTTATCAATTTGGTTATCCAAATCGATTGTCCAAAATAGCGGCCCTTCTCGTTACGGCTATTATGGAGGGTGGATGGGTCGGGGGTAAATTCGGCCATGTGGACGGATTTACCCCGAGATGTTAGAAATGGTACATAGTGCCAATGTTAATATAGTGACTTTATATTTTTCACCAATATATTCAGTTTTAATTTAAAATATAATTATATTGCGTCATTTGGTGCTCTAAATTATATGCCAAGAAATTTCCAGAAGAAAGGCAAGCATGCAACTGGACGAAAGAAGTCCAGGAAAGGCCAATCGTTATATAAAAAAATATTTTAAAGATAATAGCCTAATAAAAACTTTTGTGCTACTTCATATTAATTAGCGCTTCAGTGATATCGCCTAATACATTTGTGCATTATTATCTCGTCCGGTTGGTTGTAAAAAATCAATTTAGCTGTGCTGGCCGAATTTACCCGTATGCCGGGGTAAATCCGGCCAAAAATTCACTTTAAAAATAATTTTTTTCCCAGCAAATATTTTTCTCAATCCCAAAAAGTAACCTTGCAGTATATTGTCCCTATCTTACTTTATTTAGTTGTAATTTTGTTTAATTTTAGCAGTCAACCATTTGCAATTTATTAAAAAAATTAGAAAAATGGCCGAAATTACCCCGTCTTCCCCTATAATAGGCCTAAAAGCGTTATGGATCAGTGCACACGTTGATGATTCATAGATGTATCAGTGTCAGCTAATTTAATCAGTGCACACCGATTGTCGTACAGCGACGTAAGTAGGCCAGGTGCAAATTGCCGCGCGGCGTCTGCACAGGTGATTGTCTGGACAGCACGTGACGTCTAGACGAGCGTACGTTAATTGTACAAGAAGGGAGTGGAAGTGAAGAAGGAGAGTTGCGTGTTGAGAGCCGTTGAGATAGGCTGTAAGAGTTGTTGTTGAGTTGCGATAGAGTAGACTGATGAAGATAGTAGTCGTGTAGTTGTTATGATAACGCAAGTGTAGTCATTGTTGTGTTGTTGCTGATCGTTTTACTTTATATCGGATTTTGGAGTATAATAAGAAGAGTTAAACACGTCGTCGTTGTTGGTTAACAAAACAGTGAAAGACTGTAGATTCTTTAACCTAGCCATTTAGCTAATGAAACAGTTATCTAGGGATAGGCCTACGCTACCACGAACTTATACGAAGAAGCTTCCGAAGAGACTGAAGGTCACACGTAGAGAAGAAGAGGGAAAAGACTTGTGACATTTGGTGTCGTTGCGGTGAGATAACGATCCAAGTTGCAGGATAACGATCCAAGTTGCAGGATAACGATCCAAGTTGCAGGAGAACGGTCGTAGTTACGAACGGAGGGATTCTATTCAATCAACAGACGTTGTGGAGGAACGGACGCTGTGAATTTATCGAGGAGCCGAGCACACGGGAGAAGCAACGATACATCGAGCATCCGTACGTCAGTGAGAAACGACAACACAACGACTACAAGGTAGAAAAACTTGCTTGTCTATTGAAGTTTGCTTAAAGAATTGAAGTCAGTCAATTGCAAACATTTGAAGAGTAGCCTACTATTTTATCGAGCATCTGTAAAGTAAAGAAGTAAGATGGAGAAACTTACGGAGCAAAAGCAAGCAGCTATTAAAAAGATGTCTTCGGAGAGACTAGTAAAATTATTAATTGAAGCAGGTGTAGACGCAGAAGAGGTTGAACAGATGTCGAGGGAACATTTGATGAGAACTTTGGCTGAGATTTGGGCAAAGGAAGAAGTTGAAGAAGAAGGTGCTGTTGGAGGCGCTAAAGAAAAGCCAGTTGAGAAGCCACAGCCACCTATGTCTATAGAGGCGTTGCTACAACTCATGATGATGAGTAGACAGGAAGAGAAAGAACGTCGCCAAGAAGAGAAGGAGAAAGAAGAGCGACGGTGCCAAGAAGAGAAAGAACGTCGCCAAGAAGAGAAGGAGAAAGAAGAGCGACGGTGCCAAGAAGAGAAGGAGAAAGAAGAGCGACGGTGCCAAGAAGAGAAGGAGAAAGAGGAGCGACGGCGCCAAGAAAAGAAAGAACGTAAGCAAGAAGAGAAAGAATTGCGACAACAAGAGATAGACATGCAGAGGCAGCAGTTCCAGATACAACTAGAACAAATGAGACTCGATCGTGATGAATCAGAACGGAGACGGACGGAGTTAATGATAGAGTACGAAAAAGCAAGAAAAAGCGATGAAGAAATACGAAAGCAGCAGATTGAGGACAAAAAGGCTCGCGAGGAAGAAAAAGAAAAGATGCGTTTACAAGAACTGGAGAGAGCAGAAGAAATTCGTCAGGAAGAATTTCAAGCCGGAAAAGACAATTTGGAAAAAGCAGAAAGAGAAAGAGAAGAGCAGATGCAGTTAGAACAAAAGAAACTTGCTATCAAGGAGGCTCAACTTAAAGAAATGGCCATTGAAAAAGAAGAACGCAGAAAGCAGTTAGAACTATTACAACAGAAGATAGAACAGGAAGAACTGCGGAGAATCGAAGATCAAGATCGACTGAAGAAGAGAGACGAAGATGATCGTAAGAGCCGAGAAGTGTCAGAACAGATTAGGCTCAGAGAAAGTGAGACAATGGTGTCCAAGATCAAGAAGATTGGTGATGCCATGAAGCATGTATTGCCTAAGATGCCGTATGATATGATGGAAGTGCCATTATATTTTGAGACCGTGGAGAATGCATTCAATAGCTTCGCTGTGGAAAAGCAGTACTGGGTGAAATTGTTGTTGCCATTGATGACCCCGAGAGCGCGAACGGTATTGAATCGATTGTCATTTGAGAATTTAGATAAATACGATGCAGTGAAAGAGCATTTGTTGAAGGAATTCAAGTTAACAGCTCGTGAGTACAGGTCAAGGTTTTCAGATGCCAAGAAGACAGCCGAAGAAACGTATACGATGTTCACGGCTAGGCTGAAGAACCTGTTGAATTATTATGTCCGAAGTAGACGAGTGGACAAAGACTACGAGAAGCTGTTTGATTTGTTAGTGGCGGATAAGCTGAAAGAATGTTTACCACCAGGTCCACTGCAGTTTGTCTTAGCAAAAGAGGGCACAGAATGCTTGGAAGCTAGTAATGTTGCAGATCTCGCAGATATACATGTAAACAATCGGATTGGTGTGATGTTCCAAGACAAACCAAAATTTGAAGCATGGGACAATAGTCCAAAGCAACCCAAGTGGAACAAGGATAGCAAAGACAGCGGAAGCCAAGCCAAGAGTAATGATGCAAAGAAAGATGATTATTCTGGAAAGCAGTGGTCGCAAGATAAACAACAGTCAACGTGGGACAGACAAGCCTAAAATCGAACTCCGCCGCTGGGACGCCCAACAGAAAGTAATGCATCTTACACGCCGTACAACAAGTGGGAGAACAAGGAGCAAAGAAGTTTTATCAAGAAGCGTTGCCACAATTGCAATTCTGATAAACACCTAATAAAACATTGCCAAGCACCAGGAGCGGCAAATCTGAGGAAGAACTTTAGCAGAAGTGCAGAAAATCTTCGAGTAAACCAGATACAAGTGATAAATGCACCTCCTGGTTGGGAAGAACAATGCAACCAAGAAACAGAAGTAAAGTCAGTGATGAAGTGTACGCCGCAGTTCACCATACTGAAAGAAGCGATAAAGACTACTTCCATTGCAGAAAGTTGTCGAGAAACAAAAAGTAAAGAGGAGTGTCAACGCATAAAAAAGATATCGTTGCAGCATGTAAATGTGGAGATACGTGGGACTGATGGGCAGCCTGTGCAAGTCGAGGCGTTGATTGACTCGGGGACCGAGATACCAGTAATCAACGAGGAACTACTGAAAGGAACGACAGTAGAAGAAATCGGCAGAGTTCATTTGCAATGTGTAGCTGGAGAGCCGATTCCAGCTAAGTTGGTGAAAATCGAAGTGCGGATGAGCGGTCGTAACGAAGGAGCAGCTACAGAGGACAGGACAATAAATATCGCGCCATATTTAACTTTAGTGTGTGCCAGCATTTCAGCAGAACTGTGTAAAGAAAATCCAGAAAAGTTCCTGCTACATCCAGAGATAATTGCAGAACTGAAAGAGGTTCCACCAATCAGTATATTGCAAGGAGAGCTACAAGCGAATGTGACTACAAGAGCACAAAGTCGGAGAGCAGAAGTCGAAGACGGAGAAGATGAAACGATAAACGAAAGTTCGCAAGAAGATGACACGGAAAGCGAAGATGAACTCAGCATCCAAGATGACGAAAGAACAACATCTGAGAACAATGAAACTGAAGAAGAGATGGCTGCATGTGAACGAAATGATAGTGAAGATTCCGGAAGCGACGCTGAACTGGAGACAAGTATGAGGGACTTGTTCACAGAGAATTCGAACGATGAAAGACAGCTGGAAGATGCGAAGAAATTCGAGGAGCAGCAGAGAAATGACGAGTCACTGAAATCGTGGTGGAGGATCGCTGAAGACCAAGGATCAGAGTTTATCGTGGTGAATGGATTGCTGTATAAGAAGCATCAAATGCTGGATCAGCTTGTGTATCAGTTGGTGTTACCGAAAGAGAGAAGAATTCAAGTAATGGAATTAGCTCACGAGTCAGTATTTGGCGGACACTTGGGAGAAGAGAAGACACGAGAGAGAATCAAGTTGTCCTTTGTCTGGCCAAAGATGCGTCGAGACGTGGTGAAATTTTGTAAGTCCTGTGAGAAGTGTCAGCTGAAGGCACGAAGTTTGGTGATGGATCGAGTGCCGATTACACCAATTCCAAGGGAAGATGTTCCATTCCGACGGATGACTATGGACGTGGTAGGCCCAATAGAACCGAAGTCAGCAGCTGGGCATAAGTATTGCTTGTGCATAGTGGATTCATGTACAAGATGGCCGACAATCTTCTTGCTGAAGTCATTGACTGCTAAGGCTGTGTGCGAAGCTTTGATGAAGCTTTTCATTGACGTGGGGGTGCCGTCTGTGATCACCAGCGACAGAGGCACGAATTTTACAGCCAGTCTTACAAGAGAATTTTTGAAATTGATGGGATGCTGTCCACGATTCGATTCACCGGGGCATCCAGAGGCAGCCGGATTAGTCGAGAGATGGAACCAGACGTTCAAGAAGATGGTACATCATGTCATTGTGGAAAATCCAAGACAGTGGCATAAAATCATTCCGTTTACCGTATGGGCATTGAGAGAAGTTCCTAACGCAACGACAGGAGTGGCACCATATCTGCTGGTGTATGGAAAAATGCCAAGAGGACCATTAACTATCTTAAAGGAAAGCTGGACCAAAGAAATAAATCTACCGCCAAACATTGGAGTACAACCAGCAAAGTACCTGAAGAACTTAAGAGCAGACATGGAGAAAGCTTTGATATTTGCTGAGAATTGTGCAGAGGAAAAGCAAAAACAATACGCCAGTCAATACAACAAGAGGGCCAAGGATAAAGAATTCGAACCAGGAGAAAACGTCATCGTCCTGTATCCAACGTCAACCAATAAATTGATCTCACGATGGCATGGTCCATGTACAGTGCTACAAAGAAGATCCAAGTATTCGTATCTGGTGGACATGAATGAAAACGGCCGACGAATCGTCCATGCCAACAAAATGAGGAAGTTCATCGCAAGAACATTATCGTGTGGTCTCATCGTGGAAGAGGACGACGAATTCGGATCAGTGGTAGAGCTACCATTGAAAGAAGACCATGCAGAGACGACACAGAAATCGCTGCAATTGGACTATGAACAGATCGGACATCTTACGAGCGAGCAACAGAAACAGCTACTGGATGTACTGAACCGATATGCAGACAGATTTTCGGACAAACCTGGATTATGTACATTGGTAGAACACGAAGTGGTGCTGAGACCAGACTTTCGAGAGAAGGAGTTCACGGCTTATCGAATACCGTTGATATACCGCGCAGAAGTGGACAAACAAATACAAGAGATGCTGAAAGCAAACATCATTCAGCCGTCGTCGAGCAGAATGGCAAGTCCGCTGGTCATCGTCAAGAAGAAGGACGGATCCTTGAGACTCGCGTGCGACTACAGGTACGTGAATTCATATACTGAAAATTGTCGATACCCCATGCCGATCGTCAACGATGTGCTGAGCAAAGTCGGGAAATCCAAGTTTATTTCCGTCTTGGACTGTCGCAGTGCTTACTGGACTTGTCCGGTGAAGAAATCCGACCAATGGAAAACCGCATTCGTTACCCATAATGGACTGTACGAATTTACACGTGTCCCTTTTGGAATGATTAACTCTGGACGGACTTTTGTAAAAGCCATAAACATGATTTTGCAACCGATTGATGCATTTACTGAACCCTATGTTGATGACATTGCAGTCCATTCTGATGATTGGAACATTCATTTGAAACATTTAGAATTGTTTTTGAAACAAATAAGACTGCATAATGTAACTTTGAACTTGAAGAAATGTGTGTTTGGTAAGAGTGAGGTGAAATTCATCGGTCACCTCATTGGTTCAGGGAAGAAGATGATGAATCCAGATAGGATTGACAGTTTGATTAATTTAAAAAACCCTGAAACGAAGAAGCAAGTGAAGCAAATGTTAGGATTCTTTGGTTTCTACAGACAATTTATTTGTAATTTTGCTGAGATTGCTAAACCATTGACAGATTTAACTAGCAAGCAGACACCTGAGAACATTATTTGGACTCAGGACCACCAGAAATCTTTTGATTCTCTTAAAGAAATTGTTTTATCGAATGTTATTCTGTACATGTTCGAGGTTGGCAAACCATTTAATTTGTACTGTGATAGCAGTGATTTTGCTGTGGGGGCTGTGCTGTCACAAGTGGACGATGAGGGGATAGAACGTCCCGTTTCATTTATCAGCCAGAAGCTGACAGATACCCAGAGGAGATGGGCGACGATTGAGAAGGAAGCCTATGCAATCATATGGGCTTTAAACAAATTGAAAGAAATCATTATTGGTTCCAAAATTAATGTGTTCACTGATCATAATCCTTTAGTTTATTTGACTGAGTCAATGTCGAAGTCTGCTAAGTTAGTCAGATGGTCTTTATCATTGCAAAATTTTGACATTCTGTTGAACTATAAGAAAGGAAAGTTGAATGTAGTAGCAGACTGTTTATCGAGATTGTAGTATAAGGTATTTTGTGATTGCATTTAGTATACGAATTGTTTGTATTTAGTTTAAGCATTATACGTTCGCTAATTTTTAAGATTAATTAGCTCTCTTCAAAAGAAAGGAAGGAGGTAATGTCAGCTAATTTAATCAGTGCACACCGATTGTCGTACAGCGACGTAAGTAGGCCAGGTGCAAATTGCCGCGCGGCGTCTGCACAGGTGATTGACTGGACAGCACGTGACGTCTAGACGAGCGTACGTTAATTGTACAAGAAGGGAGTGGAAGTGAAGAAGGAGAGTTGCGTGTTGAGAGCCGTTGAGATAGGCTGTAAGAGTTGTTGTTGAGTTGCGATAGAGTAGACTGATGAAGATAGTAGTCGTGTAGTTGTTATGATAACGCAAGTGTAGTCATTGTTGTGTTGTTGCTGATCGTTTTACTTTATATCGGATTTTGGAGTATAATAAGAAGAGTTAAACACGTCGTCGTTGTTGGTTAACAAAACAGTGAAAGACTGTAGATTCTTTAACCTAGCCATTTAGCTAATGAAACAGTTATCTAGGGATAGGCCTACGCTACCACGAACTTATACGAAGAAGCTTCCGAAGAGACTGAAGGTCACACGTAGAGAAGAAGAGGGAAAAGACTTGTGACAATCAGAGTTCCTTTTTTTGCTTGATATACATTTATTACGGGAATCCATCCCAAGATGATCATCCCAGTCAGAGTTCTTCCGAAGAACGGCCTTATATTGACGATAATTTTATGCCTTTACAGAGGGCTATAATTCAATAAGTTTGGTAGACGGGTCTGCTGCTACCATGTTTCTCGTTTTCATTAATTCGCTGCACTGCTTTTTTTATGACACGTTTAACTCACAAAAATATTTCGCGATTTATCTTCTATGTACATATAAACGTCAATCGTAATCGTAATCTTAATCTCGAGACTTCTACAGCGCCCACAGAAGCGAAGTCGCGGGAACCAGCTTATTCACAGAGGTATCCGTTGAATTCAGCGCGCACATTTCAGCGACCTTCATTTCAGCGACCTCAATTCGCCGCCGCACATTTCAGCGCGCATACAATTTCGCGACCTTCATTTCAGCGCCTACTCAATTCGCCGCCGCACATTTCAGCGCGTATTCAATTCGCCGACCTTCATTTAAGCGCTGCTTCAAAAGGACGTTGCTAAAGGCCTAAACCGAGCGCAAACAACACGTTTTATTGGTAATAACATCAAAGCAAAAATCAAAGCAAAAACAGTTGTGGATCTTCAGTTGTCGAACTTCAAAGCCAATCGAACTTCAAAGCCACTTTCTTTTAAATAAGGCTGGCTCAATTCATTATTATTTTAATATACGGTAACTTCAAAGCCAAATTCTTCTTAGCCAGCTCAATTCATTAGCCTATTACTTTAATATACGGTAACTTCAAAGCCAAATTCTTTTTAACAAGGCTGGCTCAATTCATTATTACTTTAAAGAGTAGCAAGGGCCGTCTGGCAATTCAAGGTCGTTAAGGGTCGTCGGCGTTGGAAGAGGTGCCCCAACAATTCGGCGTGTTCTCCGGATGGTCTGCTTGATGCGCCGGATTGACGGTAGTTGGGCTGCCACAGATGGCCCCACTTCACCAGAAGCACTGGCTACAATCTGGTGACTAGGTTCCTGGGACGCGAGAGCACGTTCTTTCACCGTCGCCATTACTTTCCTGGCCTCGACGGAACGTCAGGAACATGATTGAAGCAGCGCTGAAATGAAGGTCGGCGAATTGAATACGCGCTGAAATGAACACGGGTCCGGCCTTCGCAAAAATATCACTTCTATGTGATGATCTAAAAATAGAACCGCGATATCTAATAAAATCAATTAGCAAGTAAGTACGCTAAGCGGCCTTACAAGACGTTAAATTGTAGCGGCCTCATAGGACGTTACAGTATACTGTATAGCTGAATTTTACGTCCTTTCAGCTTTTCCATGTTGGAAAGTTCTGGTTTTTGGTGCTGCATTTTAAACTCTCATAAGCTTGACAAACTCACGAATATTTCTAATCAGTTTTAGGGGTTGGTAATTATATGTTCAAGGTTGTTGCGCTTAAAATTTCACACAAATCTTAAACGTTTTGACTGAATTATGAAACTTTTTGTAGCATTCCACTTTTCATCGGGACACCGTGTAGAACAGATTCGCCAGGGGAGAACCTGTTTCGAAATAGTCTTCGGGGGAAAGACTTTTACTTAAACTCTGCCAAATAGTTACTTAGGTCTACCTATTATTTCAGCGGTAGTGTGCCGATTGCCGTCTGCCGATCAATGCATATAGGCCTAATTAATTTTGGTTATTCTATGTTAAAACGCCAGACGTACGTTTAATAAAAATGGCGATTCGACATGTTAATAAAATGTTAGCACGTCTGCCTCTGCAATGCATGAACGCCATCAAATCAATGGACCTCTAGTGGCCAATGAACTCGACGCAAAGAAAGTTGGATAATGTAGGCCTACTAAAAAAAATCGATAGTTAGTTGCTCTTATTGAATCCCTTACTACTCATCTCCACTCATGGATGTCTTCAAATTGCCTTTCGCTTAATACTTCAAAGACTCAATTCATCTGGCTAGGTACTCCCCAGCAGCTCCAGAAGCTTGATTTCATTCTGCTCTCTGAAAAATTTCCGCTGTTTTCCTTCTCTTCAAGTGTTCGGTATCTGGGTGTTGTAATTGATAGCTCACTTACCTTTACTGAGCATATTTCCAATGTGACACGCTCGTCATATTTCCATTTAAGACGTCTCAGAGCCATTCGTCGCTCTGTCTCCTCCTCCATCTTCACTACCTTAATTCATGCTTTTATATGTTCACGAATTGACTATTGCAATGCTCTCCTCATTGGTCTTTCCAAAGTTCGTCTTTCACCGATTCAATCGGTTCTCAACTCAGCTGCTAGATTGATTGCCCACCTTCCCAAGTACTCTCACATCTCTACCTTTATGTTTCATGAACTTCACTGGCTTCCTCTCCGTGCTCGCACACAATTTAAGATCCTCACTCTGATCATAAAGGCTCAACGGGGTCTTGCCCCAAAATATCTCACTAATGTTTTACTTCGTCCTCACTCAGCTTCCTCCCACCGTCCACTTCGTTCATCCAACAGATTTGACCTCTTGGTTCCTCGGTCTAGAACTGTTATGGCTCAGTCTCGATCATTTGTCTCAATTGGTCCTTCTCTTTGGAATGCCCTTTCTCCTTCTGTTCGCTCTACACTTCTTTCTGGTAGTCTCTCATCTGCTTTGTCTCTTCTCAAAACCTGTTTCTTCTCGCTGGGCCTTGCGCACTGGGAGCGCCTCTGAACGGTTCACCCTACTAGAGGCGCTTTATAAATGTTTAAATACAATACAAAATACAATACAATAGTTTGACGCTACTTTGGTGCACTGCAATTTCATTCAATAAGACTTAGTGCACGGTTAGGTCTCATTAGCATCGGGACATGAAACTAATGCTCCCCAGGCAAAATTCACTTGATTTTTTTACATTATTAGCCGTAGGCTACATAGGCCGAGGTTCGGCGAGGTTAATGGTTATTAGGCTACCATGTCAGAAGTCGACTTCAAGTCGGAAGTCGGATGTTTTTCTGCCAAGTGGGGTTGAGTCGTTTTGGCTCCAATACGTTGACTTAAAGTTGACCTCAAGTGACTTTAGGGCCACTTCATCCTTTCGTCCATTCATTTCAGGAATTTATATAGCGCCTCTTCAAGAAACCTACTAAGAGGCGCTCCCAGCCCAGCCACAGCTACTTATAAAAAGCATGTGAATTTAGCCTATAGGCATCAGTCGCAAGGTTACTGGCAGGCCATTCTCGATAGCAGGACCCACAATAGAAAAGGCTCGTGGGGGTCAGATTAAAGTCACCCCAGCTCTAGCCGACACCTCAACCCTGTGCTTGGGTAATCAAGATTTTGTGCGGGGAACAAGCTAAAGTCCGGAATATCAATCGCCAAGCTCGCTTGGGTTAGAAAATAACAATGGTCAACCTTTACATAACCACGACGTTCCATGCGTTGTTTGCCAAAGCCAGACGAAGACTTCAGTCGTCATGATTCCCGCCAGAAATCAATGTTACAACGGATGGCACGCTGAATACGCCGGATATCTCATGGCTGAGACACCGACGTGCACAAGGCGCGCACGGAGTTCATATGCATGGATGGAAGTCCGAAAGCAGTTCCAGGCGGAGAAGGAAGTCAGGGCGAAGCTCTGTTTTACAACGTGGAAGGCGTTTGTGGGTCTCTTCCTTGTCCTCCTTATGTTACGTATCGTGAAATCACTTGTGTTGTGAGCTCAAAGTAGGTTAGACCTAATTAGAATGTGGACACGTCATGTGCTCTGATCAATGGAAATGCGTAGGATAGTAGCCTACTGTTATTAATTGGAAGCATTAACAGTAGGCTATAGACATGTAGGCCTATTAGATTCATGATTCAAAAGACAGCAGTCTAAACGAAAGTTTGCTTAATACAATTCAACGACTAATCAACTAACCCATCTGGAATTGATATTAGCCTGCCCGGCCTGCCGTTAATTTATCGACATTTAAGTTTTTCCAAATTGTTTTAAGACTAACAAGCACACAATTGTAACCTAGCTGCAATGATTGCGTTGTAGTGAAAAAGTTGATTCAGTATCCGCTTTTAATAAACAAAATTATATTTCAAACAAACTCCTATGCAAACACCCACACTGTAGCCTATTATGCTACCCGCTTAAATGGTTATTCGAGACTCAAATCTTTGGAATAATTAATTATTAGTCATGACTGAAATGCCTTCTGCCATATTTCAAGTCCAATACGGTTCAAATGCTCCTTGACGCCTTAATGAATGTCGATTTTCAGACCCGATTTTCAGATCAGGAATGTGATGACAATGCAAATGGAAATGAAGTAGGCATTGGTTGTCCTAAATAAAAACAGGTTATGGAAGACTCTGTTTCGGGGAGAGACTTTTAATTAGATATAGGCCTAATTTTTATATGGTGAAAGCGGCAAAGACGAAACTCGGAATCAAATTTTTAACATTCTTTACTGGTAACAAAATCGATGCTGTCAAGGTCGCAAGTTACAAGAGGCTTTTCGAGAGATAGAAAAGGCTCATCAGGGCTTGATTAACACTTTGCATTACTCCGCGAAGCAGCCCAGCATCAGCTAGAACAGCTAACTTCTCCATGTTTGGGAACGTCGCATCCGGTTCGACATTCGCTCTGATTTATCCCTGTCACCACCCAAATTTAACTCACCCAGGCTGTGGCAACATAAGCTTAGAAGATCCCTCGCGATCGAAGTGGCTGGAGCTACCGTACCTCTTGCAGAGCCTTAGAGGGCAGCACATGAGCCCTTAGCATTCTCGATGCATAGAGGGATCCTGAGCATCCCGTCAGCAGTTCAGAAACATGTTCTGTGGCTCTAGGATTGTCTCGGAGGTTTATGCCAGGATTTGCACTGATGTCACCCTCTCAAAATTGGTGATCCGATCAATTGTGGGGTGCGTGGTGTAGTGGTGGCGTCGCTGCCTTGGAGCCGGAAGGTTCGAGGTTCGAATCCACCTCGCCGCGTAAGGACCTTGGGCAAGTCCTTCACTCACAATTGATCAGCGCTTCGGCGTGAAACTCCGATGCAGTGTGCGCTCTGCATTTGGGAACGCCTCTGAGTAGTGGTAGCTTGAAGGGGCGCTATAACAAGTGCACATACAAACAAACAAACAAGCAAACGAACAAGATCTACCAACTACCAAAATTGGAAAGCCATATAGTAATTATGCTGTTTTAGGAACAAAACGTTTTGAAATTCTACACTTTTAATATTTAAAGGTAACATGGGAGATAGCAATAGTAAATAATACTCATTATAATATTTAAAATAACATCACAATGATTTTATTATAATAACATCAATGTATAGCCTAATCATACAAAAGCAGGCTAAATAATATCACGGTAGGCCTATAATAGGACTATTCTATCAGTCCATGCTATACAACAAGGGGCGCTGCAGCTAATAATACTTATTTTCATTGTTCAGGTCTGAACTATCCGCGACAAAAGTTTCTCCGAATTGTCCGCTCTGGTTTGTCCCGTTCGAATAATTGTCCGGCTCCAAATTGTCCGGGACCGCCTTCCTCCATTTAAACCACCGTACGTCATTTGAATTCTTCTAAAGATAAAGACCATTCACATGATGTTATAATAATTTAAATTCAGGACTGCAACGAATTCTTGATGATAAGAATAATGATTATCTCTGAAAGTTAGTCTAGTAATTACATCTTTGTTACAGTAGCCTCAAGGTCAAGTTAAGTTAGGTCACTTGTTATAATTGTGGCCTACACTTCACAGATGGCCTCTTCATAAATATCTCTGCAGAGATACTCTGACTCCTGATATGAAACTGATAGTTAGTCTTAAGCCTAGATAGCTAGGCCTATCTGTATAGTTTGTCGTCTTAATACCAGGGTCTCCTAGTATGGGATGAACCATCCACCGATATCCAAATTGTTCCCAGTGTATCACACTTCGAAGTTGTTATCCGTGCCCACAGCGAAAATGGTAGGTTCTAGGTTTTTCTCGAAATTTTGCCAAATGACTAAAAATGGTCATCAGAAATTTGTTCGGCAAAAGATGAAAAATTTCCTCGGCGACTCTGCAGCCATTCACCCGCACAAAATATCGTGTCTTTCCTTTGGCCACTCGTTCGTCCCCCTCAAGTTGCAGTCCAGGTCTCCGCCTATGTTGTGCCTCTTAAGCCCACTGGAATAGGCTATACCGTATATCGGTCTGATTGTAAGATCAATCTGCCTTGTAATAGAACTCCAAAAAGGGAACTCCCCACACATGTGCAATTGTTGTGTAAGCTTATGATAAAACCCGGAATTTCTAATAAGTCTGAGGTTGTTGTGCTCATTTTTACTATTTAAGGCTATAGTGTGGTGGTGCTCTCAAAATAATGATGATCCTCTCAGGGCCGGATTAAGGCATGTTCAACATGTTCCGCGGAACAGGGGCCTCCACACTTTAGGGGGCCCCACAAATGTGTAAAAAAAATTTCTTCAGCAAATTTAGGCCACACGACCATTTTCCCAAAAATCTCGGCAGATGACTAAAAAAAAAAAAGTCATCAACTTTTTTGGCGGATGAAATGGTACAATTTTCCAAAAAATTTCGGCGGATGACTAAAAAAAAAGGTCATCAACTTTTTTGGCGGATGAAATGGTATAATTTTCCCGAAAAATTTCTTAAATTTGAAATTGTTTGCAAAAAATTCCCAAACAGGGCTCCCACAAAAATTCCCGAACAGGGCCCCGACATTGCTTAATCCGGCCCTGGATCCTCTGTTCGACCGAAAGTGTTGACCATGCTTTAATCCGCCTCCTATTAATTATAGGCCACCTTGCATCAGCAAACGATATACAATATGAATGCTAAACTGTAATGTTTAGTTTATAATAGTTTACAATATATTAAATATAATTTTTTATGGTCGATTTTTAATTAAGATATTACAGTGTGAATAGAATAATGGGTCTACCAGGCCTATACATTAACGATTTGTCACACGAAAGTCCAGCATTGAGTCCCGTAACAGAACTTTGTATTGTAAGGTGTGCTGCTGTCTACTAAAACTCAGAGAACCACAGTTCTACTTATATAAATCTGATCACATCAGAGATTTATAAAGCAGAATATAATCTTACAGAAGACAATGTTTACGTTTGGTTGCATCTGGATGTCTGTCTGCTTCACTTCGCATTTCAGGCTAACTTTCGAACCGATAAAAATTTGTCAAAGTATTAAACAATCATTGCAATAATTGCGATGGTAAAGTATCTTGAGTTATCTATGCAATTTTTTTTAACTCAGTGAAATATTTTGCGATTTGCCTTATATGGACATGTAGCCTAAGTCTAAAGAGCAATGCAATATTGTTATCTTTAAGTTGAGATGTTGTAAATTCCTTCCGTCTCAAGTGGTTTTATATTATACAGATAACTTCTTGATTTGGCCGCATCTGACACATTGTTATCTCTAATTTTAATTAATTAGGCCTACAGCTGTTGTGAATTGCTTTCGTGTCAAGTGATCCTTGCAAACTTTTTAGACAATAGACATTGTTCACCGGTTTACTAATAATTAATATAAAGCGTCAACAATTAGAACACGGGTCAAAAACAAATCATTAATCGTATGATATATAAATGATGTTCTGAAAGATTTTACCCAATTTTGCAGTTAAGTTTGAATCTACTTGGTTTTCAGGTCATCCTTGCAATCTCCGGTTGTGAAGCTGCTGGGTTACTTCCATTCATCACGATGGTCGTCTATAGTTTGGGGGTGTTGGTGTCATCACGACAACTTAAGTATCTTCTTGTTGTTGCTTTTCTTGTGGCTGCTGCATTCGGTTCCGATAAGATAGAATATCCGTCAGGAACTGAGGAAAGAGTAAGAAAATATTGACTAGTAAATATAACCAGAGCAACGCATAAAAAAAGATTTCTTTTTATTATTGGCATCTTTATTTGAAACTTCCATGTTATCGGTATCAATTGCACAAACATCTGGAGCTCCAAAATCAAGTTGCAGTCAGATGGCTGCTGGTGAGTAGCATAATGGTGGACAAGTAAACTGTGTAAAGTAGGCTACATAGTTGAGTCAAAAATGACACCTACCAGAACGAAAAGATACTGGACGAAAAATTCAGCATTTAGGTCTTACCACCGAAAATACGATTCGTAAACTTTACATTTATATGACACCACTCCATAGCTAAGAGAAGAGCACGGACTTGTTCACAAGCTGTTTATAGATGTCGAAAGGCTCGTCTGAAAATACTGAGTTGAACCTCACGTCTGTATTAGGCTACGAAATTTGCGACATAGGCTCTAAGCATAAATTTTAGTTTGGTTTAATCCAGATTTCAGCAAATACGCGCGTAGAATTTTTAAATTTCACTCTGCATCAACAAATCATAAGGATAGGCTAGTGATGGCCGAGTACTTTAGAAGGTTCTTATCAGATCTCAGATTCTGCGCGGCTATGAACTATAATAATAATTATTGACCGAGAAGACGACAACTGCTCATCCTCGAAACCTTTATTTTTTTAACCAACTTTTATCTTAATTTTTAGAAAACGCGTATTTTAGGCTACGTGTATAAGGCTATATTTATATAAGCTTACATGAATAATACAGCTTTAAATATATATTAACAACAACAGAACATCGAAGAAACGGATTTCAACCGACTGAAGAGGGAAATTCTCGAGACTCTACGGACCGAAAGATCACCAGAGGTAACAAATGGCTAAATAACTAAAATCAATTATAAATATAATAGAGCCATCATAAAAAACTATGACTTCTCATTCATCGTGACTTATAATTTTTAGACCAAGTTTCATCTTAATTTTTTTTAAATGCAAATATCTTAGGCTACATAGCCTATGCTACATGAATCCTCGAAACGTTTTTTAAAACCGAATTTTATCTTACATTTTTAGAAAAACATTTTATGCTACTTGAATACAATTTGAAATGTTACATAATATATATGTATGTATAATATTATAATTATATACTATATGATTTTATGCTATCTCAACTACCACTGGACGTCCTCTTCGCTCTTTAGATCGTCATGACCTTCTTGTACCATTCACGGTCTCGGACTGCTACAGCCCAGCATCGTGCCTTTGCTTCCGATGGCCCTTTGCTTTGGAATGGCCTCCCTGTTATTATTCGTACTGAGATCTTATCTGGAAGCATCTCTGTTTCTGCGCGTTTAATTAAAACTTTTCTTTTTCCAAGGAGATCTTCGCACTGGGGGCGCCTCTGATTAGGTTGTACTGTGAGAGGCGCTTTATAAATCCTAAAATAGTATTTATAAATATACATAATTATATAAAAGTCTCATTAACAGAACATCGGTGAAACGGATTTCAATCGGCTGAAGAGGGAAATTGTCGAAACGGTAGACCTACGGACCGAAATATCAACCAAGGAACCTATTGGTTAGACAGCTAATTTCAATTATTCCAATATTATAATAGTAGAACCGTCATGAAAATGTTTTGCTAATATTATGCAGTCTTGCAACTCTAAAAATGTATAGGCATTTTTCAGTGACAAGTAGGCCCACGTGTATGTGGATTTTGTATTTACACAGATGCTAGTGCAATGCGTGTAATGAAGCAACGAATTTTTATATACATGTAGGCCCTACAGTTGTACACCGCAGACTCTGTATAGCGAAGTCGGAACATAAGAAAATGAACTTACATGTATTAAGAATGCGAAAGGCAACAGAGCAGTCGAAATTTATGATGATGATGATGATGATGATGATGACGACAACGACGACGACGACGACGACGACGACGATGATGATGATGATGATGATGATGATGATGGTGGTGATGATGATGATGATGATGATGATGATGATGATGATGATGATTATGATGATTATGATGATGATGATGATGGTGCCTCATGATGGTGGTGGTTATGGTGGTGATGGTGGCGATGATGGCGATGACGACGATGATGGCGATGATGACGACGACGACGATGATGATGATTATGATGATGATGATGATGATGGTGATGATGATGATGATGGTGATGATGGTGATGGTAATAATAACAACAGCAACTCTCCGTTGGCCCATAGGTTACCTGGATGACCTGACCTTGGGAGGGACTGCATCCAAGGTGACTCTGGATGTCCAGACCATTATCAGAGAAGTGGACAAGTTGGGTTTGACACTTAATCTTGAAAAATGTGAACTCATAAGCACCCACAAAATTGACCTGCCACCACCCGTCGGCAGTTTCACTGTTTCAGGCCCTTGTGATGCATTCCTACTTGGAGCACCCCTCTCGGCTGATGGGACCCTTAATACTGCCCTTGAGATGCTCTGCTCTGAGCTTTCACTGGACATTTTCTCGACTGTCATCAATTATAGATAAGCATGATGCCCCATTCTTATTTGGCAGCTCCACTAGTTCACCCATTCTCCTCCACACCCTTCGCTGCTTTCCATGTATGGGAAACCTAATCCTACACCATTTTGACCAGCTACTGCGCACAGGTCTTGTAAACACCCTTAATCTGGCAATCACTGATAGCAACTGGATCCAAGCCATTCTGCATGACAGGAAATGAGTTCTTGGCATCCGTCGTGTGTCCTCGCTGGCATTACCCGCTTTCTTGGCTTTCGCAACAGGCACCGCATTTTTATAGACCTCCATCTCGTACAACTGTGATTTCCCAAGAACCTCTTTGGTAATGGCCAAAGAGCAATCATGGTCACCTCAAAATAATGGTACTCCATTCCATGAAGAAGAATTTCTTTCCCATATAGGCAGTGTGCCTTGGATCAGCCCTCATTCGAATCCATGACATTTAATCCCGCGGCACAACAATTTTAGTCGCACTAATATTCGTATGCCTACGCACGTGTTTAGGTGTTAAGTGTTGCGGTATCATACATGCACGCTGCGGGATTAAATCTGGGTGAGATTAACTGTCGCGGGATCAATTGAAAGACCTGACAGTTTTACCTGCTTCAGTAACATCTGAATACCGCCACACCATGTTGAAAGCAGTGATCTCACCACATGCGGGTGATTGGCTCTTGGCGCTCCCCATAAGTGCTTGCGGATTGAAGCTAAACGACGAGGCAGTCCGCATTGCAAGTGGTCTGCGCCTAGGAGCCGTTTATGCGATCCTCATCTATGTCCATGTGGAGTGACGCTCCAACAGGACTGCTCGCATGGCATGTTATGCATCGGGCTGTACTCAGTGTACTGCCTGACATGCCTTGCTAAATGACACTACGGCGTGGCCTTACCAAAGCTGGCTTCCCAGCCACAACGGAACCTGTTGGACTCATCATGTCTGATGGTAAGCGTCCCGATGGTGTGGCGCTCATTCCTTGGGAGGGTGGCAAGTGTCTTGCCTGTGACGCCATAGTCATCAGCACTGTCAACAGTACACCTTGGCAGAATCTTAGATCTACATGTATATAGGCCTATGCCAGATCAGCTGGGTGCTGCTGCTCTGATCGCATCAGATAGAAGGACATCAAAATACACTTCCATTTTGCCATCGTATTGCTTTGTGTCCTTGGCCTCTGAGACTTTGGTTTCAATAAAATCCCTAAAGCATGTCATTCAGCAGTGCAATAATGAGGAAGTTTGATGAGATGACAGCTTTAAAAGTCACAATTGCAGTGTGGGAATTCTAACAGAAGAAATAAAAATAATAAATTTAAACGACGACAGGGGAGCAATAATATTTCTTTTATATGACAGGATAAGATGCTACCGTTGTAGTGTGAAAATAAAAACAAATCGAAATTGGGGAGGGGCACATCCCGATCCAAAAACCCTGCCCTGCTCAGCGCTTTGCGCCTAGCGATCGTCCTTTGGCCGTTCGTTCGTTTTCCTCAAACCAAGACTTAAGCTTAAGGTAAAATCAATAACTCTCCAACCAAAACAGGTGAAAAATTTTTTCTCACGCGCGGATTTTATTTCGCATTCGTTTGGGCACTCATACTGTTTGCGTCAACTCGGCGCCTATGCCCATTTAACGAGATAAGCGAATATTGAGTGCTAGGAATTTTAACAGCTTACGCCCGCTAAACGTCTAAAGTAAGTAAGTCAGTTTTGGCCTAATGCAAAAACCACGGGTCTATGCTGTGAGAATTCGGAACACATAAATTCTTTGCGACACACCAACGACACACCAATTATATGCGACACACCGCCTGTCTATTCACGACACTAGTTTGTCGCGAAACACCGGTTGAGAAACTTTGTAATAAATCAATCTGGTTCACATCGATCAATCTTCTCGGCTACCGACTTTCACAAATGCCAGAAGACAACTTTTCTGTTTCAGCGCCTATCCATATTTATTCAGCGCTTCAACGCAGTCGTTTTCCGCAGCACCTTTCCCATCTGCAGGGAAGACTAACTATTCCAGAATATCGCCCTCTAATTTTTATTCTGAGGAATCATTGATGCCTCTGGTAAAAAATAATCATGATATTAGGCTAATTAGTAGCTGCTATTATCGTCGGTGTTTAATGCACATGGCGCACCAAGGTCAGTATGCAGAAGGTACAGTTATGGCCAGCAGAAGTTTTAATGCGGTAGAACCATGTGTGTGTGTCATATCTTTGGGCGCTGATAACAGCGTAAGTTCGATTTGGAGAAAGACAAATTTTAGAGACGGCGCAAATCAAATATTTTACAATAATTATTCACTTCAGTAAATCGAAAACAGTGCAATTTCTTTTTAGGTGGCGCTGTTTACACTAGGTGGGGTCGTACCGTATGCAACACTGGATCTGACGTTGTTTACGAAGGAGTGGCTGGCGGATCATCTTTTGACGTGTATGGCGGAGGAAGCAACTACTTATGTCTTCCAAAGGATCCAAACTGGGGAACTTATTACGAAGGCGTGAATAAGAGGTCTAAGCTTTACGGAGCGGAATATGAATCACCAACGTCGTTAGGGGGAGACAATAACAATGGTCAAGATTTACATAACCACGACGTTACATGCGTTGTTTGCCAAAGCCAGACGAAGACCTCGGTCGTCATGATACCCGCCAAAAATCAGTGTTACAGCGGATGGCACGCTGAATACACCGGATATCTCATGTCTGACGACTCCGAGGACCACAAGGGGCGTTCGGAGTTCATATGCATGGATGGAATTCCGGAAGCAGTTCCAGGCGGAGAAGCAGATCAGAACGGAGCTCTGTTCTACCAGGTGGAAGGCGTCTGTGGGGTTCTTCCGTGTCCTCCTTATGTTCCGCGTCGTGAAATAACATGTGTAGTTTGCACAAAGTAATCATAGTCCAAATAGCTTAAACCTGCTCTGATTACTGGAAAAGCATTCTATTAGTAATTGCATAAAAACATTCACAGTTGATTATGTGTTAGACTTTAATTCAGGATTCAAAAGAAGGCAGTCTATAGAAATTATAGCCTGCGGCGATCGCATCTTAGTCACTTTTGCAATTTTAATGCTTTTTGCGTTCAATGAATGTGTGGCTCATACGCTTGGTGGTTTTATACTATGGCTTTTTTAACGTGCAGTTCTACACAAATTGTGAAGTTGTAGATGCATTTGCGCAGTTGTAAAAGTAGTTATGTGCAGTGGAAATCATTAGAAAAAGGCAATTGCAGGCCGGTTTACCACTGAAGAAGAAGAATATGTGCAGTGAAAAATCAGCAGGAAGGTGAATAAAACAGGTTTTCAAGCTGATGACTGAAAAAGGTCATCATTTTTTTGGTCGCCGACTTGCGACATTTCTTGGACAAGTTTTGAGAAAGGGCGAGAAATTTTCGCCAAACAAAAGCCGCACTGAAAAACTTCCGGGTTTTGCAGTTCTGAGAATTTCTTTCTAAAAGCCCTGCTTTAGACGGTGCAATGTCCATACATTGATATGATATGAATTAACTACAATAATTTGCTAATAGGCTAATATTATTGCTTCATTTAATACTTACATGTATTTGGGGATAAAAACCAATAATGCGGCAAATGAGTGTCATAATGAATTCAAGTTATTGACTTAAACGGACATTTGATGCTGACAATTATTGATTTCTCCGAACAATAGCCTAATTAGTTGATTTGTAGTTAGTATACCTTAGATGCTGGTTTGTAATTAATTATGATGGTGACCTGCGCCTTTCTTCCGTGCTTTTTCAAGAGACAATTTTGTGTTGGTGCTCCAACTCGTCTGAAAATTAACGAAGGTCAACTTACTTTAGCTAGCCTAGTTATCTGGAAATAATTATATCGACTACATACTAGGTTGCTTAAAGTGTTTGCCCATTTTCGGCCGAACGTGTTGAACACGGTACGTGGCTGATTTTTCATCACAAACTATACTATGCATAATAAACTATAACTTTTTATAGTTTATAGTATTCTACAATTAGGCCTAAGTATATTAAATATAATTTTGTTATTGCAGATTTCGAAATAAGATATTGCAGTGTAAACTGTAGGCCTACAATACTTGGCCTACACATGAACGAGTTAGGCCTACCATAAGAGTGCCCTGCATAAATTTTAGTCCTGCAACAGAACTTTGTAAAATTTACTGTGAAATGTGCTGCTGTCTATTAAAACTCTGAGAACCACATCTCTACGCAACTAAAATAATCTGATCAGCTTAGAGATTAAGTCTGAATCGAATCGTAAAGAAGCCAATGTTTACACTTTGCATTTGGTTGCATCTGGTTATGGCCTATCTAGCTGCCTTAGCCTACTTCGCATTTCAGTGTATGTTCGATACCGTTAAAATTAGTTGTCAAAGTGTTGGAAAATTATAGTAATTAACCTAATAACGATAGTAGTAAAGTAATGAGTTAGGCTATTTACACAATGTTTAACTCAAAATAAGATTTCGTGAATTATCTCACTAAGACTTGAAGGCCTCAATGTAAAGATCAATGTCATCATAGGCGCAGGAAGCGGGGTCCAGAGGTCAACTGCCCCAACCCCATGTCGGACGAATCTGTTTTTCGGGCAAGTAGACCCCGGAAAATACTAAACAAACCATACCTAGATGTCAACGCATTATTACACGATATTATCTCCCAGTTACAATTTGCCCGAATCGAGCTCGAGACTATAGGCCTACATGTAGCTCTCAGCCATCCTGGAGAGGAGTAGCACAAATTGGCGGAAAAGTTCTAAATTCACGGCAGCATTTAATAAAAATGGCGAAAATTCAACAAATTCACCAGCCGAAGTTTGCCCCAAAATCGCCCTAATTCGTGACTTTGTGGAAATTCACAGCATCCAACCAATGGCCAGTAATTAGGAAATTCACGGTTTGAATTACATCGAAAATTTCTACAATAGCTCTAGCACCGAACAAGATAGACACGATAAACCTGCGATCATCAACATTGAACGTGCAGCTAATGGCCTACATCAGAGGTTCTAAACCTTTTTTCGCGCGCGACACACCTAAACTTGCAACCGAATTTCGCGAGACACCATGCAATCGCCATTTGAATATCGTTAAGAAAATTAAATTAGGCCGAAGCCTATTAAAATTATTTTAAACTGCTACAAATTTTAATGAATGAATGTTGACACTGAATGCTTTCTATTTTCTAATTATTCATTGAACATTCAAAATTTTACCAATCTAAATTTACGATTGTAGTAGTTTATGACTTTATGTCATGCAGGCCTACATAGGGAGTGCATGTGGGGCCTTTGTGGGCTTATAAGGCAAACATTGTGCATGGCTGCTCCTGATTGAGATAAAATGGAATAGATAAATGAAGTCCTTTGAATAGCTTATGTTCTCACAGTCTACGCCAAACTGCCAAGTGAACACGTCAGCGTAATGCAAGAACGACGGTTGTACGTTGTGAGAATTCGCGACACACCAATTCTTCGCGACACATCAGCGACACACCACTTTTACGCGACACACCTCCGGTCGCTTCGCGACACACTAGTGTGTCGCGACACAGCGGTTGAGAACCTCTGGCCTACATGTTCTGCAATTGCAGATAATACATGTAGGTCATTAGTTGTACACCAGTCTATTATTGAGACTTTTAACAGCCTCAAGCAGGGCAGATAGGAGAAAGTCCTGCTTCTAGGCAGAGCTTTCACGGCTCCCTAAACTATCTTAAGACTAGACAATATGAGGAAAAATTAGAAATAAGTTGAAATATTAAAAGTTCGATCATGACTTACGATATAGTGATAGCAAGTCACTGCACGTGGCCTATTTATTTATAGTTGCTATTACTTTGCATATACGCCTATAACAAATTGTCCACCCAGTTCCCTACAAGCGGCCGGGTCCAGCTTATTTGCCCCTCTGCAGCTTCGCAGTGTAAGTGCAAGAACAGAAACTCTGCTTTTGTAGAGAGACATACATGTAAGTGCACGATGTCAATTATTCCAAATGTAGTCTTTCGGGCATAGGCTACGCAAAATCTTTGCCCCCACCCCCACTGCTAAAAACGCCCCAACGCCATGAATGTCATACTTCTATCTATAAGTACATATTTTGCAATTTTCTTCCGTATAAAGTGATTCAAGATAACTTCTTGATTTTTTTGCAGCTGTCAGTCTGCTATCTGTAAGTAGGTCTACACCTGATGTAAATTTATTTCGCGTCATGTGAGTTGCCCATGTGTTAGATGTGTTATCTTTTGTTCGCATGTTTGCTAAAAAAAATATAACGTCATGAATAATAGAACACAGGCCGATCATAAATCATATGATATGCAAATGATGCTCTGAAAGATGCTGATCTAATATTTAAGATAATTTTCAAACTGGTCTCCCAGGTCATCCTTACAAACTCCGGTCGTGAAGCTGCTATAGACTGCCTCTATTTGCCATGAAGGTCGTCTACAGTTCGGTGAAGTTGGTGTCGTGTCTTCTCATTGTTGCTTTCCATGTGGCCATTGCATTCGGTTCCGATAAGATCGAACATCCATCGGAAACAGAGAAAAGAGTAAGAAATATTGATAAGTAGACATAGCCGAACGATAGCAACGCATCGAAAAAAATTTCGTATTTGGTGGAAATTGGTAGGCCTACAATATACATGTAGACCTAACTGTTGTCATCTTTATTTGCAACTTCCATCAAATCAAATCGGAGTCAGATGGCTAATGGCGAGTAATGGTGGACAAGAACAATGTGTAAAGTAGCCTTCTCAGTTTATACCAAAAAAACAAATAGGCCTACAGCAACATAAATAATTATTCAGCGTTTAGGTCTTACGATTGAAAATCGTAATCATAAACTTGAAATTTCTATAGCGCCACTCGAGCACGAACAAATTCACGAGCGATTCTACAGATATGGATAAGGCTGGTCCGAAAATCATTGGTACGAAATGTGCAATAAGAGCTAATTTTGGTTTGGTTTCATCCACAAGTCACCAAGTATGAGCGTAATTTTCTATAATTTTTTTTATTAAACTTTATCAGTGGCATGCTCTTCTTTGAAGCGACGCAATTTCAACGGTTCCACCTGCGGTTTCCATTCTGGGCCAGTTCCAAGATCATGCGTAACCTGCCGTTCTTCTTCATGTAGCCTACTGTTGGAGGGTCCACCAGGTCTTTTGCCTTCACTGGGACCGGTAGACCTAATAATTAATTGCGTGCTAACCCCTAGCATGATAGTCCTGGTGACCTGAACGATGTGTCTAAACAACGGGAGTCTCCTACCTTGCGTCGGGAGTATGTTCACTTTGGAGCAGAAGTCGATACAGAGCTCGACATTCCACTGAATATATTATGGGTGATGCACCATGTCACTCTTCGAATGATTGGAAGAACTCTGCTGGCATGTGGCTGACAACAATAACGCCTTTCCATTCTTCCTTGAATGATCAATGATGATTAACCGAAGAGAAGGAATGCGCCTCGTCCTCCATAAATGATTTAATCATCCAGCCAAAATATATTGTCGGTTTTGCTAAAAACTAAAACACATGTTTTTATTTACTTCGGCCTATGTGTATTATATTGAATACAATTTAAATGTATTAACAGAGCATAAGCTATGATGATTTCATCAGTCTGCATGATGATTTCATCAGTCTGCATGATGATTTCATCAGTTTGCATAATGATTTCATCAGTCTGCAGCAAGAAGTAAAAGCCTTGCGGACTCAAAGAGCAACCTTCGAATGGACTGGTTAGACAACTAATATCAATTAATTATTGTTAAATTATTATAATACTGTATTGAAAATACTTGTTTCTACTGTATGCATTAGTTATTGACAAATTCTGGTATTCGGTTTTAAATTTCAGACAATTTTTTGGTTCTTATTTTAGGTTCTCCAAATAAAATTGCTTACACTGCTGTTGTAAAGTAGGTTGTTTTGACTTTAACCTACCTTAAGATAGGCCTACATGTGTTGGGTCTCGAGAGGACTTTCATTTCATTTCCGGAAAATTTTGCATGCGATTTTGTTGTTTACTAGTCTAGATTAGGATTGTTGGACGTACGTTTTACCCACCCGAACCCCGTTTTGTCAGAGCTGTTTCATTCCTGAGATCGGTTTAGTGCACTCCTCTGCGAAAATTAGATCTGAGCAATAGTAGGCCTATAATTGCTTGTATTACACCTATATGCTACAACGTAAGACCTGGATACGGATGCTACAATAATCATGACTAACCGTAAGTTTTTATTCGGTAGAATCCTGCATTGCAGGCTGTTTGTTCAGTTGGTTTAGTTAAGATTTGTGTATCCTGTGAACTCCGTTCGTGTGAATTGTTTCAACTGCATAATTGTGCACTGTAACCGGTTGCGGTCTGTCAACCGGATTGTTGATTAAACGAAAATTATTATTGGGCCTATTATTATTATTAATATTGTTATTATTGTGTCTTTGAGCGTTTTTAACGGTAAAGAGAACCATGTTCGGTTTGGAGAGAGTCAGATCTCCGAGATGGTGCTAATCAATTAGTTTTTCGTCAATTCAGTTCAGTAAAGCGACGACTGCAAATTTGTAGGTGGCGCTGTTTACATCAGATGGGGTCGTA
Source organism: Lumbricus rubellus (assembly GCA_945859605.1). NCBI lineage: Eukaryota > Metazoa > Annelida > Clitellata > Crassiclitellata > Lumbricidae > Lumbricus > Lumbricus rubellus. The sequence goes on along the minus strand of OX243813.1, from coordinate 5,501,957 downwards.
CCAAGTGTAATGATGAATCCGACGTTGTTTACGATGGAGTGGCTGGAGGATCATACTGGGATGAGTATGGCGGAGCAAGCAACTATCTCTGTCTTTCAAAGGATCCAATCTGGGGAACTTACAATGAAAGCGTGATTAAGTTGTCTAAGCTCTACGGATCGGAATATGAAGGGGCAACGTCGTTTGATTTAGAAAACAACAATGGTCAGCCTTTACGTAACCACGACGTTCCATGCGTTGTTTGCCAAAGCCAGACGAAGATTGTGGTCGTCATGATTCCCGGAAGAAATCAATGTTACAGCGGATGGCACGTTGAATACGCCGGATATCTCATGGCTGAGGATCCTAATCATAAAGGGCGTACGGAGTTCATATGCATGGATGGAAGTCCGGAGGCAGTTCCAGGCGGAGAAGCAAATGAGTACGGAGCTACGTTCTACAACGTGGAAGGCGTCTGTGGATCTCTTCCGTGTCCTCCTTATGTTCCGAGTCGTGAAATAACCTGTGTCGTTTGCACAAAGTAATCAGAATGCAAATAGCCTAAACCTGCTCTGATTACTAGAAAAGCATTCTATTACTAATTGCATAAAACATTTAAGTTGATTAGGCCTTTGCATTAGACATTAATTCAGGTTTCAAAGGAATGCAGTCTATAGAAATTAAAGCCTGTGGCGTTCACATCTTAGTCACTTTTGCAATTTTAATGCTTTTTGCGTTCAATGAATGTATGACTCATTAGCTTGATTGTTTTATACCATGGCTTTTTTAACGTGCAGTTCTGCGCAAAATGTGCGGTTGTAGGCTAAATGCATTTGTGCAGTTGTAAAAGTAGTTATGTGCAGTAGAAATCATTAGAAAAAGGCAATTGCAGGCCGGTTTACCACTGAAGAAGAAGGATATGTGCAGTGAAAAATAAGCAGGAAGGTGAATAAAACAAGTTTTCAAGCTGATTACTGAAAAAGGTCATCAGTTCTTTTTTTGTCGCCGACTTGCGACATTTCTTGGGAAAATTTTGAGAAACGGCAAGTCTTTTTCGTCAAACAAAAGCCTCACTAAAAACATTTTCGGGTTGTGCAGTTCTGCTTTAGACGGTGCAATCATGCAATGCCCAAACATTGATATGATATGAATTAACAACAATAATTCGCAAATAATAACATTGCTTCATTTAATACTTAGACTCTATTTGGAGATAAAAAAATACAATCGTGCGGCAAATGAGTGTCATAATGAATTCAAGTTATTGACTTCAGCGGATACTTGATGCTGACAATTGATTTTTCCGAAAATTTATTGGTTGAATAAAAGTCAGAAGCTTAGATGTTAGTTTAGTAATTAATTAATTATAATGGTGACCTTCAGCTTCTTGAGTGCTTTTTTAAGAGAAAACTTTGCATTTGTGCTCCAACTCGTCTGAAAATGGAACTCACGGTTAACTTTAGCTAACCTAGTTATCTGGAAATGTAGGCCCAGTGGCGTAGCCAGTTATTTTTTCATGGGGGGGCAGTGGGGTGGCAGCTTAAAATGATGGGGTGGCTACCGTTGGCAATTAACATGTTCTCTCGGGTGTGATCACGGTCTTCGTCAGATTGTTGAATATTAACCTCAATAGGTATTGCAGTTGTAGGCCTATTCCTTTCAGACTCAGTTTCTTCTGTAATTCGTGGCCTAGAAGCCGGTGGTTGCGTTACAGAAGAAGCCGAACGCTTGTTACGAGTTACAAAGTAATCCATTCTATTCTCTCTACTACATGTATATGAACCAAAGCAATTGACTAAATAAAGGTAGGTCTAAACGTGTATTTTAGTATGGTAAATTATTCGCCCATCTTCGCTCGCTGCAGCATGGTTAGCCTATTTTTAAACAATCCAACTTTTAGATGGGCGAGAATCCTTTTCATCGATCCAGCTTCCGTTTAGGAAAGAATTAGTTAGATAAATCCCGCTTTGATTTCGTCAGGAAATATTTTTCATCAACATAACTTTAATTTAATTTAAAATTATTGTTCATCAATCCAGCTTCACTTTCAGCAAGATTGTTTTAATTAATCCCTCTTCTATCTCAATAGAAATTAATCTAATCAATCCGACTTCTATTTAGAAAGAACTCTTTTCGTCATTCCGACTGCTAACTCGACTAATGCTGAAACCCATGCAATGGCGAAAAAAGTTACCATACTAAAATACACGTTTACCATAAATAACCATATAGGTAAACTACAACGACAAATAAGATGTTTTTATTCTCAATTTCTCACAAATATTAAATTTCACTCTCACTTTGAAAAGCACAACCAAAGGGCATTAAACACTAAACACATGCAATAAAACGTGTGTACGCACATAATTATTAATGACGTAGGGTTATATTGCCAAAGACTACGTATTTTTTAGATTTAGGATGTATTACAGTATTGGACATAATACGCATGCAAGCCTCACTATAGCTTGTCTGTCCCACAGTGCACTATTGTAGGGCCTACAGGAAGTTGTATAAAAAATAAAATAAGTCAGAAATTATATAACATTCTTTATCAGTCGTAAAAGTAAAAAGTAAAACAAGGATTGGGGGGCAGCCCTTTCATTTGGGGAGGCGGCTGCCCCCCTTGCCCCCCCCGTAGTTACGCCACTGTGTAGGGTTCCACGACAGCTGGTCTACCGACAACTCGTCTAACGACAACTCGTCTCCCGACAATTGGTCTAACGACAACTGGTCTACTGACGAATAATATTGATGAAACAGAAGCTGGATTTACGAAAAAAATTTTTTGCTTAATGGAAGCTCAATTGATGATTTTCATTCATGTATTGCAACATGCACCCATTTCTGCTTCAAATCTAAAAATACCTTCATCCAGCTTCTATTTTTCGCCTGTTATTTTAGTCAATCCAGCTTCTATTTCATATATAAAAATACCCTCATCCGGCTTCCATTACTTAAGCGGTTTTCTTATCAATCCAGCTTCCATTTCAGATCTAAAAATACCTTTATCCAGCTTTTATTTATCATGCGTTATTTTCGTCAATCCAGCCTCTATTTCACCTGTAAGAGAACCATCATCCAGATTCCTTTTTTCTTGCGTTTTTTCATCAAATCAACCTACATTTCACCTCTAAAAACTATCATCCAGCTTCCATTTCTCAAGCGCTGGATAAGTTGTCAGTAGACCAGTTGTCGTTAGACGAATTGTCCGGAGACCAATTGTCGTTAGACGAGTTGTCGTTAGACGAGTTGTCGTGACACCACTGTGTAGGCCTATCGACTACCTAGCCTACTAGGTTGCTTAAAGTGTTGACCCCATGTTCGGCCGAACGTGTTGAACACGGTACGCGGCCTTTTTGGCGCCGCCGTTTTGGCGCCGACCAAAAGCGGACAATTCGCCCAGTGCATCATTAATATTTTCAGAAATCCAACTCCTACCTTGGCATAAATCATTCTCATCAATCCCGCTTCCATTGGAACAACAATTATTTTTCATAAATCCAGCTTTCATTGAAGCATCAATTATTTTCATAAATCCAACTTCTATTTGAAGAAAAATAATTTATCATAAATCCAGCTCCTATTTAAAGAAGAATTTGCTAATAATCCCACTTCCATTTAAGGTCAAATAATTTTCATCAATACAGTTTTTATTTTACCAAGAAGTTTTTCATCAATCCAGTTTGAATTTTAGATGACTTTTCTCACCACACCAACTTCTATTTAGAGTAGAAAAATTCCATTAAACTGGCTTTCATTGAAGCAAGTACTTAGTTTCATCCAGCTTCCATTGAGAGAAACAGTTATTTCTGTAAATCCAGCTTCCTCTTACGCCAATTTTTTTTATCAATCCAGCATACATTTAGGAACCAAAACGTCCGGCCCAAAAACGTCCTGTTTCGTGTTGAACAATGAACATGCCATAATCTACATGTACTTCTTCTAAGGCCCATTTGTATAAAAACTTTTGCTCACCGAATATCCCCATTATGGGCTGATTTTTCAGCAAAAACTATACAATACATGCTAAACTATAATTGTTTTATAGTTTAAAGTAGCCTATTCTACAATTAATTATATTAAATATATTATTTTGTTATTGCAGATTTCGAATTAAGATATTGCAGTTTAAACTGTATAATACTTGGCCTACACATGAACGAGTTAGGCCTACCATACGAGTGTTCAGCATAAATTTTAGACCTGCAACAGAACTTTGTAAAATGTGAAGTGTGCTGCTGTCTATAAAAACTCTGAGAACCACATCTCTACGCAACGAAATCTGATCAGCTTAGGGATAAAGTCTGAATCGAATCGTAAAGAAGCCAATCTTTACACTTTGCATTTGGTTGCGTCTTGGTAGGGCCTATCTAACTGCCTTAGCCTACTTCGCATTTCAGTGTAAGTTCGACACCGTTATAAGTAGTCTTCAAAGTGTTGGAAATTATAGTAGCTTAATGACGATAGTAGGCCTAGTAAAGTAATCAGTTAGGCTATCTAGGCTACACAATGTTTAACTCAAAATAAGATTTCGTGAATTATCTCACTAGGACTTGAAGGCGTCCATGTAAGGATCAATGTCATCATAGGCGCAGGAAGCGGGGTCCAGAGGGCAACTGCCTCCACCCCATGTCCGACGAGTCTGTTTTTCGGGCAAGTAGACCCCGGAAAATACTAAATAAACCATACCTAGATGTCAACGCATTATTACACGATATTATCTCCCAGTTGCAATTTGCCCGAATCGAGCTCGAGACTATAGGCTTACATGTAGCTCTCAGCCATCCTGGAGAGGATTAGCAGAAATAGGCGAGAAAAGTTATAAATTCACGGCAGCATTTAAAAAAAATGGAGAAAATGGCAGCAAATTCACCATCCGAATTTTGCCCGAAAATCGCTCTCATTCGTGACTTTGTGGAAATTCACTGCATCCAAGAAATTGCAAGTGCCAAAATTTAGGAAATTCACGGCTTGAATGACATCGAAAATTTCTACTATAGCTCTTGAACCAAACGAGATAGACATGATAATCTTGCGATCATCAACATTGAACGTGCAGCTATTGGCCTACATGATCTGCAATTGCAGATATACAATGTTATACATGCACATGTAGGTCTATACTCTATAGTTGCAAACCGGTTTATTATTGAGACTTTTAACAGGCTCAAGCAGGGCATATAGGAGAAGGTCCTATTCCTAGGCAGAGCCTTCAATGCTCCCTAAAGTATCATAAGACTAGAAGGTAATTATTATTATTATTATTATTATTATTATTATTATTATTATTACTATTATTATTATTATTATATATTATATATTCGGGCGTTGGTAACGATAAAGAGAACCATGTTCGGTTTGGAAATAATAAAAATAAATAATAATAATGTACTAATAATAATGTATTACTACTAGGCCTACTACTACTACTACTACTACTACTACTACTACTACTACTACTACTACTACTACTACTACTACTACTACTACTACTACTACTACTACTACTACTACTACTACTACTACTACTACTACTACTACTACTACTACTACTACTACTACTACTACTACTACTACTACCACTACTACTACCACCACCACTACTACTACTACTACTACTACTACTAATAATAATAATAATAATTACGACAATTTATATGGCGCCGTAACACAGCCATGCCATGCCGTTTCCAAGACGTCTTACATGCAGAGCAGCTAAACATGCGAGATAGGCCCTAAGGCGTACTTTGATACCACGAAAGTTTGTCAAAGTATAACAATTTATAGCAATAGTGATAGTAAAGTAATTTGAGCTTAACTCAACGAAAGATTTCGAGAATTATCATTCTTACATGGACATTCCTGTAGGCCTAAGGAGCACTGTCGTATTGCTATCTCTAAGTATAGATAAGCTATCGTAATTTTCATGAGTCTCAAGTGATTTAGAGTAACGTCTTGATTTTATTGCACTTGAAACATTGTTATCTCTAATTTGATGTAGGGGGAGGGGCTACAGCTACTGTAAATTTCTTTTGTGTCAAGTGATTCTTGAAAACTTGCGGATTTCTTGGACGTGTGATACAGTTGTTCACGGGTTTGCTAATAATTTATATCCTACAGCGACATAAAATAATGGAACGTGTCAATCATAAATCATAAATCCTATTTTATATAAATGATGTTACTGATCTATTTCTGCGGTTAATTTTGAATCTGGCCTTCCAGGTCATCTTTACAACGTCCGGTTGTGAAGCTGTTAAGCTATAAATTATATTTGTCATTAAGGCCACGTTTAGTTCGGCGAAGTTGGTGTCGAACCGGATTTCCCATACCATTTGCTACCATTTACTACCATCTCGGCATTACAGGGTTAATTAGCCTACCTTCTTGTTGTTGCTTTCCCTGTGGTGTTGCATTCGGTTCCGATAAGATCGAACATCCGTAAGGAATAGAGGAAAGAGCAAGAATATATTGATTAGTATTAAACATAACCACAGCAACGCATCGAAGTAGATTTCTTATTGGATGGAAATTTCAAATTAGTACTATTATTTTCATCTCTAGGCCAATGCCTTTACAGAGAAAAAGTTTTATGCTACCATGAAAAAGTCTGCTGCTACCATATTTCGCGTTTTCTTCTAATTCGCCACACTGCTTTTTTTTATCTATGACACGTTTAACTCAAATATTTCGCGATTTATCTTCCATATAGGCCTACATGTAAACGTCAATGCTTAGGCCCTATTGCTATCTTTAAGTACAGTCACTGTAAATTACTTTTTGTGACAAGTATATCTTGAAACTTGCCGATTTGTTAGACATGTTGCCCGTCGTTCACGGATTTGCTGAAATACAGCGTCATAAATTAGAACTCGAGCCAATCGTAAATCAAAAATCATAATGGTATATAAATGATGCTGCGAAAGCTGCAGGTATAATTTTGCAGTTGAGTTTAAATCTGGTTTTCAGGTCTCCTTACAAACTCCGGTTGTGAAGCTGCTAGACTACACTACTTCTATTTGCCATGGCTGCCGTCTACAGTTCGGGGAAGATGGTGTCGTGTCTTTTCGTTGTGGCTTTCCATGTGGCTGTTGTATTCGGTTCCGATAAGATCGAACATCCACCAGGAACAGAGGAAAGAGTAAGAAATATTGATTAGTAAACATAACTTGAGCAACGAATTGAAACAGATTTCTTTTTATTATTGTCATCTTTATTTGCAACCTCCATCTTATTGTCGGTGCCAACAGCACAAAACATTTGGTGCTCCAAATTCAAGTTGCAGTCAGAGGGCTACTGGTGAGTAACGGCGAACAAGTAAGCTGTGGAAAGTGCATAGTTTAGTCAAAAATGACACCTAGTAGAACGAACAGATACTGGAAAAGAAATTCAGCATTTAGGTCTTACGACCGAAAATACTAATTGTAAGCTTCACATTTATATAGCGCTTCTACATAGCTAAGAGCAGAGCGCGCGCTTGTTCACGATCGGTTTTACAGATAGGCCTATCGAGAAGAAAAAAAATTAATACTGGTTTGAACTTCAAGTCTGAGGTACGAAATTTGCGATAAAAGCATAAATTTGAGTTTGGTTTAATCCAGATTTCAGGAAATACGCGCGTAGATCTTTGCAATTAATTTTCATTCTGCATCAACAAATCATTATGATTGATGGCAGAGTACTTTAAAGTCTAAAACGTTCTTATCAGATCTCACATTTTGTGGGGCTGTGAACTATAATAATTAACTAATTAATTAAACTGACGAATACATGCTTAGGGGAATTAAACGCGGAAGCTGAGTGACCACGCCTGCCAGACGGTGCTCTATAGAAGGGAGGAGACAGAACATGGCAATGAGACAGAAGAGAGGAGTGGGGCTGGGGTGAGAAGGCTTATAGTTGACAGGTGGATGTCGAAGGAATTTGGAACAGAGAATGAGCAGCTCGCGAGAAGCAGATAGCCGAGGAGGTTGGAACAGGGTCGGAGAAGTTTGGAAAAAGGTTGGAGGCAGTTCGCAAAAGGAGTTGGACATAGGAGAAACAAAGGTACGCTCTAAAATGTTCTGTTCGTCGTCGTTATTAACGCCTCAAATAATTGTGCACAATAATATTACAAGAAAACCACCAAAGAAGTCTCAGTGCCTCCGTTTGATTAACCATCACCCAAGTGCTAAGCTGCAACTAAAGTCCTCCGAAGAGTTAGCCTGCTGCTCGCTAACAAGTACTTCATCACCAGTACAGTGCTCTTGTAGTAGTCCTACGATACAAAAGGACTTCATTCAGTACAATCTTCATATGAAACATTGTGACTAGCGAGACATAAAAGTTTCCAAAAAGTATTTTAGGAACACTCAAATGAGTTGTCACCAGATGAAAACGCAACAAAAAATTAAAGGCTGTCCTCAGATCGACATCTAGGCCTATGCAATTCTTCTGATTTCAATTATGCCGTTCTTGATGTATAATGTTATTTTGAAGTCGATTATAATTGAATATCGATACTCGGGAAGTGATGTCACTTGGCTATCTTTGTCTCATCTGTCGTACGGTTCTCCTAATTCCTGAGCTGAGGTTGCCACTAGCATCTCCTGGATTTAAGCAACTCCATTCATATTTAAGCAACTCTATCCATATTTAAGCAACTCTATCCATATTTAAGCAACTCTATCCATATTTAAGCAACTCTATCCATATTTTAAGCTACTCGATCCATTGGCTACGCACTGGACGACCTGTGGTCTCTTCATTCTTTATTGCATATTCATTATTAATTGACCGAGAAGACGACAACTGCTCATCCTCGAAACATTTATTTGTTGGACAAATTTTATCTTAACTCTTATAAAACGCATATTTTACGCTACATAATAGGCTACATGCATAGGCGTAGGAGACAGGGGTCCAAATGCCCCCAAATTTCGGGAAAGTCTGGTTTTCGGGCAAGGAGACCCGGAAAACCAAAAAAATGTATATAAAATTTTCGGACAAAATCGACCGGACGACTAAAAAAAAAGGTCGTCAGATTTTTCGGGCGGAAGAAGTAACAGGAATTTTCGGGCAAATTCGACCGGACGACTAAAAAAGGTCAGATTTTCGGGCAGAAGTTAACCTTTCCCCCCCCCCCCCCCCCCCCCACTTCTCAAATGTCCCCTACGCCTATGGCTACATGAATAATAGCCTACAATTTGAAATATATATTAACAGAACATCGAAGAAACGGATTTCAGCCGACTGAAGCGGGAAATTCTCGAGACTCTACGGACCGAAAGATCACCAGTGGTAACAAATGGCTAAATAACTATTGTCAATTATTAGAATACAATGGAAGTTATAGAACCATCATGAAAAATTAGGACTTCGCATTCATCGTGACTTTTAATTTTTTAGACCAAATTTCATCTTAATTTTAAAAATGCATAATCTATATTTAAGGTTAGGCTACATAATACATATGCTACATAAATCCTCGAAACGTGTTTTATTTGACCAAATTTTATCTTCATTTTTAGAAGACGCGTATTTTAGGCTACACATAATTATAGGCTACATGAATAATACAATTTGAAATATATATTAACAGAATATCGACGAAACGGATTTCAACCGACTGAAGCGGGAAATTCTCGAGACTCTACGGACCGAAAGATCACCAAGGGTAACAAAATAATGGCTAAATAACTAAAATCAATTAGAAATATAATAGAGCCATCATGAAAAATTATGACTTCTCATTCATCGTGACTTAAAAATTTTTAGACCAAATTTCATCCTAATTTAAAAAATGCAAAATCTATATTTAAGGTTAGGCCTACATATGCTACATAAATCCTCGAAACGTGTTTTATTTGACCAAATTTTATCTTCATTTTTAGAAAACGCTTATTTTAGCCTGCATAATATATATAGGCTGCCTGAATACAGTTTGAAATGTATAATTATATACTATATGAATTTTTTAATATTATACTATATGATTTAGGCCTACACTATCTCAACTACCACTGAACGACCTCTCCGCTCTTTAGACCGTCATGACGTTCTTGCACCACGGTCTCGGACTGCTACAGCCCAGCATCGTGCCTTTGCTTCTGTTGGCCCTTTGCTTTGGAATTATGGCCTCCCTACTATAATTCGCACTCAGATCTTATCTGGTAGCACTGCTGTTTCTGCGCGTTTCTTTAAAACTTTTCTTTTTCCAAGGGGATATTCGCACTGGGAACGCCTCTGGTAAGGTTGTACTGTGAGAGGTGCTTTATAAATCCTAAAATAGTACATATATATAATTATGTATACAGTATATAATATTATAAAAGTCTTATTATTAACAGAACATCGGAGAAACGGATTTCAATCGACTGAAGAGGGCAATTCTCGAAACGGTAGGCCTACGGACCGAAATATCAACCAAGGAAACTATTGGTTAGACAGCTAATTTCAATTATTCCAATATAGTAGAACCGTCATGAAAATGCTTTGCTAATATTATATAATATATTCTTTTAAAATTACTAGAGAAAAAACAGTATGACAATAACGTAGAAATGTTAACATGAGTGATAATGAATAATTAAAGTTCAGTGAGATAGCGTTAGAATAAGCTAGTAAATATTTTTATATAATGATCGTGGAATAAATTGAGGGTCATCTTTTGGTGGGAGAGTATGATTGTGTGCTCTATGTCTTAATTGGTGGGAGGAGGGGGACGGAGTGGAGGTAGGAGTTGGTGAAGAACATGTTTTGGGTTGTGTATAATGGAGAAAAGAAGTTTTGCATCAGCTATGTTGGCAAGTTTGGAAACTGTTGGAAAAGTTTGCGCTATAAAACCTAGACGTTTAGCTCTTTTTAGGAGTTTTTCAAGGCGTTCTTTATCGGAAGCCTGGGTAAGACCCCACCAGGAGGGGGAGGCATAAAGTAGTCTAGCCACGGTAGTGGCTTTCGTTACTTTATGAATGGATGCGGAGGATGCAGTCTTGTAACTCTAAAAATGTATAGGCCTTTTTCAGTGACAAGTAGGCCGACGTGTATGTGAATTTTGTATTTACATAGATGCTAGTGAATTGTGTGTAACGAAGCAACGAATTTTTATATACACTGCAGGCTCTGCATAGCGAATTCAGAACATAGCCTAAGGAAAGGACTTTATTAGGAATGCGAAAGGCAACAGAGTAGTCATAATTAATTATGATGGTGGTGGTGGTGATGGTGGTGGTGGTGGTGGTGATGATGATGATGATGATGATGATGATGATGATGATGATGATGATGATGACGATGATGATGATGATGATGATGATGATGATGATGATGATGATGATGATGATGATGATGATGATGATGGTGATGATGATGATGATGATGATGATGATGATGACGACGACAACGAAGATGACGACGACGATGATGGTGGTGGTGGTTGTTGTGATGATGATGATGAGGACGACAACGACGACGACGATGATGATGGTGATGATGATGGTGATGGTGGTGGTGATGATGGTGATAGTAATAATAGCAACAACAACTCTCTGTATAGGTTACCTGGATGACCTGACCTTGGGTGGGACTGCATCCAAGGTGACTCTGGATGTCCAGACCATAATTATCAGAGAAACGGACAAGTTGAGTTTGACACTTAATCTTGAAAAATGTGAAGTCATAAGCACCCACAAAGTTGACATGCCACCACCCTTGGACAGTTTCACTGTTCCGGGCCCTTATGATGCATTCCTACTTGGAGCACCCCTCTCGGCTGATGAGGCTCTTAATACTGCTCTTGATATGCGCTGCTCTGAGCTTTCACTGAACATTATATTCTCGACTGTCAGCAATAGATAAACATAATGCCCTATTCTTATTTGACAGCTCCCCTTGTTCACCCATTCTCCTCCGCAATCTTCGCTCCTTCCATGTATGGGAAACCTAATCCTACACAATTTTGACCAGCTAATGCGCACAGGTCTTGTAAACACCCTTAATTAGGTAACCACTGATAGCAACTGGATCCAAGCCATTCTGCATGTTAGGAAATGAGTTCTTGGCATCCGTCGTGTGTCCTCGCTGGCAATACCAGCTTTCTTGGCTTTCGCAACAGGCACCGCATTTTTACAGACCTCCATCTCGTACAACTGTGATTTCCCAAGAACATATCTGGTAATGGCCAAAGAGCAATCATGGGCACCTCAAAATAATGGTACTCCATTCCATGAAGAAGAATTTCTCTGCCATAGGCAGTGTGCCTTGGATCAGCCCTCATTCGAATCCATGACAATTAATCCCGTGGCAGTTATTCCTGCGGACAATTAATCCAGTGACAGTTAATCCTGCGGACAATTAATCCCGCGGAAAATTAGTCCTGCGACAGTTAAATCGTGCGACAATTAATCCCGCAAAAGTTAACCCCACCGACATTTAATCACACGACGTTTGATACCTCGACCCTTAATACCACGACAGTTATAATTTTATAGCAATTTCAAAACAGTAAAATTCCATTGAAGCAATTGAACAGCAATGTTCACCTAATGTTAGTTAGCGCCTTTCGTGCTAGTGCAACTGAACCATTTCTATGGTGGACAGTGGCGGATCCAGAACTAATTGTCCGCGGGATTAACTGTCACGGGATTAAATGTCGCCGGGATTAAATGTCCAGTATTAACAGTCGCGATATTAAGTGTCGTGCTACCTCTAATTCAGAAGGACCTGACAGCTTTACATACTTCAGCAACATCTGATTGCCACCACAACATGCTGAAAGCAGTGATCTCACCACATGCGGGTGATTGACTCTTGGCGCTCCCCATTATGTGCTTGCGTATTGAAGCTAAATGACGAGGCAGTCCACAGTGCAAGTGGTCTGCGCCTAGGAGCCGTTTATGCGCGCCTCATCTATGTCCCTGTAGAGTGACGGTCCAACAGGACTGCTCGCATGGCATGTCATGCATCGGGCTGTACTGCCTGACATGCCTTGCTAAATGACACTACGGCGTGGCCTTACCAAAACTGGCTTCCCAGCCACAACGGAATCTGTTGGACTCGCCAGGTCTGATGGGAAGCGTCCCGGTGGTGTGGCGCTCCTTCCACGAGAGGGTGGCAAGTGTCTTGCCTGTGACCACACTGTTATCAGCAGTACACTCTGCCCCATTAATGTGACCAACACAATATATTGAGTGCTACGAATTCTCACCGCTTGCGCCCGCTAAACTTCTAAAGTAGGGCCTAAGCAAGTTAATGTAATGCAAAAACCACGGGTGTATGCTGTGAGAATTCGCGACACATCAATTCTTCGTGCCACACCAAGGACACATACATTTTACGCGACACATCGTCGGTCTATTCGCGACACACTAGTGTGCCGCGACACACCGGTTGAGAACCTCTGCTTGAATAAATCAATCTGGCCTAACATCGATAAATCTTCTCTGCTGCCGACTTTCACAAGTGCCAGAAGACAACAGAGACAACCTTTCTGTTTCATCGTCTATAGAATTCTTCTATGGTTTCTTCCTTGGCCTCCGCGGTTGGGGCACATGCATGTATCACTGTGATGTTGACTGGTTGAGCGCTGAACTGAGCCACTATAATTCTTTCGTTGACTGTTCTGTACGTATCCCATGAGCGCCTTTCTTGCTCTTGAACTCAGCAAGAATCTTACTCCCGCCTCATGTATATATCTGAAAGGCCCGACCAGATGGAATGTCCGTCAGGTGTCTCTCCTGCTTTATTCTATCGCTTTTCTGATATGCCCAGGATATCGCATCTGTATCTTGACATTTCCATCTTAAGCATATCATGTTTTCCCGCTGCATAGAGTGTTCGGACGTTCCATGTTCCCACATAAAGGACTTCTTTTGCTGGTCTTAATCTGGTTTTGGTTCTTTCGGTAGCTGATTTCTCGACCCAGCCCCGATTGCTCGGCTGGGGACGCGGACCTTGTTCATCCGGGCGACGTCCGTGCCAGTATGGTTTGGATTGCTTTGTTGACATTGGTTTTCGCATAGTGGTGTTTTTACGACCCGGGAGATGCCTATTCTCCTCAGGTCAACCCTCCTCCTTTTTTCGGGCTTGGGACCGGCGCGAAGAAATTCCCCTTCGTGGCGGAGTTTATACCAGAAGACAACTTTTCTGTTTCAGCGCCTATCCATGTTTATTCAGCACTACAACGCAGTCGCTTTCTGCAGCAACTTTCCCATAAACGAAGACTAACCATTCTAGAATATCGCCCCTAGTTTTTATCATTCCTGAGGAATCATTGATACCTCGGGTAAAAATATCATTATTTTGACTAGTAACTCCTATTATCGTCGGTGTTTACTGTTTAATGTAGCCTACACAGTATCAACCCATTTCGAACCAAGGTCAGTATGCAGAAGCAACAGTTTTAGCTACCGTACCCGAAGTTTTAATGCGGAAGAACCATGTGTGTGTCATGTCTTTGGGCGCTGATAACAGCGTAAGTTCGATTTGGAGAAAGATAGATTTCAGAGACGGCGCAAATCAATTTTTTTCACAATTCACTTCAGTAAATCGAAAACACTGCAATCTTTTTAGGTGGCGTTGTTTACACCAGATGGGGTCGAACCGTATGCAACAATGGATCCGACGTTGTTTACGAAGGATTGGCTGGCGGATCGTGGTATGACCTGTATGGCGGAGCAAGCAACTACCTCTGTCTTCCAAGGGATCCTATCTGGGGAGCATACAGCGATTCCGTGGAAAAGTACTCTAAGCTGTACGGATCGGAATATCAAACACAAACTGCATTTGATTTAGGAAATAACAATGGTCAATCTTTATACGATCACGACGTTCCATGCGTTGTTTGCCAAAGCCAGACGAAGACTGCAATCGTCATGATTCCCGCCAGAAATCAGTGTTACAACGGATGGCACGCTGAATACGCCGGTTATCTCACGGCAGCGAGATCCGATGTACCTGGGCGCACAGAGTTTCTATGCGTGGATGGAAGTCCGGAAGCAGTTCCAGGTGGAGATGCAAATCAGGGAGGAGCTTTGTTCTACAACGTGGAAAGCGTCTGTGGGTCTCTTCCGTGTCCTCCTTATGTTCCGTTTCGTGAACTAACCTGTGTTGTTTGCACAAAGTAGGTTAGACCTAATTAGAGTGTGGACACGTGATGTGCTCTGATCAATGGAAAATCGTAGTAGCCTATAGGCTAGTTATTAAATGGAAGCATTAACAGAAGACTAGACAGTAGACATGTAGGCCTATTAGACTTTAATTCGGGATTCAAAAGACGGCAGTCTAAACGAAAGTTTGCTTAATACAATTCAACGACTCATCAACTAACCCATCTGGAATTGATATTAGCCTTCCGGTAATTTACCGACATTTTAGTTTTTCCAAATAAATATTATAAACTATCATTTATTTCCGTTTCAAATTGTGCAACATCAATTGGCTGTGCGTGATGAACAGAGAACGCCTGACAAACACAGGCATAAGCTTAATGTGCAAATTGACGGCAAATTGTTTTAAAACTAACCAGCACACAGTTGTAAGCTGGCTGAAACGATTGCGTTGTAGTGAAAACATTGATTCTGTATCCGCTTAATTAATAAGCGAAATCATATTTTAAACAAACTCTTTTGCAAATGCCCACATTGTATTATAATGCTTCCCGTTTAATTAAGGTGCCATTTTGTGCATAGACTAAAATCTTTGGAATCAACTATCGTTGATAATTTTTATGCCTCCTGCCATATCTCACGTCCAAATGCTCCTTGACGCCTTAATGAATGTCGATTTTCAGACCCGATTTTCATATAAGGAATGTGATGACAATGCATTTGGAAAGGAAGTAGCCTATGCATTGGTTGTCCTTAATAAAAACAGGTTATGGAAGACTCTGCTTTGGAGGGAGACTTTTATATGGTGAAACCGGCAAAGACTAAACTCGGAATCAAATCTTTAACATTCTTTACTGGTAACAAAACCGATGCTGTCTAGGTCGCGTTACAAGAGGTTTTCCCAGAGTTAGAAAAGGCTCATCAGGACGTGATTAACATTTTGCATTACGGCACGAAGCAGCCCAGCATCAGCTCCAACAGCTAACTTCTTCATGTTTGGGAACGTCGCCGAAGGAACCCGCGTCGTCGCATCCGGTTCTGATTTATCTCTGTCACCACCCAAATTTAACTCACCCAGGCTGTGGCAACATAAACTTAGAACTTAGAAGATCCCTCGCGATCGAAGTGGCTGGAGCTACCGTACCTCTTGCAGAGCCTCAGAGGGCAGCACATGAGCCCTTAGCATTCTCGAAGCATAGAAAGATCCTGAGCATCCCCTCAGCAGTTCAGAAACATGTTCTGTGGCTCTAGGATTGTCTCGGAGGTTTATGCCAGGATTTGCACTGATGTCACCCTCTCAACATTGGTGATCTGATCACTTGTGGGGCGCGGTGGTGTAGTGGTGGCGTCGCTGCCTTGGAGCCGGAAGGTTCGAGGTTCGAATCCACCTCGCCGCGTAAGGACCTTGGGCAAGTCCTTCACTCACAATAATTGATCAGCGCTTCGGCGTGAAACTCCGATGCAGTGTGTGCTCTGCATTCGAGAGCGCCTTTGAGTAGTGGTAGCTTGAAGGGGCGCTATAACAAGTGTACATACAAACAAACAAGCAAACTAACAAAACACGCAAGATCTACCAACAACCAAAATTGGAAAACCATGTAGTAATTATGCTTTTTTTACTAAGTGTTCTAGGAACAAAACGTTTTGAAATTCTACGATTTTAATATTTAAAGGTAACATGGGAAATAGCAATAGTAAATAATACTCATTATAATATTTAAGATAACATCACAATGATTTTATTATCATACAAAAGCAGGCTAAATAATATCACGGTAGGCCTATAATAGGACTAGCCTATTCTATCAGTCCATTCTATAGGCTACAACAAGGGGAGCTGCAGCTAATAATAATTCAAAATCGCAAATCAAAATCAGTTTATTCTGAGAATGAACAGACAAACAAACAAATAACCAAGGTAGACAGCAAAGAAAAATAGTACACATGAATAAAAATTAATGTTCATTGGACACCTTGATTGTTTAAACGGTGAACACTCAGAAAGGGAAATCCAGAAAGGGACAGGTCCCGCTAACCTGGATCACCTCTGAACGTAAAATGTAAATCAAGATGGTGAGGTTAGAGATATAAACAGAAAATATAATTTTTTATCATTGTTCAGGTCTGAACTATCCGCGACAAAAGTTTCTCCGAATTGTCCGCTCTGGTTTGTCCCGTTCGAATAATTGTCCGGCTCCAAATTGTCCGGGACCGCCTAGGCCTACCTCCATTTAACTACCGTACTTCAGTTGAATTCTTCTAAACATAAAGACCATTCACACGATGTCATAACAAATTAAGATTCAGGACTGCAACGAATTCTTGATGATAAGAATAATGATAATCTCTTAAAGTTAGTCTACTAATTACTTCTTAGTTACAGTAGCCTCAAGGTCGTTAAGTTAGGTCAATTTGTTATAATTGTGGCCTACACTTCGCAGATGGCGTCTTCTTTCTTGACGCCATCTGCAACTTTGTGTCACAATCATTGCAATAATTGCGATGGTAAAGTATCTTGAGTTATCTATGCACTTTTTTTTAACTCAGTGGAAGATTTTGCGATTTACCTTATATGGACATGTAAGTCTAAAGAGCAATGCAATATTGTTATCTTTAAGTTGAGATATTGTAAATTCCTTCCGTCTCAAGTGATTTTATATTATACAGATAACTTCTTGATTTGGCCGCATCTGACACATTGTTATCTCTAATTTTAATTAATTAGACCTACAGCTGTTGTGAATTGCTTTCGTGTCAAGTGATCCTTGCAAACTTTTTAGACAATTATAGACATTGTTCACCGGTTTACTAATAATATAAAGCGTCAAAAATTAGAACACGAGTCAAAAACAAATCATTAATCGTATGATAAGCTTATATAAATGATGTTCTGAAAGATTCTACCCAATTGTGCAGTTAAGTTTGAATCTGCTTGGTTTTCAGGTCATCCTTACAATCTCCGGTTGTGAGCTGCTGGGTTACTTCCATTCGTCATGAAGACCGTCTACAGTTCGGTGAAGTTGGTGTCGTGTCTTTTCGTTGTTTCTTTCCTTGTGGTCATTGCATTCGGTTCTGATAAGATAGAATATCCGCCAGGAACAGAGGAAAGAGTAAGAAAATATTGACTAGTAAATATAACCAGAGCAACGCATAGAAATAGATTTCTTTTTATTATTGCCATCTTTATTTGAAACTTTCATAATTACCTGTGTCAACTGCACAAACTTCTGGAGCTCCAAAATCAAGTTGCAGTCAGATGGCTACTGGTGAGTAGCCTAATGATGGACAAGTAAACTGTGTAAAGTAGGCCTTCATAGTTGAGCAAAAAATTACACCTACCAGAACGAACAGATACTGAAAGAGAAATTCAGCATTTAGGTCTTACTACCGAAAATACGATTCATAAACTTCACATTTATATGACACTACTCCATAGCAAAAAGAAGAGCACGGACTTGTTAACGAGCGGTTTATAGATGACGAAAGGCTCGTCTGAAAACAGTGGCGCAACTAGGGGAGTGCTGGGGGGTGCTTGTAGCACCCCCAGAGCTAAAAAGGTGACCGATGCAATTTTTCCAAATCCAATGAGTTTTTTGTGTGGTGGGTGGGGGGGGGGTAAGGGTCCTTTCGCTCTTTCAGTCTTTCAGATTAATTACACAATCAAGCAAGTTTCTTCATTCTTCTGTATTATAATCTTAGTCAAATTCATGGTTCATAAAGCACTAGATTTCAGTCTTTAGCTCATCTACCTGAGTTTTTCTGGGGTCTCGAGAATTTGCCTAGTGATGAATTTAAAGCGTTAGTGATAATTATGCCTATGCCTTTACATTGCATTGTCTCGCCAATCTGATAATATGTCACGACATAATAACATTTTTATAGTACCGCGTGTGCTTTTTTATTAAGGTTTAGTTCAGAATTTTTTCCTTCAAATTGGTATTAAAATAATATATAGATATTCATCTTTGTTTGATCTAGACATTTCCAGCGGATAAAGCGCCCAGAAATAAAAACTTTTCCCCAGAAAATTTGACAAAATGATAGTTTTTAGTTGCTCTTTATTATATTGTATTACATGAAATGCCATGTTATACCATGAACTCATTTCCTACTATATAATTAAATTGTATTATTTATTATTATTATAAAATTATGATACTATCATATGATATTATAATGTGCATAACTTACTGTCATGGGCGGATATTTAGGGCGATAGGGGAGACGTAAGTAATTGCGAGGCAACACTCTGAGGTTTCAAACCGATGTTGAAATCTGAAATCACTCTTTTTTATCAGCACTGATATCATGGGTGCCCGCAGAAAAAGAGTGGCAAAATAATGCTCGACGATGAAAATTTTCATCCTGCCAAATAAGAAGAAAAAATTAAGAACATGGGTGCTTTCATAGAGGTCTCTAAATTTAAATTTCTCAATTTCACTTTGTGGGTTATTTGCATCATTAGTGCTTTAGTTCGAAGAAATTGGCTAAAATCCACAAATAATTATAGTAACTAAAAACAGGAGTCAATTTTTCATTTGGAGGCAAGTGCCCCCTCTTGCCCCTATGTGCGGGTGTCCATGGAAGTAATAGAGTTATTTTGCTGAGTTGACATCTTAAAATGGTGCCATAATAAACGCTGAACTAAAATTAATAATTTTATATAATTTTATATAATTGCGAGAATATTCATTGAAGTTTAGATCACTCTTATCAGCACTGAAATAATATAGCAATTTTGCTTTAGATAGCAGTTTAAAATGCTGCCATTGCAGTGTGGAAATTAGAAAATTTCTGATTTGGGTGGGCACATCCCGTCCTAAAACCCCTGCTCTTTTCCGTCGGATGCTCGCTTTCCCCCAGAAACCTTGATTCACAGAGACGGGGCTAGATAAAACACTGGTTATTGGGAGAAGGGCTAGATTAAATACTGGTTATTAATTCTGCCACTCGCGAGCTATAGGCTCAATACCCTGTGTCTTATATCTAAAGAAATGGGAAAGGACATTTTTGAAGTCTTAAACTATGGTTTGCAGAAGTTTTCATAACTTAATCGCTCAAGAAACAGCTGGCAAACAAAACAAGAGCCTGAAACGTGCTCTAGCTGTTGTCAAAAGTAAAAAATGCGTTGGTTGCTGGGGCTTCGGCCCAGACCCCGATGGGGGAAGCTCACGATGCTACCCCAAACCAGAGCCGTTTTAGCGCCTATATATAGGCACGCGATGCATGGAATTCGTGCCTTCGACATCCATTCTTCGCACCTTCGGCGCTTACAATAATTCTGAGCAACAACAGGAAAATGTTCTGGCTGCGCCCCTGTCTGAAAATACTGAGTTGAACCTCATATCTGTACTAGGCTACAAAATTTTTGACATGGGCCCTAAGCATAAATTTTAGTTTGGTTTAATCCAGATTTCAGCAAATACGCGCGTAGAATTTTTTTTATTTCACTCTGCATCAATAAATCATAAAGATAGGCTAGTGGTGACCGTGTACTTTAGAAGGTTCTTATCAGATCTCAGATTCTGTGCGGCTATGAACTATATAATGATTATTGACCGAGAAGACGACAACTGCTCATCCTCGAAACCTTTATTTTGCAATTGCTAATCCTCCATAGCTTTATTTTTGGACAAAATGTTATGTTAATTTTTAGAAAACGCGTAGGCCTATTTTAGGCTACATTATAGGCTACTTGAATACGATTTGAAATATATTAACAGAACATCGGAGAAACGGATTTCAACCGACTGAAGCGGGAAATTCTCGAGACTCTACGGACCGAAATATCGGCCATGGCAACTAATGGTTAGAAAACTAATTTCAATATTCCAATATAATAGAACCGTCATAAAAACGCTTTGCTAATATTATGCAGTCTTGTAACTCTACAATTGTAGACCTTGTTCAGTGACAGGTAAGCCTACGTGTAATACTATGTGGATTGCATTTACATAGATGCTAGTGCAATGTGTGTAGTGAAGCAACAAATTTATATACACCACAGGCTCTGTATAGCGAAGTCAGAACATAAGGAAAGGACCTTAATAAGAACGTGGAAGGCAACAGAGCAGTCATAATTATAGCATAGACCGGATAGAGATAGGTACTAGTTTAGATGATCGAAATAGCACACCAATAGTCTTAGCAATTTTGGTAGAGATAGGCAGATAGGCTGAGATAGCCTATTACAGTGTGTCCGGTTAAAAAGTAGCCCTCACAAAAGTTGTCATAACTCAGTCACAACGATTAGGATTTGTCTGAAATTTTAAACACAGCAACAGTGGCCATATTTACACAAGATCCTAAAACCGATTAGAAATATTCGCGCGTTTGTCACATATATGATCGTTTAAAATGCAGCACCAAAAAATTGAACTTTCCAACATGGAAAACCTGGAAGGAATTAAAATTCAGCTACATATGGTGCCCAAAAATGTCCTCCTTGTTCTCGGACACACGACCGTAGACGTAGTAGATTAATAGCTGTCCCGGGAGACACTCAGCTTCATATCCTGCAGCTGTGGCCGTCTAGCAGACATTGAACCGTAGTAGCCTACATGCAGGGGAGGAGCGCGTTTTTCGTTCACGCGTAGGCTATTCATGACATCGATAACCGTAGGGCGTAGGGCGCGTCTGTTTGAAGATTGGAAGTTGTTTAACCAGGTGATCATCGACAGGACCATCAAACAGTAGCGTCTACGTCTACGGTCGTGTGTCCGTGAACAAGGTGGACATTTGGAACACCATATTTAGGCATTTAGCTGAATTTCGCTTCCTTTCAGGTTTTCCATGTTGGAAAGTTCAATTTTTCGGTGCTGCATGTTAAACGCTCATAAATTTGACAAACTCTCGAATATTTCTAATCAGTTTTAGGATCTCGTGTCAATATGGTCACTGTTGCTGTGTTTAAAATTTAAGACAAATCCTTAACGTTTTGACCAAGTTATGACACTTTTTTGTGAGGGCTACTTTTTAACCGGACACAGTGTATTGATGTGCTCCTTCAAATTTAGACGTTGGTCAATGTATACACCCAAAGATTTTGTGGATGTTACTTAGGTGATAGGAGTCCCTTCAATAACAGTGGCGGCGCTACGCCAGGGCATGGCAGGGCAAATGCCCTGGTAAAAAAGCCTTTGCCCTGGCTGTTACCCTGATCGTTGTCCTGCCAGAAATTTTGCCCTGCCAGACATTTTGCCCTGCCAGAATTTGTTCAGGCATAATATTATTGTTTCTTACTGTTCACGTCCGTCTGGCAGGGCAATAGTTCTATCAGAGAAAACTTCTGGCAGGGCAGAAGTTCTGACAGTGAAAATTCAGGCAGGGCAAACATTCTAAAAGGGCAAAATTCTGGCAGACCAAAGATTTTGACACAGGCTGCTATTAAAATAATAAAAAAGGCGAAATACAGAAGAGGACCTGGATTGAGACAGATAGAAAAATCTCTCAAAACATGTGGACTTAAGGACAACAAAAAACAATCAGAAATTACATGAAAGGGGAGTTAAAGTGGAGAAGTTGGAAACGCAGAAAGGCGCGATTGCTAACAGACGCTCAGAAAAAAACGTTGTTATTCGCGAGCACATACATCTGCTGTTTCGCGAGCATGGCTGAACGAAAATATTCCTAACTACAGGGTGCGGCAAAAAAAAAGACCCCCTAGGTTTTTTGGAAATATCTTGGCCAAAAGTAAGAATTTCCAGATGAAATTTTACAGTCTTAAAGACAATTCATATTTACACGTGATGGGCAGATTTGATCAAAATATTTCAAACTGAACAAAAGTTATGCCACTTTTTGGGAGGTCACCCATCGTTTTTTGACGATTCAAAAACGAAGCGCATCAAAAACTAGGTTTTTGGCCAATATCTTGGCGAAAAGTAAGAATTTCAAAATGAAATTTTACAGGCCTAAAGACAATTCATATATACACATGATGACCAGATTTAATCAAAATAGGTCATACACAACAAAAGTTATACCACTTTTAGTAAGACCACCCACCGTTTTTTGACGATTCAGAAACGAAACGCAACAAAAAGTAACAAAAACACGATTTTATTAAGTCTCACGATCTCATCTCAAATAACTGTTGTCAAATGAACTTGGTAGTGCTTCACAACTTGTGTGCAATGTGCCCACCACCAGTGCAAACACTTCTTTTGAGTCTCTTTGCAAAGTTCTTGATGGACGTGTTGATTAATCTGACAGATTCTTTATTTACCAATTTGATTGTCATCTTTCTAAGTGACTTCACAGTGACGCGCAGCTACGCTGGTACCCTGTTTATTTTTAAAAATAGTAATTATAATGATTATCTGGGAACATTAAGGCTATTTGATAACAATATTATTTGAAATAAGAAAAAATCGTGTTTTTTGTTACTTTTTGTTGCATTTCGCCTTTGAATCGTCAGAAAACGGTGGGTGGCCTCCCTAAAAGTGGTATAACTTTTATTCTCTTTGAAATATTTTGATGAAATCTGACCATCATGTGCAGATATGAATTGTTTTTAAGCCTGTAAAATTTCATTTCGATATTCTTACTTTTGGCCAAGATATTGGCCAAAATAATTAGATTGTTTTATTTTTACATTTGTTGCGTCGCGTTTTTGAATCGTCAAAAAACGGTGGGTGACCTTACTATAAGTGGTGTAACTTTTGTTGTGTTCGAAATATTTTAATGAAATCTAGCCATCTGGTGTAAATATGAATTGTCTTTAAGACTGTAAAATTTCATTTCAAAATTCTCACTTTTGGTCAAGATATTGGCAAAAATCTTAGGGGGGTCTTTTTTTTTGCCGCACCCTGTACATTGAAAACTGGTCTCCAAACTCTCCTGATCTCTCACCGGTTGAAAATATCTGGAGTATAATACTCTCAAGCAGTGTCCACAAAGATCCTACCCCAAAAACTCCTGCTCAGCTAAAACGTCGTTTGCTAAAACATGAAATTCGATATCGGTTGAAACTTTGTACAACCTCGTCGAATCTTTACCCAGACGAATGAAAGCTGTTATGGCCAGCAAAGGCAACACTATTGCCTATTATATGGTACAATAGTTATTGATTTTTGTTGTGTATATTTTTTGTAACAAGCTAGCAAAAGCGTTTACGAACTTATTGGACACCCTGTAAATGGGATTGGATTTGGGTATGCGGACCTTTCGTCCAAGGACGATTCGTCACGGACTGTTCGTCATAGCCGGTTCGTCAAGCGGACGATTCGTCATGCGAAATGAATTACAAAGTTCATCGTGACAATCGTATCAATATACTGGTAAACTCCTTGTAGATATGCAGTAAGCGGTGGCCGGACAAAATGGTAGCGGACAAAATGGTACGGACAAAATGGTACGGACAAAATGGTATGGATGAAATAAAAGCTGGATTAGCGAATTTTTATATAAGAAATAGAAGCTGGATTAATGAAAAGACGCATGTGAAATGGAAGCTGGATGAAGGCTCTGCATTGATATTTTTATATATGAAATGGAAGCTGGATTGATGAAAATAACGCTTTAGATATAAAAGCTGTATCAGGGTATTTTCATAGCTGAAATAGAAGCTGGATTAATGAAAGATTCATTACAAATGATGGTTGGTTTAAGGAATCTTTTGGCTGAAATTGAGGCTGGATATACATCATGAAACACATGAATGGAAGACATCAATCCAGCTTCCATTTCTCAAGCATTTTTTTCCAGCAATCCGGCTTCCTTTTCTCGAGTTTCTTTCTTCACTAGAGATGTATTTCAGCCACAAAAAGGCATCCAACTTCTATTTCAGCAATAAAATAATCTCATCCAGCTTCAATTTATCCATACCGTTTTGTCCGTACCATTTTGTCCATATCATATCATTTTCCAGCAATCCGGCTTCCTTTTCTCGAGTTTTTTTCTTCACTAGAGATGTATTTCAGCCACAAAAAAGGCATCCAACTTCTATTTCAGCAATAAAATAATCTCATCCAGCTTCAATTTATCCATATCATTTTGTCCGTACCATTTTGTCCGCTACCATTTTGTCCTAGAACCATTGCACTTTCTGCTTCAGATCTGGCAATCTCTTTCCAACCCTTCAAGACTTAATTGGGTGACTACACATGAACAGCGATTGCATCCATTTGATCTGAGTCAGCGTAATCATAATGCAATAACGACGGGTGTATGCTGTGAGAATTCGGAACACATAAATTCTTCGCGACGCTCCAACGACACATCGATTATTATACGCGACACACGCCGGTCTATTCGCGACGCTAGTTTGTCGCGACACCGGTGTAAAGATTTCAAATTACCCTTCCTTAAACATTACGCCTGTAAACTGTAATTTGCATCAATAATCGTATTTATTGCACTAAAAATATCAGAAAAATCATCCTGCTTCTTGTTTTGGTCTGAAGATTTTCATCTGTCATCCCACTTCGTGGTTTGTTATCAATATTTTCATATGTAACTAATATACTAATCGCCGCAGAAGTTACATGGAGAAATGGCTTCGAGGCTATTATTTTTTTCCCGAAAAATATTGAAGTTGGAATTTTGCTTAGTGCTGGACCTTTCCAAACTTCACAGGACTAGCCTACTATAGGGCCTATATGTATAGCCTACAGTGCTTAATGTACTGTTAACCCATAAAGAGACATTTTAGAATGTTACCATTATATTGTGCAAATAAAAAAATAAAATAAAAATGGGGAGATGACATTTTATGATATCCTAAACCACGTTTCTGAGCATTGAATTCACGAGCAATTTTGTGAAGATGACAGATTAAAAATGTACAATTATAGCGTGCAAATTCCAAAAGTGAAATTTTCATGACTTTATCGTCATAAACAGCTAGAAAACAAGCCTTAAACGTGCGCTCTAGTTGATGCCAACAGCTAGAAATGCGTTGGTTTCTGGGGCTCTGCCTCAGACCCCGCTGGGGAAACTTACGACGCTCCCTCAGACCCCCTAGTCGCTATGGGCTTCGTGCCTTCGGCTCTCGCAGCTTCGCGCCTTTGGCACTTGCAATAAGGGCAAAATATTTCTGTTAGGGAATTGCTTCCAGCTTACGGGGGGGGGGGGTAGATACATGGGCGTAACTTTCCGCTGAAAAGTGGTGGTGACTTCCTTTGCTCACAACTCCCTTCCATTTTTTCCTTGGCTTCCTTACCCCCTATCCAGATACGAACTTAGTATAAACTCTAGTGAGAACTCTTCCTCCCTTCCTTCTCCATTCTCACTCGCTTACCCATTCGTCTCTCTCGTAGATGTGCCCCACGATCTCTCCACTCACGGATCATTAAGTCAACGTTTAAAACACAAAATATTGTGTGACCAAATGCCACTGCCTCTAAGCCAAAACGGTGTGTGGTAAACGGAAATGCTTCACGTTCCCTCCCCAAGCTTAAAGTGGACAGGGGTAAGAGAATCCTTCCTTTCTCTACTTGCATGGGATTTATGGCCATGAGTCAGGTATACAGACTGCAGTATACAGTACTGTCGCTATACTGTATTACTGTGGATAGTGAAGATGTCGCAAAGACCTCTATCAACATTGGCGCCATTGTGATGTTAGTCACAAACAATAATTTTTAAAAGTGGTGGTAATAGTCACCATCACTTTTTGGGGCGGTAAATAAATATGTTTCAAACATAAAAGCATGTCTGACGTTATTAGAACTATGTGCCATTGCGATGTTAGTCACGTATAGACAAAATTATAGGCTATTCGTGACTAACATCGCAATGGCATAGGCCCAATATAATAATTATGTTAAGCAGCCAAAAAAATATTTAATTACCGGACCAAAAAGTGGTGGTGACTGTCACGACCACTTTTAAAAGTGGTCGTGACTGGACACCACCGTCACAATAGAAAGTTACGCCTATGGGAAGATAGGAGGCCCTGACGGAGTGAGTAGGTAACATTCTTAATGAGAGCTAACAGAGGACCAAGGACGTGGCTTGGGTTGTAGAGCACGCACAGAAGAGAAGAGGGAGGAATCAGCATGATCACATACATGTACATGTGTAGGTCATCGATCGACTTCTAATGCGGAAGAACCATGTGCGTGTCATGTCTTTGGGCGCTGAAAACAGCGTAAGTTCGATTTGGAGAAAGATAGATATCAGAGACGGCGCAAATCATTTTTTTCAAATTCACTTCAGTAAATCGAAAACACTGCAATCTTTTTTTAGGTGGCGGGGTTTATATCAGATGGGGTCGTACCGTATGTAATAATGGATCCGACGCTGTTTACGAAGGAGTGGCTGGCGGATCATGGTTTGACGTGACAGGGGGAGGAAGCAACTACCTCTGTCTTCCAAAAGATCCAATCTGGGGAGCTTACGACGAAGTCGCGGATAAGTGGTCTAATCTCTATGGAGCGGAATATGAGAACCCATCGTCGTTTGGGTTAGAAAATAACAATGGTGAACCTTTACATGATCACGACGTTCCATGCGTTGTTTGCCACAGCCAGACAAAGACCTCGATCGTCATGATTCCCGCCAGAAATCAATGTTACAACGGATGGCAAGCTCAATACACCGGTTATCTTATGTCAGCAAATTCCGAAGCAACTGGGCGTACGGAGTTCATATGTATGGATGGAAGTCCGGAAGCCGTTCCAGGCGGAGATATAAGTCAGAGCGGAGCTCTGTTTTACAACGTGGAAGGCGTCTGTGGGTCTCTTCCGTGTCCTCCTTATGTTGCACGTCGTGAAATAACCTGTGTCGTTTGCGCAAAGTAATCAGAATTCGGACACGTCTTGTGCTCTGATTACTGGATTAGCATTGGATAGTTATTAAATACAAATATTAACAGTAGATATGTAGGCCTATTAGACTTTAAATCAGGAATCAAAGGAAATCAGATTAAATGAAAGTTTTTGATACAAATCAACGGCTCATCGAATAGCCATTAAGGAAATGATATTAACCGGTCTTTGATTTCCAGACACTTTAGTTTGTGTCATTAGGCCTAGGCCCCTACTGCTTTTGAAAACTCACCAGCTGCTTTATGCGATGATAATCATTGCGTTCAAGTGAAGACAACAAATAGGCCTACACAATGTAGCCTATGTATTCGACTAATAAACTAAATCATACTTTAAACACATTGATGTAAAAAAAAACACGCAGAGTTTCACGCCTGCGGCGATCACGTCTTAGACACTTTGCAATTTAATGTTTTTTGCGTTCAATGAATGTTTGACTCATACGCTTGTTTTCTTTATCCAGTGCAATGCCCAAACATTAATAGGGTATGGATTAATAACAATAAATTCACTACTGATTATTTTGGAGATAAACACCAATCATGCGGCAAATGCGTGTCACAATAAATTTAAATTATTGACTTAAACGGACACTTGATGCTGATAATTGATTTCTCCGAAAATCAATTAGTTGGATAGTAGTTAATAGCTCAGATGTTGGTTTAGTAATTAATTATAATGGCGACCTTCACTTTTTTGAGGGTTTGTTCAGGAGACAACTCTACAGCGGCGCTCCAACTCGTCTGAAAATGGAACTCAAGCTTAACTTTAGCTAGCCTAGTTATCTTGAAATGTATCGACTACATACATGTAGCCTAGGTTGTTTAAAGTGTTGACCCATGTTCGGCCGAACGTGTTGAACACGGTACGCGGCCGCTTTGGCGCCGCCGTTTTGGCGCAGGCCAAAAGCGGACAATTCGTCCAGTGCATCATTAATATTTTCATTAATTCGACTCCTGCCTCCGCATGAATCATTCTCGTCAATCCAGATTCCATTGGAACAACAATTATTTTCATAATTCCAGCTTCCATTGAAGCATCAATAAATTATTATTTTCGTAATTGCAACGTCTATTTGAAGAACAATAATATATCATCAATCCAGCTCATATTTAAAGAAGAATTTGTAATAATCCCACTTCTATTTAAGGTCAAATAATTTTCATCTATCCAGCTTTTATTTTACCAAGAAGTTTTTCATCAATCCAGTTTCCATTTTTAGATGTCTTTTCTCGTCACACCAACTTCTACTTAGAGTAGAACGAATTCCATTAATCCGGCTTTCATTGAAGCAAATACTTAGTTTCATCCAGCTTCCATTGACAGGAACAGTTATTTCTGTAAATCCAGCTTCCTCTTACGCCAAATGTTTTATCAATCCAGCATATATAATTATATACATTTAGGCACCAAAACGGCGTCGCCAAAACGTACTGCTTCGTGTTGAACAATGAACATGCCCAATCTGTACTTCTTCTAAGGCCTATTATTTTGTATAAACACTTTTGCTCACCGAATATCGCCATTATAGCCTATTGGCTGATTTTTCAGCAAAAACTATACAATAGGCCTACCTGCTAAACTATATATGTTTTATAGTTTATAGTAGCCTATTCTACAATTAATTATATTAAATATAATTTTGTTATTGCAGATTTCGAATTAAGATTTTGCAGTGTAAACTGTATGGTGACCCGTCAATGGCCGTCATAATAGCCCCGTCAAAACAGCCCCGTCAAAACAGCCCCGTCATAATCGCTCAACGACAAAATAGCCCCGTCATAATCGCCCAAGGAGAAAACAGATGAAGGTTTTATAGATCTGAGAACAGGCTGGATTGACAATCCTAAATAGAAGCTGGATGTATAATAAAACTCGAAGTTCGTTTACCAACTCGATCATTTCCGGAAGTCACCATACTTTACAAGCATTATTTTCACCAATTCGGCTTCCATGAAAAGACGTCTATTTTTTAAAACGAAAATTGTGTTGTTCCGCGACTATGTCGGTCCCCGACAAAATGGCCCCGGGCTGTTCTGACGGGGCTATTTTGACGGGGCTACAGTGTCGCTGAGCGATTTTGACGGGGTTGTTTTGTCGTTGGGCGAATATGACGGGGTTGTTTTGACGGGGCTATTTTGACCGGGCTATTATGACGGGGTGCCACTGTATAATACTTGGCCTACACATTAACGAGTTAGGCCTAATATACGAGTGTCCAGCATAAATTTTAGTCCTGCAACAGAACTTTGTAAAATTTAATGTGAAGTGTGCTGCTGTCTATTAAAACTCTGAGAATCACATCTCTACGCAACTAAATCTGATCAGCTTAGAGATAAAGTCTGAATCGAATCGCAAAGAAGCCAATGTTTACACTTTGCATTTGGTTGCATCTGGGTAGGGTTTATCTAACTGCATTAGCCTACTTCGCATTTCAGTGTAAGTTGGATACCGTTACAAATGGTTGTCAAAGTGTTGGAAAATTATAGCAACCTAATAACGAATCACGATAATCTTGCGATTATCAACATTGAACGTGCAGCTATTGGCCTACATGTTCTGCAATTGCATATAATTATACATTTGGTTGCATCTGGGTAGGGTTTATCTAACTGCATTAGCCTACTTCGCATTTCAGTGTAAGTTGGATACCGTTACAAATGGTTGTCAAAGTGTTGGAAAATTATAGCAACCTAATAACGAATCACGATAATCTTGCGATTATCAACATTGAACGTGCAGCTATTGGCCTACATGTTCTGCAATTGCATATAATTATACATTTGGTTGCATCTGGGTAGGGTTTATCTAACTGCATTAGCCTACTTCGCATTTCAGTGTAAGTTGGATACCGTTACAAATGGTTGTCAAAGTGTTGGAAAATTATAGCAACCTAATAACGAATCACGATAATCTTGCGATTATCAACATTGAACGTGCAGCTATTGGCCTACATGTTCTGCAATTGCATATAATTATACATTTGGTTGCATCTGGGTAGGGTTTATCTAACTGCATTAGCCTACTTCGCATTTCAGTGTAAGTTGGATACCGTTACAAATGGTTGTCAAAGTGTTGGAAAATTATAGCAACCTAATAACGAATCACGATAATCTTGCGATTATCAACATTGAACGTGCAGCTATTGGCCTACATGTTCTGCAATTGCATATAATTATACAAATCATACATGTAGGTCTGTACAGTAGTAACAGTTGTACACCGGTCTATTATTTATACTTTTAACAGGCTCATGCAGGGCAAATAGGAGAAAGTCCTGCTCTAGTCCTAGGAAAAGCTTTCACGGCTCCCTAAACTATCTTAAGCGAATGGAAGAAGAAAGACTACCCCTCGCGACCTTGCACGGGTATAGGCCTACGTTGAAAGAGAGAGAAGCAGAGGAATGCAATCAAAAGCTGGATGGACAACGAAGACCTGAAAGAGATGAATATTGTCATGACAAGAGCAAATGATCTCATCAGAAACAGAGGAATTTGGAGAAGTCATGTGGGTCACTTGACTGACGGAAGAGAATAAAAAAGATATAAACTTTCTTAAGACTAGACAATAGAATTATGAGAAAAATTGGAAATAAGTTGAAATAATAAAAGTTCGATCATCACTTACGATATAGTAGCAGCAAGTCACTGCGGCCGGGCCCAGTTTATTTATAGTTGCTTTTACTTTGCATATAGGGCCCCGGCCTACGCCTAAAATTGTCCACCCTGGTCACTACAAGCGGTCGGGTCATTGTTATTTGCCCCTCTGCAGCTTCTCCGCAATGTAGGTGCAAGAACAGAAACTCTGCTTTTGTAAAGAGACACAGGGCTAAGACTAAGTGCACGACATCAATTATTATTTATTCCGGATTTGGTTTTTCGGGCATAAACAAAATCTTTGCCCCACACTGCTAAAAACGCCCCTACGCCCATGAATGTCATACTGCTATCTTTAAGTACCGGTAAAGCCTACAGATATTGCAAATTTCTTCCGTCTCAAGTGATTCAAGAGAGCCTTGTTTTTTGCACCTGTCACTCTTCTGTAAGTAGGCCTACACCAATTGTACATTTCTTTCGTGTCATGTGATTGTTTAAAACTTGCCGATATCTAAGATATGTTATCTGTTGTTCAGGGGTGTGCTTAAAAATAATTATAGCGTCATGAATAATTAATAGAACACGCGTCGATTTAAAAATCGTATGATAAATATATAAATGATGTAGCCTACTGACAGACGCTGATCTAATATTACAGTTAATTTTGAATCTGGTCGTTCAGGTCATTCTTACAAATAACGGTTGTGAAGCTGCTTGGCTACTTCCATTCGTTATTATGGCCGTCTACAGTTCGGTTAAGTTGGTGTCGTGTCTTCTCGTTGTTCCTTTTCTTGTGACCATTGCATTCGGTTCCGATAAGATCGAGCATTCTTCAGGAACAGAACAAAAAGTAAGAAAATATAAAATTAGTGTAAACCTAATCATAGCAACGCATCGAAATAGATTTTTATTGGGTGGAAATGGTGACCCGTCAAAAGCGCGAATGGCAAAAGCGCGCAGACAAATGC
Source organism: Lumbricus rubellus (assembly GCA_945859605.1). Lineage (NCBI taxonomy): Eukaryota > Metazoa > Annelida > Clitellata > Crassiclitellata > Lumbricidae > Lumbricus > Lumbricus rubellus. Next base: position 5,469,555 of record OX243813.1, on the reverse strand, counting down.
GCGCAGACAAATCCGCGCAGTAACAAAATCGCGCACGACAAATGCGCGCAGGCAAAATGCGCGCGACCAAGAACACACAGACCCAATACATAAATTATTCTTTTATAAGGAGCATCTAAACATAATAAAACAGTTTGTTATAAATATAGACACAATAAAACTGTAACTATTAAACCAGAGAATTATAGTTCATAATTATAGGCCTACGCAGCATTGCATTTTGCGAACAAATTGGAGAAGATTAGTGGAAATAGGCTATAGGCTCAACAAACCATAGGAATAATTAGTTATTGTTCTTGAAAGGAGCATTTCATTTTAAATGTAATAAAACAGATTGGCAAAAATCTAAGCACAACGCAGCATCAGAATTATTAGACCAAATAGTTCATTTTAAACTAAATAAAATAGATGAGTGAAAATCTAGTCATAACAATAGCCTACATCAGAATCATAGCACATTATTTAAAGGGGGAGCACTACGAACGCCCGATTGTCCAGGTCCCCGATTACCCTTTCCCCGATACAAACTCCCCGATTACAAACTCCCCGATAGGCCCAACACCCCGACAGACCCAAGTCCCCGAATATGCAACTAATCCCAAGTCCCCGACAGGCCCAAGTCCCCGATTGGTGATTTAATCTACACGTAGGCTAAGACTATTTAGTGTCAGTCTGTATATATGCTAAAGAGGGTGACACCAATCGTCTTGGCCTTATCGGTAGACGGAAACAGAGTTGAATAAAGGCAAAGCCAGTTAGATTAATGTAAATAATATTTTTACTTGTGTACGTGTCTTCTTCTTCTTTAGGTAAGCTGCCTCTCGGCAGGTCCAGATGCCCAACGACGCCAGTCTTACACCAATATGTAATTTGAATTCCTTACTGCACGCTGAATTCAGAAGACAGCTATAAGAGAATTGTGCACAAACTACTTCAAAATATTCTACTTGTCTACTTGCTAAGGCTGAGAAGTTTTTCAAAAATGCAAGCGCATTATATCCCTTATATTACTGCGGCACACTGGGCATGTTTTGCTGATTCCCCTTGTTGATGGTGCGCCACAAAGAACATTAATACAAGAACTGCATGCACAGTGCCAGCATGGAATAATAGCTGTATCAGTGTATCTGATCTTCCGCATTTGCAAACAGGGCACTCTGCAGAGATAGTTGTTTCTGGTGCCGACTCATTTGCTGGCGATGCACTAACTGCTCACCAATCGGGGACTTGGGCCTGTCGGGGACTTGGGATTAGTTGCATATTCGGGAACTTGGGTCTGTCGGGGTGTTGGGCCTATCGGGGAGTTTGTAATCGGGGAGTTTGTATCGGGGAAAGGTAATCGGGGACCTGGACAATCGGGCGTTCGTCGCAAACCCTTTAAAGGCTACTTTGCCTACTGTAAGGAATTTCTCCGACAGTTCGTTAGTAACATAAGATAACTGTAGGCATACACTTGCACACAAATTACATACTATGTATGACATTGTATGTATATTCGTTTAATTATATAAACAACAGACAAAACGCTGTAGGTTTACATTAACAAAATTACTAGACTATAATACATGTGTAGAAGTAAACCAGAATTTAGTCAAATAAGCCTAACAAGTAGGACATAATTACGGAGAGTCTATGAAAACTTATGAAACATTGTTATTCATCATTCTTGTCAACATTTTGATAATCGTTGCGAGCTTTTTCCGCGCTTTGGTTGCGCGCATTAATTTTGTGTGCGCCCTTTTGACGCGCTATTGTCTGCGCGCATTTGTACGCGCGCATTTGTACGCGCGCTTTTGCCATGCGCGCTTCTGTTACGGCGCCGGTAGAAATTTATACTGTTTTAATATTTATTTGCAACTTCCATAAAATCAAATCGCAGTCAGATAGCTACTTGTGAGTATGGTAATGGAGGACAAGTAAACTGTGGAAAGTAGCCTATTTGCTTTAGACAAACAAAAACAGATACTGGAGCAGAAATTTTGCTTAATCCACAAGTCGCCAAATATGAGCGTATTTAAAAAATCTAATTAATCTTTATCAGTGGCATGCTCCTCTTTGAAGTGACGCCATTTTCACAAGCGATTTATATTCTGGGCCAGTTCCAGGATCATGAGTAGCCTGCCGTTCTTCTTCATGTAGGCCTACTATGGGACAGTGGGAGGGTGACAGGTCTTTTGCATGTACTGGGACCGGTAATAATTGCGTGTCAATCTCTAGCATGACAATCCTGGTGAGCTGCACGATGTGTCTAAACAACCGGAATAATTATTTCTAAAAGCTAAAATACATGTTTTGAGTTACTTCGGCCGTAGGTGCATTACAGTAGGCCTATAGTGCATACAATTTACAATGTATTAACAGAGCATCAGCTATGGTGATTTCATCAGTCTGCAGCAAGAAGTAAAAGCCTTACGGAGTCAAAGAGCAACCTTCGAATGGACCGGTTAGAAAACTAATATTATTATAATTTAATTATAGGACTGTAGTGCAAATATTGTTTGCTACTGTACCAGTATGCGTTTGCTCATTTATAAATGCTGGTATATCCTAATGGGTTTTAATTTTCAGTCACTTTTTGGTTCTTATTTTAGGTTCTCCAAATAAAATTGTTTAGCCTACATTGCTGTTAAAAGGTATTTTGACTTGAACCTACCTTAAGATAGCCTACCTCTGTTAGATTTCAAGAAAACTCATTTCATTTCCAGAAAATTTCTCATGCGAATTTGTTCTTTACGAGTCAGGATCAGGATTGTTGGACCTACATTTCACCCCACCCTGTTTTGCAGCTTTTTCATTCCTGAGATACGTTTAGTGCACTCCTCTGCGCAAGACTAGCATCTGAGCAATGGTATAATTGCTTGTATTAGGCCTACTCCTATGTACAACGTATGGCCATTTTGGCCAGGATACGGAAGCTACAATAATCATGGCTATCAGAAATATTTATTCGGTATGTATTTGGGCGTTTGTAACGGTAAAGAGAGCTATGATGCGTTTGGAAAGACACAAATCTCAGCGACGGTTCTAATCAAATAGACCTAAGTTTTCTTCAATTTACATGTAATTCAGTAAAGCGAAAAGACTGCAATCTTTTTAGGTGGCGTTGTCTACACCAGATGGGGTCGTACCGTATGCAATAATGGATCCGACGTTGTTTACAGTGGAGTGGCTGGCGGATCATGGTGGGACAAGTATGGCGGAGCAAGCAACTACCTCTGTCTTCCAAAGGATCCGATCTGGGGAGTTTACGACGAAAGCGTGGTTAAGAGGTCTAAGCTCTACGGATCGGAATATGGATTGCCAACGTCGTTTGATTTAGAAAATAACAATGGTCAACCTTTACATGATCATGACGTTCCATGCGTTGTTTGCCAAAGCCAGACGAAGACAGCAGTCGTCATGATTCCCGCCAGAAATCAGTGTTACAGCGGATGGCACGCTGAATACGCCGGATATCTCATGGCTGAAGACTCCGACGGGCACAAGGCGCGTACGGAGTTCATATGCATGGATGGAAGTCCGGAAACAGTTCCAGGCGGAGACATAAGTCAGGACGGAGCTCTGTTCTACAACGTGGAAGGCGTCTGTGGGTCTCTTCCGTGTCCTCCTTATGTTGCGAATCGTGAAATAACCTGTGTCGTTTGCACAAAGTAATCAGAATGCAAATAACCTAAACCTGTTCTGATTACTGGAAAAGCATTCTATTACTAATTGCATAAAAACATTTACAGTTGATTAGGCCTATGCATTAGACTTTACTTCAGGATTCAAAGAAAGGCGGTCTATAGAAATCAAAGCCTGCGGCGATCACTCACCTTTTAGTCACTTTTGCATTTTAATGGTGTTTTTTGCGTTCAATGAATGTAACGCTCATACGCTTGATTGTTTTGTACCATGGTTTTTTTAACGAGCAGTTGTACACAAAATGTGCAGTTGTAGATGCATTTGTGCAGTTGTTAAAGTAGTTATGTGCAGTGGAAATGATTTGACAAAGGTAATTGCAGGCTGTTTACCACTGAAGAAGAAGAATAATTATGTGCAGTGAAAAATCAGCAGGAAGGTAAATAAAACAGGTTTTCAAGTTGATGACTGAAAAAGGTCATCGGTTTTTTTTCGTCGCCGACTTGCGACATTTCTTGGGATAATTTTGAGAAACGGCGAGAAATTTTCGCTGAACAAAAGCCGCACTAAAAACCTTCCGAGTTGTGCAGTTCTGAGAATTTCTTTTTAAAAGCTCTGCTTTAGACGGTGCAATGCCCAAACATTGATATGATATGAATTAGCAACAATAATTTGCTAATAGGCTAATATTATTGCTTCATTTAAAACTTATTTGGAGATAAATACCAATTATGCGGGGTAATGCGTATCATAATGAATTTGTTATTGACTTAAACGGACACTTGATGCTGACAATTGATTTCTCCGAACATTAATTAGTTGATTAGTAGTTAGTAGCTTAGATGCTGGTTTGTAATTAATTATAATGGCGGCCTGCACCTTTCTTCCGTGCTTTTTCAAGAGACAACTTTGCACTGGTGCTCCAACTCGTCCGAAAATTAACGAAGGTCAACTTATTTTAGCTAGCCTAGTTATCTGGAAATAATTATATCGACTACATACTAGCTTAAAGTGTTTGCCCATTTTCGGCCGAACGTGTTGAACACGGTACGCGGCTGATTTTTCATCACAAACTATACTATGCATAATAAACTATAACTTTTTATAGTTTATAGTATTCTACAATTAATTAAGCTATATTAAATATAATTTTGTTTTTGCATATTTCGAATAAAGATATTGCAGTGTAAACTGTGTGATACTAGGCCTACACATTAACAAGTTAGGCCTACCATACGAGAGTCCAGCATTTAGTCCTGTGACAGAACTTTGTAAGATTTAATGTGAAGTGTGTTGCTGTCTATTAAAACTCTGAGAACCACAGCTCTATATACGCAACTAAATCTGATCAGCTTAGAGATAAAGTCTGAATCGAATCGTAAAGAAGCCAATCTGTACACTTTGCATTTGGTTGCATCTGGGTAGGGCCTATCTAACTGCCTTAGCCTACTTCACATTTCAGTGTATGTTCGATACCGTTAAAATTAGTTGTCAAAGTGTTGGATAATTATAGTATCCTAATAACGATAGTAGTAAAGTAATGATTTATCAACACAATGTTTAACTCAAAATAAGATTTAGTGATTTATCTCACAAGGACTTGAAGGCCTCCATGCAAAGATCAGTGTCATCAACTCATCATAGGCGCAGGAAGCGGGGTCCAGAGGGCAACTGTCCCACCCCCATGTCCGACGAGTCTGTTTTTCGGGCAAGTAGTCCCGGGAAAATACTAAACAAACCATACTTGGATCAAGTTGGATGTAAACGCATTATTCTTCTTCTTCTTCTTTCTCTCTTCCGTCAGTCATGCGACGACGATGAGGCTTTCACATGACTTCTCCAGACTTGTCTATTTCTGATGAGATCCTTTGCTCTTGGTCTTGCAATTGAATAAGCGCCCCTCGCGCTCGTCGCAGGGGTTTCTCTGGTTTACGACCTGAGTGGCCCTGCATCCACCACCCCTGCCGGACGCGATGCTCCCCTTCCTATGAAGAGGAGCCCCGTTAACGTCGTTGCCCACTTTTTTGTTTAAGTCCATCGTCATCAGTAAAAGTTTCTTGGTCAGTTGCCAGGTGGTGACCAATCCTCTCCTGGCAGGGTAAGGAGGCCGGTGGGTCCTCTGGACCTCTTTCGCCCTGAGGTGTCCTTCCAACACCTGCCGCCTGCGTTGGCCAACTTTTTCAGGGTTCCTGGTGAGCCTGTCCACCACGCGTAGCACCCTAGGAGGTTCTTCAGCCATAGGCCTTCACCCCTGATGGCATAGCCTCACCAGGCAATCCCCTACTTGGTTGTCACCCCCCACCGCGGTGAGGTGCAGGTCGGACTTTGGGGGGTATTATTACATTATTACATTATTACATTATTACACGATAATTATTATCTCCCAGTTACAATTTGCCAGATTCGAGTTTGAGACTATAGGGCGGCATAGTATAGGCCTACAATGTCATGTTACCTAGCTCGCAGCCATCCTGGAGAGGAGTAGCAGAAATTGGCGGAAAAAGTTCTAAATTAGCGGCAGGATTTAATAAAAAAAATGGCGAAAATGGCTGAAAATTCACGAGCCGAAGTTTTCCCGAAATTCGCCCTAATTCGTGACTTTGTGGAAATTCACTGCATCCAAGCAATTGCATTTGCCCCTCTGCAGCTTCTCCGCAATGTACATGTAGGTGCAAGAACAGAAACTCTGCTTTTGTAGAGAGACATAGGCCTATAGCTTAAGTGCACGACATCAATTATAATATAAAAACTAAACCCGGAATATATTATATTCCGGATTTAGTTTTTCGGGCATAAAGAGAATCTTTGCTCCCACACTGCTAACAACACCCCTACGCCCATGAATGTCATACTGCTATCTTTAAGAACCGGTAGGGTCTACCTACAGATATTGCAAATTTCTTCCGTCTCAAGTGATTCAAGATAACTTCTTGATGTTCTTGCACCTGTCACTCTGCTATCTGTAAGTAGGTCTACACCTACTGTAGATCTCTTTCGTGTCATGTGATTCTTGAAAACTTGCCCATGTGCTGGATGTGTTATCTGTTGTTCACATGTTTGCTAAAAAAAATATAACGTCATGAATAATAGGACACAGACCGATCATAAATCATATGATATGTAAATGATGCTCTGAAGGATGCTGAATTGCTGATCTAATATTTAGGATTGAATCTAGTCTTCTTGGTCATTCTTACAAACTCCGGTCGTGAAGCTGCTAGACTGCTTCTATTTGCCATGAAGGCCGTCTGCAGTTTGGTGAAGTTAGCGTCGTGTCTTCTCGTTGTTGCTTTCCTTATAACCGTTGCAATCGGTTCCGATAAGATCGAACATCCATCGGGAACAGAGAAAAGAGTAAGAAACATTGATTAGTTAACATAGCCTAACCATAGCAACGCATCGAAATAAATTTCGTACTAGGTGGAAATTGATAGGTCTACTGTTGTCATGTTTATTTGCAACTTCCATAAAATCAAATCGGAGTCAGATGGCTAATGGTGAGTAATGGTGGACAAGCACAATGTGTGAAGTAGCCTTCTTAGTTTATGCCAAAAAAAACAGATAGGCCCCTACTGCAACATAAATTATAGACTAGCTCTTACGATCAAAAATCGTAATCATAAACTTGAAATTTCTATAGCGCCACTCGAGCACGAACAAATTCACGAGCGATTCTACAGATAAGGATAAGGTTGGTCCGAAAATCAGTGGTACAAAATGTGCGATAAGCGCTCATTTTGGCTTGGTTTCATCCACAAGTATCCAAATATGAGCGTAATTCATGGGTGGCGTTTATGAGCGGCTAGGTGGGGCTAAGCTCCAAAGAATGACAAGATTCAGCTTTTTTTACATGAAAATGGTATGTTTTCCCGGGCTAAGTCCCCCAGGAAGGCATAACCCCCCGCCCCCTCTAGAACGGAAACCAAACTCCGCCCATGGCGTAATTTTTTGTAATGTCATTAAACTTTATCAATGGCATGCTCTTCTTTGAAGCGTCGCCATTTCCACCAGCGGTTTTCATTCTGGTTCAGTTCCAAGATCATGCGGAACCTGCCGTTCTTCATGTACCAGGTCTTTTGCATTTACGGGGACCGGTAGACCTAATAATTAATTGCGTGCTAGCCCCTAGCATGATAGAGCTGGTGACCTACATGTATGTCTAAACAACCGGAGTCTCATACCTTGCATCGGGAGTATGTTCACTTTGGAGCAGAAGTCGATACAGAGCTCGACACTCCACTGAATTTATGGGTGATGCACCGTGTCACTCTTCGAATGACTGGAAGAACTCTGCTGGCATGTGACTGACAACAATAATGCCATTCCATTCTTCCTTGAATGATCAATGATGATTAACCGAAGAGAATGCACGCGCCTCGTCCTCCATAAATGATTTAATGATTCAGCAAAATATTGTCCCTGAACATGCTAAAAACGAAAACACATGTTTTGATTTACTTCGGCCTTTGTGTATTATACGTTGAATACAATTTACACGTATTAACAGAGCATCAGCTATGATGATTTCATCAGTCTGCATGATGATTTCATCAGTCTGCAGCAAGAAGTAAAAGCCTTACGGACTCAAAGAGCAACCTTCGAATGGACCGGTTAGACAACTAATATCAATTAATTATAATTAAATTATTATAACACTGTATTGAAAATACTTGTTCTATTGTATACAAAATCGTTGGATATTGACAAATGCTGGTATTCGGTTTTAATTTTGACAACTTTTGGTTCTTATTTGAGGTTCTCCAAAAACAATTGCTTACACTGCATTTTAAAAGTATTTTGACTTTAACCTACCTTAACCCTCGAGTGCCCAAGGGGGGTCCGACCGGATCCCAAACCTGTTTTCCCGGATAACTTTAAAGGCTACGGATCTGCAGAAATGCTTTTAGGTATTCCTAGACCAACCATTTGGGCATAGAATGGTATACTTTGCGTGAGTATTGTCCTACCCTGTACCCCACAACCACAGCATATAGCCTACTAATGGTACCGCAAGATATGCGGCTGATATTCATGCGAGCGTATAATAGGCTTTCTTCAGTAAATAACGCAAGCAAGCATAAAATGTGTCACGAGATTTTTACACTATTATTTTAGACCAGGTAGTGCAATTGTAATATAAGATACATCAATCGATTGCAAATTCATTTGGGATTACATAGAACCAAATTATGTTACGATATTCCAACCCCTTCGTTCAGTAAAACGAAAACAGTGCAATCTCTTTTTAGGTGGCGCTGTTTACATCCGATGGGGTCGTACCGTATGTAACAATGGATCCGACGTTGTTTACGATGGAGTGGCTGGCGGATCTTGGTATGCCGTGTATGGCGGAGCAAGCAACTACCTCTGTCTTCCAAAGGATCCAATCTGGGGAGTTTACGACGAAGGCGTGAATAAGCTGTCTAAGCTCTACGGATCGGAATATGAGAACCCAACGTCGTTTGGGTTAGAAAATAACAATGGTGAACCGTTACATAACCACGACGTTCCATGCGTTGTTTGCCAAAGTCAGACGAAGACTTCGGTCGTCATGATTCCAGCCAGAAATCAGTGTTACAACGGATGGCACGCTGAATACGCCGGATATCTCATGTCAGCAAATCCCGAAGCAATTGGGCGTACCGAGTTCATATGCATGGACGGAAGTCCGGAAGCAGTTCCAGGCGGAGATACAAGTCAGGGAGGAGCTCTGTTTTACAACGTGGAAGGCTTCTGTGGGTCTCTTCCGTGTCCTCCTTATGTTCCGGAACGTGAAATCACTTGTGTCGTTTGCACAAAGTAATCAGAGTGTGAAAACAAATGCTCTGAATAATGAAAATGCGCAGGATGGTTAGGCCTATTGAATTTAAACATTAAGGCCTAACTGTAGACATTGTGTTAGACTTTAATTCAGGATAGGCCTACTAAAGACGGTGACACGAAAAGGATTATTCCCCCCCCCCCAAAAGCTATCCGGGGGAAGAATTAATCTATCCCTCCGGATGGAATAAACCGGTCTAGACTATCCGGGGGGATAAACCATTCTATCCCATTTTTTGAAAAATGTGTATAATTAAAACAATTATACTCTAATCAAAATTTAAAGTGACTCTAATTGTTTTAAGTGACCCAAGCAATGCCAAGAGAAAGGCAACTCGAATTTATTTAGTGTCTCCGAGTGTTTTTAAGTGTCTTAAACGTTTTAAGTGCTATAAAAACAAAGCAAAACAAATTATCTAGTTGGAATAAACATACCTGTTAGCGTCATTGTTCAAAACAAAGCAGACGAAAATTAATTTGCAAAAATAAAAGCACGCAGAAGTGTTTTTTTCGACTTTTCCTCATTTTGGGGGAAACTGTTAATACGGGGGGGTACTCTATTTCGTGACAGGCCCTAGACCAAATGGTGCCCCAGGCAAAGGACACATTTGGCGCACTCTGATCCAATTTTTCATTCCACGTCACAACTCAACGATCGCCTCGTTTCGATTAATTCACGTAGCACCTGTCGTATGATGACTAATCTGAGGAAAATGAATGAACTACATGTAGGTTACTAGGATAGTAAAGACAGGGAGAGATCGATCATCAGACAACTCTAAGCTGCCTAAGTTGAAAGATGCAGGACGTTTCAAGTTGGATATTAATGTGCTCGTGAAAGTGAAGGAGGAGTCAAGTGTGACGCCATAGTTAGGGACACTAGAAGAACAATCATGCAGGCTATAAATAGGGAATGTGTCAGTCGGTAATTGAAGGTCAAGTTTAGCTATAGCTGTTGTCTATATGACTCCAAGCCAGATTAATTGAGTCTTTGTGGCATTTAGGCAGAGTCGGCTATACGATCTCCAATGCTGAAGATCAGAAATAAGACAACCAATTGGACAGAGAGAGAGAGAGAGGCAGAGTTGGTCAGATGATGGACCGTGACTTTGTGAAAAAAACTGGACATCATTTGAATAAAGATAGATCGACCCTCAGAAGTTCGGCTTTTGTCTTGTGCTACTAGGCAGCGGAGTACTAGTAGCGCCTCTGTGTGGACTCGATCACACCATACTAATCTTGTCGACGTAAAGATGAATGCGTATCATCTCGGGACCTGTGGCCGACTCTTTTGCCATGGCCACTGTTATTAAAATTTAATAGCATCTCTCCATATCACCTTAGAATGGAGGGGGCATCGGCGAAGTTGCTGATAAAAGGCATGTTAAATTACAGACTTCCACTACATGCGGACGTGTGTGTTCCACTCGGATGTTCGCCTTCCATCGTGACGGCCCATTATGGTTATTTCATTTATTTCGGTAATTGAAGGTCAAGTTTAGCTATAGGCCTACATGTAGCTAAATAAATAATTATGGCTGAATCCACCAGCAGAGTACATGACAGGCATCGTGGCCTTGTGTGCTGAATGGCAGACAACGGTTGTTGTGAACCATTCTCTCGAGACCGGGCCATCGATTCTGTCTGGCCTCGTTGCCATGATCTGCCACGTTGGCATTGGTCAACACTGGATCGCTTTAGAACTGGGCAAGGACGCTGTGCTGCTAACATTGTTCGATAGAGACGGGCTTCGGACTCACTGTGTAGCTGTGGTAAAATCCAGACAATGTCACACATTGTAAATGACTGTAAAATAACTCGCTTCCCGGATGGTTTAATCGCCTTGCATGTGGCTGCTGAAGCTCCTGTTCAATGGCTGTGCGCGTTCTGCAAAAGCTAAATAAATAAACATTCTTCCTTCTCTCTTTTAAAAACCTACTTCTTCTCGTGGGGCCTTGCAGGACCTTGCGTACAGAAAGCTTTTCTGAACGGCTCACCCAACTAGAGGCGCTTTATAAATGATTAACCCTCACGCTACCAAGCTTTTTTTGTAACACGGACTACCAAGGTGTGGTGATTACCACCCCCTAGATAAAGGGTTTGGTTTGAGATATCATGACTTGTAATACACCATTGGATTCAGCATTCATTTCTCCACAAAATGGTGTATTTAGGATTAAAATAATTATATGAATGTAGGCCTACCTCGAAATAACGCAGTTTTTTCCCTGGATAGTTTTTCGATGCCCGTCGATCCCTCAAAAACGTATACTTAGCCTACGCATAAAAATATTAGATTCTCTGTGTTTTGAACATGGCTTAGGCCTATATATAAAATAATAGTTTGCATCATAAAATCCAATTCTAACCTATAAAAACTAGTAATAAGACTGTTTTAGGTACAATCAAAACAAAAAAACATGTAATAGGCCTATCTGTTGAAAAACGTTTACGCAGAGATATCGGTTTGCGTTGTAAAAAACCCCAACATTTTCACACATTTTAATTTATTTTGAGCATTTCCTGTCATCAGAAGTCAACTTAATTGGTGTGACAAAATAGTCCTACTTGCCCTCTGTAGAAGGACATATTAATTTCTTTTAAAAAGATCAATTATGGATAAATTATAATAGCAAAAACATGGAAATTTTGCAAAAATAAATACTAATTTTATATATTTTAATTTATTTTGAGCACTCCCGGTTGACAAAAGACAACCGTGGTAATGTCGCCCACATTCCCTCTGTAGAATGGTAGGCTATAATTTATTCCCCTTCATATTAAATGGCGGAAAAGATATAGTCGATAATCTAAGGGGACTAACCAGTTTCCAGAATCCTGACTATAATATTGGAAACCATCTCATGAAGTTAGATTTGCTCAATTCTCTGGTACTTAGAATATATCGAGTAAATCTTTTGAACGGTATGAGGTATCATGAAACATTTTAGCTTAAAATGCGTGCCAATGAACCCTCTGCAGCTAAATTTTTTTCCAAACGAAAGACGTTTGATTTGGGAAAACCTAGGGTTGTGTGGATACCACACTCCTTGGTAGCCTGAGGGTTAGCCTAAATATGATAAACTCTAACTGTTGTTCATTTGAAGTTTCAAGTGAATGCAGTTAAGCGTCAGGAAAATTTTAATTTAAAACTCATAGGCTACATCATAAACTTTGCAAATAGCCTACGCCCAAAATTGTCCAATCTGGTTCCAGGTTATTTGCCCCTCTGCCGCATTTCCCCGATTGTGAACGCAAAAACAGAAACTCTCCTAGATTTGTACAGAGACATAGGCCTATAAGTGTACGACGTCAATTTTTTTCGGATTAAGCTTTTTGTTCGATCCCCCCCCCCCCACTACAATCTCCCCTGCGCCTACGAATGACATAGCCTACTGCTATCTTTTAGTACCGGTACAGATATTGCAAATTTTTTCCGTCTCAAGTGATTCAAGATAACTACTTGATTTTCTTGCACCTGTCACTCTGCTATCTGTAAGTAGGTCTACACCTAATGTAAATTTATTTCGTGTCATGTGATTCTTGAAAACTTGCCCATGTGTTAGATGTGTTATCTTTTGTTCACAGGTTTGCTAAAAAAATATAACGTCATGAAAAATAGAACACAGGCCGATCATAAATCATTATGATATATAAATGATGCCCTGAAAGATGCTGATCTAATATTTAAGATAATTTTGAATCTCGTCTTCTAGGTCATCCTTACAAACTCCAGTCGTGAAGCTGCTAGACTACTTCCATTCGTTATGATGGCCGTCTACAGTTCGGTGAAGCTGGTGTCGTGTCTCCTCGTTATTCCTTTCCTTCTGGTCGTTGCATTCGGTTCCGATAAGATCGAACATCCATCGGAAACAGAGAAAAGAGTAAGAAATATTGATGAGTAAAAATAGCCGAACGATAGCAACGCATCGAAATAAATTTCGTATTGGGTGAAATTGATAGGCCTACAATATACATGCAGGCCTAACTGTTGTCATCTTTATTTGCAACTTCCATAAAATCAAATCGGAGTTAGATGGCTAAATGGCGATCGAGTAATGGTGGACAAGAACAATGTGTAAAGTAGCCTTCTTAGTTTATAGTACTTTATAAAAAAAAATACTGAAACAGAAATTCAGCATTTAGGCTAGCTCTTACGATCGAAAATCGTAATCATAAACTTGAAATTTCTATAGCGCCACTCGAGCACGAACAAATTCACGAGCGGTTCTACAGATATGGATAAGGCTGGTCCGAAAATCATTGGTACGAAATGTGCGATATAGCCTAAGCGCTAATTTTGGTTTGGTTTAATACACATGACACAAGTCACCAAATATGAGCGTAATTTTTTGTAATTTTTATTAAGCTTTAATCTGCTTTATCAGTGGAATGCTCTTCTTTGAAGCGACGCCATTTCCACAAGCGGTTTCCATTCTGGGCCAGATCCAAGATCTTGCGGAACCTGGCGTTCTTCTTCATGTACTGTGGGAGGGTCCACCTGGTCTTTTGCATTTACTGGGACCGGTAAATCTAATAAATTAATAATAATTAATTGCGTGCTAACCCCTAGCATGATAGTCCTGGTGACCTGCACGATGTGTCTAAACAACCGGTCTCCTACCTTGCGTCGGGAGTATGTTCACTTTGGAGCAGAAGTCGATACAGAGCTCGTCACTCCACTGAATACATGGGTGATGCACCGTGTAACTCTTCGAATGATTGGAAGAACTCTGCTGGCATGTGTCTGACAACAATAATGCCTATCCATTCTTCCTTGAATGATCAATGATGATTAACCGAAGAGAAGGAATGCGCCTCGTCCTCCATAAATGATTTAATCATCCAGCCAAAATATATTGTCGCTTTTGCTAAAAACTAAAACACATGTTTTGATTTACTTCGGCCTGTGTGTAGCCTATTATACGTTGAATACAATTTTGCAATGTATTAACAGAGCATCAGCTATGATGATTTCATCAGTCTGCATGATGATTTCATCAGTCTGCATGATGATTTCATCAGTCTGCAGCAAGAAGTAAAAGCCTTACGGACTCAAAGAGCAACCTTCGAATGGACTGGTTAGACAACTAATATCAATTAATTATTTTTAAATTATTATTATAATACTGTATTGAAAATACTTGTTTCTACTGTGTGCCAATGCGTTGCTTGTTGACAAAATAATGCTAGTATTCGGTTTTGATTTTCAGACAACTTTTGGTTCTTTTTTTAGGTTCTCCAAATAAAATTGCTTACACTGCATTTTAAAAGTATTTTGACTTTAACCTACCTTAAGATACCTGTGTTGGGTCTCAAGAGGACTCTCATTTCATTCTCGGAGAATTTCGAATGCGATTTCCTTCTTTACTAGTCAAGATTTGGATTGTTGGACGTACGTTTCACCCACCCAAACCGCGTTTTGTCAAAGCTGTTTCATTCCTGAGATAGGTTTAGCACACTCAGCAGCGAAATAATGAGGACGTTTGATGAGATGACAGCTTAAAATGTCACCATTGCAGTGTGGGAATTCTAAGATAAATAAATAAAAATAATACATTTAAACGACTACAGGAGAGCAATTTCTTTACAATGACAGGATAAGATGCTACCGTTGTAGGCCTATAGTGTGGAAATTTAAAAAATCGACATTGGTGAGGGGCACATCCTGATCCCCAAACTCCTGCCCTGCTTTGCGCCTGGCGATCGTCCTTTGGCCGTTCGTTCGTACGGTTCGTTTCCCTCAAACCAAGACCTAAGCCTCCGCCGATATGCCCAGGGATAATTTCAATAACTCTCCTACCGAAAGAGGTGAAAAAGGGTTTCTCACGCGCGGATTTTATTTCACATTGGTTTGTACACTCATACTGTTTGCGTCAACTCGGCGCCTATGCCCATTAACGAAACTAGCGAATAATGAGTGTTAGGAATTTTAACAGCTAACGCCCGCTAAACTTCTAAAGTAAGCTAAGCAAGTCAGTGTAGGCCTAATGCAAAAACGACGGATCTATGCTGTAAGAATTCGGAACACATACGGTAAATTCTTTGCGACACACCAACGACACACCAATTAGGCTATACGCGACACACGCCGGTCTATTCGCGACACTAGACGTTTGTCGCGATACACTGGTTGAGAAACTTTGTAATAAATCAATCTGGCCTCACATCGATCAATCTTCTCGGCTACCGACTTTCACAAATGCCAGAAGACAACTTTTCTGCTTCAGAGTCTAACCATGTTTATTCAGCGCTTCAACGCAATCGCTTTATGCAGCACCTTTCCCATCTGCGTATAGACTATCCACTCCAGAATATCGCCCTCTAATTTTTATCCTGAGGAATCAGGATAAAAAATAATCGGGTAAAAAATAATCATTATATTGACTAGTAACTCCTATTATCGTCGGTGTTTAATGTAGCCTACACAGTATCAACCCATGGCGCACCAAGGTCAGTATGCAGAAGCTACAGTTATGGCTAACCGAAGTTTTAATGCGGTAGAACCGTATGCGTGTCATGCCTTTGGGCGCTGATAACAGCGTAAGTTCAATTTGGAGAAAGACAGAATTCAGAGACAGCGCAAATCATTTTTTTACAATTCACTTCAGTAAATCGAAAACACTGCAATATTTTATTTTTAGGTGGCGGGGTTTACACCAGATGGGGTCGTACCGTATGTAACAATGGATCCGACGTTGTTTACGATGGAGTGGCTGGCGGATCATGGTTTGACGTGTATGGAGGAGGAAGCAACTACATCTGTCTTCCAAAAGATCCTATCTGGGGAGTTTACAACGAAAGCGTGGTTAAGAAGTCTAAGCTCTACGGATCGGAATATGAATGGCCAACGTCGTTTGGGTTAGAAAATAACAATGGTCAACCTTTGCAAGACCACGACGTTTCATGCGTTGTTTGCCAAAGCCAGACGAAGTCTTCGGTCGTCATGATTCCCGCCAGAAATCAATGTTACAACGGATGGCACGCTGAATACGCCGGATATCTCATGTCTGGGGATCCTAATCATTTGGCGCGAACGGAGTTCATATGCATGGATGGAAGCCCGGAAGCAGTTCCAGGTGGAGAAGCAAATGAGAACGGAGCTGTGTTCTACAACGTGGAAGGCGCTTGTGGGTCTCTTCCGTGTCCTCCTTATGTTCAGCGTCGTGAAATTACCTGTGTCGTTTGCTCAAAGTAATCAGAATGCAAATAGCCTAAACCTGCTCTGATTACTGGAAAAACATTCTATTACTATTTGCATAAAAACATTTAGAGTTGATTAAGTGTTAGACCTTAATTCAGGTTTCAAAGGAATGCAGTCTATAGAAATTAAAGCCTGTGGCGATCACATCTTAGTCACTTTTGCAATTTTAGGCTAATGCTTTTTTCGTTCAATGAATGTATGACTCATACGCTTTATGGTTTTATACCATGGCTTTTTTAACGTGCAGTTCTACACAAAATGTGAAGTTGTAGATGCATTTGTGCAGTTGTAAAAGTAGTTATGTGTAGTGGAAATCATTAGAAAAAGGCAATTAGAGGCTGAATTATCCTACCGCGGATAAAGAAGGATATGTGCACTGAAAAATCAGCAGGAAGGTGAATAAACAGGTTTTCAAGTTTGATGACTGAAAAAGTCATCATTTCTTTCGTCGCCGACTTGCAACATTTTTTGGGAAACATTTTGAGAAACGGCGAGACTTTTTCGCCAAACAAAAGCCGCGCTAAAAACTTCCGGGTTGTGCATGTTCTAAAAATTTCTTTTTAAAGCCCTGCTTTAGACGGTGCAATACTTAAACATTGATATGATATGAACTAACAACAATAATTCGCTAATAATACTATTGCTTCATTTAATACTTATTTGGAGATAAATACCAATCATGCGGCAAATGAGTGTCATAATGAATTCAAGTTATTGACTTAAACGGACATTTCATGCTGACAATTGATTTCTCCGAACATTAATTAGTTGATTAGTAGTTAGTAGCTTAGATGCTGGTTTGTAATTAATTATAATGGCGGCCTGCACCTTTCTTCCGTGCTTTTTCAAGAGATAACTTTGTGTTGGTGCTCCAACTCGTCTGAAAATTAACGAAGGTCAACTTACCTTAGCTAGCCTAGTTATCTGGAAATAATGGTGTCCAGCCATTTGCGCGCAAGACGTTTGCGCGCCGTCGTTTGCGCGCCGTCATTTGCGCGCACCGTCATTTGCGCGTTGGACGTTTGCGCACCGTCATTTGCGCGTTGGACGTTTGCGCGCCGTCATTTGCGCGCCGTCACAATATGCAAACTAAAGAATCTACGAAATAACCACTTTAAACGTATTAAAAATTCTGTTTTGTTTTTCTACAAAATAACTACTTTTATTCAGCATTAAGTTCAGCAACCTATATCAATGTTTTTCTACGAAATAACTACTTTTATTTAGCAGTAGGCTCTATAATATGCGAAATCAAAACAAAAACAATAGGTTGATAAACAATAGATTGATATATGCGAAATCAAAACAAGAACAATAGGTTGATATAGGTTTATAAGCGAAGAGGAACAGGAGAAGCCTGCATATTATAGTGCGAATAAAATAGGCCAACCCATCATACCTAAGTTCGCTGTTTGATCACACGAAGATGGCAGACATAATAGCACAAATCAATCCACACCGCGCGCGCAAACGTCCCGCGCGCAAATGACGGGCATTTTTCCTGCGCTCAACCGACTGCGCGCAAATGACGGCGCGCAAACGACGGCGCGCAAACGTCCTGCGCGCTAACGACAGGGCGCCGGAAATATTTATATCGACTACATACTAGGTTGCTTAAAGTGTTTGCCCATTTTAGGCCGAACGTTTTGAACACGGAACGCCGCTGATTTTTCATCACAAACTATACTATGCATACTAGACTATACCTTTTTAAAGTTTCTAGTATTCTACAATTAAGTATATTAAATATTATTTTGTTATTGCAGATTTCGAATTAAGATATTGCAGAGTAAACTGCATAATACTAGGCCTACACATTAACAAGTTAGGCTTACCATACGAGTGTCCAGCATTTAGTTGTGCGACAGAACTTTGTAAAAGTTAATGGGAAGTGTGCTGCTGTCTATTAAAACTCTGAGAACCTAACTTCTACGCAACTAAATCTGATCAGCTTGGAGCCTTAGAGATAAAGTCTGAATCGAATCGTTATTGCCAACTCAGATTCACATTTCGATGTGACCTTGCGCGCGTTATAAATTTTTTATTTAATAATAATAATGTTTACACGTTGCACTTTATTGCATCTGTTTAGGGCCTATCTAACTGCCTACTTCGCATTTCAGTGTAAGTTCGATACCGTTAAAATTAGTTTTCCAAGTGTTGGAAAATTATAGTAACCTAATAACCTAATAACGATAGTAGTAAAATAATGAGTTAACTACACAATGTTTAACTCAAAATAAGAGTTCGTGATTTATCTCAAAAGGACTTGAAGGCCTCCATGTAAAAACCATAGATTGAGTATTCGAATATTATGAATATTAAGATTTTCAAATATTCACGAATATTAACGAATATTAAAACTGCCAACGAATATTATATTCGTAAAATATTAAGCCCTATGTTCTTTCCAAAAATTATTTATTCTTGTTCTTTCAAGAAATTCTTAATTCTTAATTCTTAGTTTGTTATTTATGAAAATGTTTAACCTTTACTGAATGAATTGTAAAAACAAAAATTGAGTTAGCCTACGCATAGGCCTATATCAGTAAGTGACAATAACTTTAATAGATTTAGGCTATTCTTAAAAACTTCAAGGTCTGTGCTGGGTCTGGTTAATATGGCCATGCAGCATTCATATCACATTCAATACTCAATGTTATAGTCAGTGATAGTCACTTTGTCTGACTTCTGACAATCCTCCCAACTGAATAGACAATAGAGGAACCCGATGGCAGTTGGCAAGTAGCAGCAATAGTAGGCTAAATTATAAATAAACTTTAAGTGCCTATAATAGTAACTGTATATTGGTAAAGTAGTTTTTATATCAGTGTAGCAGGATGAATAAATATAAATGCAGAAAATAAAAGTGCCAGATTACAAGCAAAAATTATTCCAATCTCAGCATATTAAGCGCAATGCATATTTTAATTCAGCCTTGCACTGGATGCGAGTGTATGTCTCATACAGTCTACAGAAACTTAAACTGCTAGTACCGAGTAACATTGCGGTTTCGATCGTTCACCTTAATTAACGAATATTTACGAATTTTTACGAATATTAGAAAATCTTAATATTCACGAATATTTACGAATATTAAAACCTAAAGTCACGAATATTCAATCTATGGTAAAAACCAATGTCATCATAGGCGCAGGAAGCGACGCCAGAGGGTAACTGCCCCCACCCCAAGTCGGACGAGTCTGTTTTTCGGGCAGGTAGACCCCGGAAAATACTTTTAAAAACATACTTGGATGTAAACGCATTATTATACGTTATTATCTCCCAGTTACAATTAATTTTGCCCGATTCGAGTTCGAGACAATAGGCCTACATGTAGCTCGCAGTCGCAGCCATCCTGGAGAGGAGTAGCAGAAATTGGCGGGAAAAGTTTTAATTTCACGGCAGCATTTAAATGCAACAAATTCACGAGCCGATGTCTGTTTGAAAATCGCCCTAATTCGTGACTTTATCACAGCATCCAACCAAGGGCCAAAAATCAGGGAATTCACGGTTTGAATGACATCGAAAATTTCTACTATAGCTCTTGCACCGAACAAGATAGACACGATAATCTTGCGATCATTAACATTGAACGTGCAGCTATTGGCCTACATGTTCTGCAATTGCAGATATACATGTAGACATGGGCGCCTGCACATAGGGGCAAGAGGGGCACTTGCCCCCTGGAAAGTTGACTTCAACTTTTTAATTACTATAATTTGACTTTTGATAGGGGCCTATATATTTCTCCGCACTAAAGCACTAATGATATTAATTATACACACGGTGAAACTGAGAAAAGCTACATTTAGAAACCTGTAGGAAAAGACCCTTCTACTTTATTTTCTGCTTTACATATTTTGAACTCTTGCCAAAAAACTTTACCAGCGACCATTGAGTTTTGCCCCTTCCAAAAACATTTCTGCGGGCGCCCATGCATGTAGAGTATTGCAGACCTATAGGTCTATTAATAGTTGTACACCGGTCTATAATTGAGACTTTTAACAGGCTCAAGCAGGGCAGATAGGAGAACGTCCTGCTCCTAGGCAGAGCTTTCACGGCTCCCTGAACTATATTAAGACTAGACAATAATGAGGAAAAATTAGAAATAAGTTGAAATAATAAAAGTTCGATCATGACTTACGATATAGTGACAGCAAGTCACTGCACGTGGCCTATTTATTTTTAGTTGCTTTTACTTTGCATATACGCCTAAAATTGTCCACCCTGGTCACTACAAGCGGCCGGGCCCCGCTTATTTGCCCCTCTGCATTTTGTAGTGTAAGTGCAAGAACAGGAACTCTGCTTTTGTAGAGAGACATAAGTGCACGATGTCAATTATTCCGGATTTAGTTTTTCGGGCATAGGCTACGCAAAAGCTTTGCCCTCCCCCTCCACTGCTAAAAACGCCCCTACGACCATGAATCTCATACTTCTATCTATAAGTGCCGGTAGGGCCTATATATTTTGCAAATTTCTTCCGCCTCAAGTGATTCAAGATAACTCCTTGATTTTGTTGCCCCTGTCAGTCTGCTATCTGTAAGTAGGCATACACCTTCTGTAATTTATTTCGTGTCATGTGATTCTGAAAACCTGCTCGTGTGTTAGATGTGTTATCTGCATGGGCGCCCGCACATAGGGGCAAGGGGGGGCACTTGCCCCCCCCCCTGGAAAAGTGAAACTTATTTTTTTTAACTACTACTTTTGAGTTTTAAACAAATTTTTTCGCATCAAAACACTAATCATATGAATGATACACATGTGAAAGTGATAAATTTACGTTTAGAAATTTCTATAATAAATAAATATATAATTATATATAATAGTGCCTTTCATGTACCTACTTTTTAACATCTACTTTTTGGTTTTTGACCAATTTTTCGGAAAAATAATACACAAAATGAAACTGAGAAATTTGCATTAAAAACGTCTTTGAAAAAATACCCGTGTTTCTAATATCCAGCGCTCTATTTAGCATGCTTTTGTCACTAAAAATGTAACCGTGACCACCGTAAAATTTTTGCCCCCTCCTGCAAAATTTTCTGCGGGCGCCCATGGTTATCTGTTGTTCCCAGGTTTGCTAAAAAAATACAACGTCATGAATAATAGAACACAGGCCGATCATAAATCATATGATATATAGGCCTATATAAATGATGCTCTGAAAGATGCTGATATAATATTTAAGATAATTTTGAATCTGGTCCTCTATGTCATCTTTACAAACTCCGGTCGTGAAGCTGCTAGACTACTTCTATTTGTCATGAAGGTCGCCTATTGTTCGGTGAAAATGGTGTCGTATATGCTTGTTGTTGCTTTCCATGTGGCCGTTGCATTCGGTTCCGGTAAACTTGAACATCCACAAGGAACAGAGGAAAAAGTAAGAAAATATTGACTAGTAAACATAACTTGAGCAACGAATTTAAATAGATTTCTTGTTATTATTATCATCTTTATTTGCAACCTCCATCTTATTGTCGGTGTCAACAGCACAAAGCATATGGAGCTCCAAATTCAAGTTGCAGTCTGAGGGCTACTGGTGAGTAACGGCGGACAAGTAAATTGTGGAAAGTACATACTTTAGTCAAAATTCAAAATGACACCTAGCAGAACGAACAGATGCTGGAAGAGAAATTCAGCATTTAGGTCTTACGACCGAAAATACTAATCGTAAGCTTCACATTTATATAGCGCGTCTACATAACTAAGAGAAGAGCACGCACTTGTTCATGAGCTGCTTTATTGATATCGAGGAGGCTCGTCTGAAAATACTGATTTGAGCTTCAAGTCTGGGGTACAAAATTTGCGACAAAAGCATGTTAGTTTGGTTTAATCCAGATTTCATGAAATACGTGCCTAGATCTTTGCAACTAATTTTCATTCTGCATCAACAAATCATTAGGGCTGGTGACCGAGTACTTTAAAACGTTCTTATCAGATGTGAGATTTTGTGCGACTATGAACTATAACAATTAACTAATTAATCAGACTGACGAAGGGAATGAAACGCGGAAGATGATGAGTGACCACGTCTGTCAGAGGCTGCGCTAGAGAAGGGATGAGACAGGACATGGCAATGAGACTGAAGAGAGGAGTGGAACTGGGGTGAGAAGGTTTATTGACGGATGGAGGTCGAAGGAATTTGAAGCAGAGAATGATCAGGCTGTCCTCAGGTCGACATCTAGGCCTATTCAATTCTTATGACTTCAATATTATTAAAATGTAATATTATTTTGAAGTCGATTATTGATACTCGGGAAGTGATGTCACTCGGCTTCCTTTGTATCATCTGTCGTACGGTTCTCTTAATTCCTGAGCTGAGGATGCCACTAGCATCTCCTGAATTTAAGCAACTCTATCCATATTTGAGCAACTCGATCCATAGGCTACGCACTGGACGACCTGTCGTCTTGTCTCTTCATTCTTCGTTGCATATTTGATATTAATTCACCGAGAAGACAACTGTTCATCCTCGAAATCTTTATTTTGTTGGACCAAATTTTATCTTAATTTTTGGAAAACGCATACTGTAGGCTTTATATAATTATAGGCTACATGAATAATACAATTTGAAATATACATGTATAACAGAACATCGAAGAAACGGATTTCGACCGAATGAAGCGGGAAATTCTCGAGACTCTACGGACCGAAATATTGGCCATGGCAACTAATGGTTAGAAAATTAATTTCAATATTCCAATATAGTAGAACCGTCATGAAAATGTTTTGCTAACATTATGCAGTTTTTTAACTCTATAGATAGCCTATATAGGGCCTAGGCCTTTTCAGTGACAAGTGTGTATGTGTATGTATGTATGACTGTATGTACGTGTATGTGGGGTGTATTTACATATTCACTTTTCTCATAACTGATTTATGTTTCCGCAGTGCGTTTGCAGACGGTTCATTAAAGTACATGCTTACTTACTTACTTCATCGTTTAGCATCATCATTTAAGAAATTGCCTGCGTGTAGTAGGCCTACATTGTAGATTCGTAATCAAGGTTTTCAAGGTAAAAATGCGGTTTTAGATATAGCAAAGTCAAATTAATTTCCGTTCCGGTTTTTTATCGTTTTTTGTTGTGTTATTTTTGGAAAAAACGAGTTTTTTCCGTTTTTTATATTGTTTCCATCGTTTTTTTACATCTCTGGACAGAAGCATGTGCGTGTCATGCATGTCTTTGGGCGCTGATAACGGCGTAAGTTCGATTTGGAGAAAGACCGATCTCAGAGACGGTGCAAATAAAAAAATTCCAAATTCACTTCAGTAAATCGACAACACTGCAATCTCCTTTTAGGTGGCGGGGTTTACACCAGATGGGGTCGTACCGTTTGTAACAATGGATCCGACGTTGTTTACGATGGAGTGGCCGGCGGATCATCGTATGACAGGTATGGAGGAGGAAGCAACTACCTCTGTCTTCCAAAGGATCCAATCTGGGGAGTTTACGACGAAGGCGTGGTTAAGATGTCTAAGTTCTATGGAACGGAATATGAGAACCCAACGTCGTTTGACTTAGAAAATAACAATGGTGAACCTTTACACAACCACGACGTGCCATGCGTTGTTTGCCACAGCCAGACAAAGACCTCGATCGTCATGATTCCCGCCAGGAATCAATGCTACAACGGATGGCAAGCTCAATACACCGGTTATCTTATGTCAGCAAATTCTGAAGCAATTGGGCGTACGGAGTTCGTATGCGTGGATGGAAGTCCGGAAGCCGTTCCAGGCGGAGATATAAGTCAGGGCGGAGCTCTGTTTTACAACGTGGAAGGCGTCTGTGGGTCTCTTCCGTGTCCTCCTTATGTTGCACGTCGTGAAATAACCTGTGTCGTTTGCGCAAAGTAATCAGAATAATATTCAGACACGTCCATGTGCTCTGATTATTGGATTAGCATTGGATGGTTAGTAAATACAAATATTAACAGTAGCCTAGATATGCCTATTATACTTTAAATCAGGAATCAAAGGAAGGCAGATTAAATTAAAGTTTTTGATACAAATCAACGGCTCATCGAATAGCCAATGAGGAAATCACATTTCCAGACACTTTGTAGTTTGTGTCATTATTGCTTTTAAAAACTCACCAGCTGTATGCGATGATTGAGTTCAAGTGAAGACATTAAATATGTATTCGACTAATAAACGAAATCATACTTCTTTAAACACATTGATGTAAAAAAAATACGCAGAGTTTCACGCCTGCGGCGATCACGTCTTAGTCACTTTGCAATTTAATGTTTTTGTGTTCAATGAATGTTTGACTCATACGCTTGCTTTTTTTATCCAGTGCAATTCCCAAGCATTAATAGGGTATGGATTGACAACAATAAATTCACTACTGATTGATTCAGTCGATACTTCTTTGGAGATAAAAACCAATCAAATGCGTGTCACAGTAAATTCAAATTATGGACTTAGACTAATAGCCTACTTGATGCTGACAGCTGATTTTTCTGAAAACTAATCAGTTATTTAGTAGTTAGTAGGCCTAATTTAGACGTTGTTTTGGTAGGCTAATTATAGGCCTAGTAATTAATTACAATGGCGAACTTCACTTTCCACTACGCCCATGAATGTCATACTGCTATCTTTAAGTACCGGTAGGCAGGCCCGCATTACGGTAGGTGATAAGGGTGCTGCAGCACCCGGGCCCGCAGGTTTGGAGGCCCGCAATTTCGGAAATGATAAAATTTCTTAGCGAGAATACTGTAACATTAATAAATACTAAGTCGTCGTTGACGAAATCTTGTTGAAGTTCTTCCACACATCATAATTATTAGCTCGAACTAACAGTTTATGAAGTGGTTGAAATCGCAGGAATTGATTGCTATTGTACATTTATCTTTGGGTACTGGGTATACTATAGTATGGCCTCTGAACAGTGATACCATAAAATAGGCTACGCAGCTTGATCAATCAGTTTGACTGGTTTCTTGAAATAAGAGGAAAATAAAGTTAGAAGAAATGTTATTAGTTAATTCTTAATTTCTGAAGCCTGTTAGCCTATAGTTTATCATTCTTTTTTCTCTAGTTTTCCTAGGCAGGTTGAAATGTCCGACGTCACAACTCATCTCGATGTTGGGCACTTTGGCCTCTTCCTCGAGCTGTCCATGTCCATTATTTTGTATTATGCAATCCAGCATCATCTTTCTATCTATCCGTGCACCCATCCGTCCATCCATCCATCTATCCATTCATTCGTCCATTCATCGATCCGTGGTACTCCTCTTGTTCGGTTTCCCCCATTTTCCCTTCGTTGACCAGTTCTTAGCAGTGAGTCAGTACTGAGTATTCAGTCTGTGTCCTACCCACTGCCGTTGCCTCTCGTTTACTGTAGGCCTAGCCGCCTAGACCCACTCCTCTTTCATCATGCCGAGACCTTTGTACAAGAAGATCATGACGCCTTATCGAGCGGTTTACCAAGACATCATTGGAGTCTGCGAAAGAAATCTGATGTTGTTTTTTATCAAACCTGAATCTAGGAAGAGGGACTTATAAATATAAATATAAGAATTACGATAAATTGAGAAGAAAAAAGCAACGGGAAGAAACGGATGATAAAACATTGATGGATTGTGCGCGGTGCTGTGTGGTTCAGAGACATGGACCATAAGAAATTCGGGATAGTCATAGGCCTACATAAAAAGGCGGGAGGCCTTCAACCTGTCGACATACAGAACAATAAAGATAATCAACTTAGGCCTAGTCTTAATGGAACATAAACGTAATAACTATTTACCAAATGAAGAAATCGCTTGTTCCTTCCGTCACTGTAGAAATACTAGTGTCTGAAACTTTTCATTAGAAAATAAATAAACCACAGGAAAGGCAACCTTTGACTTTACTCGTTAGTAAACATGGTATAGGCCTAATTATGTGCTTGGTGGACCGATAGCTGATAGAAGAGGACCCGCAAGTTCATCACAGCACCCGGGCCCGCACTAGACTTAATGCGGGCCTGCCTGTAGGGCCTACAGATATTGCAACTTTCTTCAGTCTCAAGTGATTCAAGATAACTCCTTGGTTTTGTTGCATCTGTCACTCTGCTATCTGTAAGTAGGCCTACACCGAATGGAAATTTATTTCGTGTCATGTGATTTTCGAAAACTTTCCGATTTGTTAGACATGTTATCTGCTGTTCACGGGTTTGCTAAAAATAGGCCTATAGCATCATGAATAATCGAACACGGGTCGATCATAAAATTAATCATACATCATATGATATGTAAATGATGCTCTGAAAGACGCAGATCTAATTTTCCAGTTAATATTAATGTTGAATCTGGTCATTTGAGATCATTCTTGCAAACTTCGGTTGTGAAGCTAGACTACCTTCATTTGACATGAAGGTCGCATGTAGTTCGGAGAAGCTGGTGCCATGTCTTTTCGTTGTTGCTTTCCTTGTGGCCGTTGCATTCGGTTCCGATAAGATCGAACGTCCATCAGGAACAGAGGAAAGAGTAAGAAAATATTGATTAGCAGATCTAACCATAGCAACGCATCGAAATACATTTCTTATTTAGTGGATATTGATACTGTTGTCATCTTTATTTGCAACTTCCATAAAATAAAATCGCAGTCAGATAGCTAGCTACTGGTGGGTAATGGTGGACAAGGAAGCCGTGCTAAGTAAGCCTATATATACTTACCCTTATTTTGACCAAAACTCATCTTAATTTTTACAGAACGCATCTTTTAGAAAATTTAGGCTACACAGGCTACATGAATGCAATTTGAAATAGCCTATAGCCTAATTCTGTTAAACAGGACATCGGAGAGACAGATTTCAACCGACTGAAGAGGGAAATTCTCGAAACTTTACGGGCCAAAAGATCGACCATGGAGACTAGTGGTTAGAAAACAAAAATTTTCAATATTCCAATATAATAGAATCGTCAACAAATATTTTGCTAATACTATGCACTCTTGTAACTCTACAAATTATGCCATGATTGACAAGTAGGCTGCGGGTAGGTCTATTTGGATTGTATTTGCAGGGATGCCAGCGCAATGTGTGTCATGAAACAATGAATTTATACACACTGCAGGATCTATCGAAGTCGGAACATACGGAATGACCTTAATAAGATTGGGAAGGCAACGGAGCAGTCATAATTAGGCTCAAGGCCGTAGCCAGGATTTTATTTCGGGGGGTGTTTTCAGTGGCGGCCTAAAATTAAAAAAATATTTACAATTTTCGCCGCGAAAATTTCTGATGACCTTTTTTTTTTAGTCATTTGGTCGAAATCTGTGAAATATTTTTTCGCCGTCAAATTTATTTTACTTCATTTCGGCATTTCGGGGGTGTTTTCATCACTTTTTTATGATTTTTTGCATGACGAACTATAAAAATGCAATAGATTTTTTTCTCCATTTTCCATTTCGGGGGGTGTTCAAACACCCAAAACACCCCCCTAAATACGGCCTTGATTAGGCTAATGATGACAACAACAACAACAACAATACTAATAATGATAATAATTATATATAACTCCTATAGCACCGGTGTTTAATGCACAAAGTATCAACCCATGGAACACCGACGTCAGTAGCCCTAGGCTATACAGAAATTACAATTATGCATAGGCCCTATATGCTAACTGAGGTTTTAATTCGGTAGAACCATGCGTGTCATGTCTTTGTTCTGATAACGATAGATAGGTCCAAGTTCGATTTGAAGAGAGACAGGTCTTAGAAACGGTGCAAATCAATTAAGTTTTCTTCGATTCAGTTAAGTAAAGCGAAGAGACTGCAATCTATTTTAGGTGGCGCTGTTTACATCAGATGGGGTCGTACCGTATGTAGCAATGGATCCGACATTGTTTACAGTGGAGTGGCTGGCGGATCGTGGTATGACGTGAATGGAGGAGGAGGAAGCAACTTCCTCTGTCTTCCAAAAGATCCAATCTGGGGAGATTACCAAGAAAACACGGAAAAGTTCTCTAAGCTCTACGGATCGGAATATAGACGACCATGGACGTTTGGGTTAGAAAATAACAATGGTGAAACGCTAGATAAGCGCAATGTGCCATGCGTTGTTTGCCAAAGCCAGACGAAGACTTCGGTCGTCATGATTCCCGCTAGAAACCAATGTTACAACGGATGGCACGCTGAATACGCCGGATATCTCATGGGTGGAGCTGACGAGCACAAGGGGCGTACGGAGTTCATATGCGTGGATGGAAGTCCGGAATCAGATAAATCTGGATGGCCATATTATTACGGAGCCTTGTTATTCCAGGTGGATGGCGTCTGTGGGTCTCTTCCGTGTCCTCCTTATGTTCCGGAACGTGAAATAACATGTGTTGTCTGCACAAAGTAATCAGAGTGTGAATAGCTTACACCTGCTCTGAAATTAGTGGGAAAGCATCGAATGCAATCATTAACCAGTAGACATGTATTAGACTTTAATTCAGGATTCAAAGGCAGATTGAATGAAATTTTGTTTAGGACTACCTAATACAAATCAACTAGGCCTACTCATCAAGTTACTAGCACGCCGGAATTGATATTTCGTCCGCAGTTAATTTCCAAACACTTTATTGTTCATAATAATTGTCGTAGGCCTATAAAAGCTAGCCAAAGATAATTATTGTAAGCTGGCTGCAATGATTGCGTTGAAGTGACGACATTTATTCTGTAAGCTTATTCGACTAATTAATAAACGAAATCATACTTCAAACACATTGATGTAAAAACGCACAGTTTTACTCCTGCGACGATCACGTCTTATTACATTATAGTCACTTTGCAATTTTGATGTTTTTTGCGTTCAATGAATGTTTGACTCACACGCTGGATTGTTGTTTTATCCAGTGCAATGTGCAAACATTATTATTTGGCGTCTAGCTACTTTTTAAGCTGAACAAATAATTCAGAACAATTAATTTATTTTATTCAAATCGGCTCATTTTAATAGACATCACTTTCTCTCTAGAAATGCATTGATGGGATCGTAACTTAATCCAGAAGCCATGCAAATGTCCAGTTTTTAACTTCATAGATGTATTTTATATGAAAAGTTGCCTCGCAATTGCAATAAAATTATTGTACAAATACAGGAGAAGAACAGCAGTTCCTTTAGCTTGCACTGAGACAGCCGTGGGTAATTGGGTATGAAGTGCTATTGGCTTCGTTTTCTCAGCCTCGGCATATGAGATCTATAAATTCCTCTCCCTCACTCTTATCTTCCCACAGACAGTGTTCGGTCTGTATACTCATCACAGCTGAGTTGACTGAAGGACAGGTGGAGCATAAATCTTAACACAAAGCATTTGTCTTAATGGGGATTTGATCCCAACAATGCGTTCATGGGTCTATGAAGCATGCAGCCTCTCGCTCGACCGTCCAGCACGCTAAACACCAGACTGCCGCGCACCTACGAGGCTCAAATACAGAATGTTCCATTTTTCAATATATTCTTGCAGAGATTTTCAAACTGTTTAACATTTGAAGAAGAATTATGAGCGACGTAGTTTCGTATAAGCTGCTAAATGAATCTATTTCCGATGTAGGCATACATGTAGACACAAGTAGCTTACACTTCGCTGTGCCATGGTCCAAGGTCTAACGTTGATTTATGTTTTTAAAGTAGGCCGTGGATCACAACAGTGGCTCGAGGAATTTTGTAATACGGGGATTTCTGTAACCGGAGAATGATCGGAATATGTAAACTGTCCGATTGAAATTGAACAGATAAACAAGTTTTTGATACATAGAAGTCTATGATTTATAAATCTGGCTGAAGTGAGCTTGTAGGCCTATGGCGAATGCAGACGTTTTCTCATTATGGACTAAGCTTATTTATAGTGTTAGACCTAATTATTATTATTATTGCACTTCGCTGAGACACGCATGCTTCATAGACCTGTTAACGCGTAGAATTTCGAAATTATCAAGCTCAAGATCTCATTATGAAAGCTTGAATTTTATCATCTTGGTTCTTTCAGTATGCCAGTTATTTCAAATAGGCCTATTATTTGTGTAGCAATTGTGGGGCGCGGTGGTGTAGTGGGTATGCCAGTTGCCTTGCAGCTGGAGGGTTGCAGGTTCGAATCCACATCAAGTCGCTGCGTAGAGACATTGGGCAAGTCCTTCACTCACAATTGCTCATCGCTTCTGTGTGAATCTCCGATGCAGTGTCCGCTCTATAGTCGGAAGCTCCTCTGAGCAGAGAAATTTACGGGGCGCTATAACAAGTGCACATAGACAGAAACTCAATATTATGAGCTAAGTAGGGCCTACGCAACATGTATTATTTTTGATTGATTTCCTATGACCGCGTTGTATAGCCTAGCTAGACTCTGCTCAATTGCAAGGAATGTAGCAGTTAAGATTCTTCAACACGATTGTCAGTCTGAATAAGTGCTATGCCACTAACTCCGCATGATGAGGACCTCAGCAATCAGCATGCATCATTATGCCACCAGGGCTGAAAGTTTAATGCTGGGTTTAACTTGAAGCCTGATTCGCCAAATGGACCTGAGGGATTTTCCAAACGGAATTTATGTTATCTTAGAATTAGGTCTATCTTGAAACATAAACTGTCAAGTTATAAGTAAAAATAAACCGTTTCCTACTAGGCCTACATCTACGTGATAAGAAAATCTAGTCCAAGGTCTAAGCTTATTACGCATTCCTCTTTAGCCTACATGCAAGACACTAGACGTCGGGTAGTGTTGGCCTTCTATTGCTCATCATTACCATTCGCTACAAAGGCTAGCACGCAGCACAAGCTTCGGCGCATATTATGCCTGAAATCTTATAGGCCTACTAAAACAAAATAAAAGACTAACTCGGGGGTTCCCCCTTGGTCGACCCTGTTCTAACAGTTTCTAAGAATGCGTCTTTGCACGAAGTTTGCGAAACTTAATACGATGTAAATAACAGACAACTTCCTTCTTCTTCGTCGGTTAATACCTCGTATCGTCAGCTATAAAAGCTTTAACAGGTCGTCTACATCAGAATCTCTTCGCTTAGATCGTTTGATTACAGGGATAATCTTTATTAAAACGAAGTCAAATTAAAACATTTTCTAAGATGTTATTCTTACGGCGTGTTGTTTTGAACCTTCGCGAAAATCTTCAAACAAACCGTCAGCACCTGAAGTACCTGATATTTGTTCCACTGTTGGTGGCAGTTACTTTCGCATCCTACAAGATTGGACAGTCTTCATCGGCATCAAAAGTAGGAAAACTCAAAATATAATAGGCCTATTAACACTGAGTGTGACAGGTTCTTGACACTTTCACAGAACGAATGAAGCTGTGTCCGCTCTGTAGTCGGGTGCGCCTTTGAGTAGGGAGCTTGGAGAGGTGCTATACCAAGTGCAAATAAATAAGTATACATAGGCCTACAAACAAACATAGATTAATACATGTATTAATTCTTTAGGATGTAATATTGAATCTCATAAACAAAAGAGTTAAGTTTAGACAAATAATTAATAGTTCTTCCTTTCCTAGACACCTCCCACTCCCCAGGTAGAGTACGTCTGTTCTGGTCGGCGGCAGTCTTGTCACTAGCATTGCTCTGGATAGGCCTACCATCCGTGACATTTTTTCTTATCTGTAAGTTGTTTTATACGTGAGAGCTCTGCATAGCCTACACTTTATACGACGTCTGAAAACTGGTTTTATCGCTGGAATTGGGCCTGGAGCGCCTCTATGTAGCTATCTATATAGATGCTATATAAGTTCTGTAAATGAAATTTCTTAATAGTAGGCCTACCCTAACGAAAATCTCTTCAATCATTTCGTTCATGCATGTAACGTGACATACGCTTATTCCTTTGTTTATATAGAAAGGTGAAGCAGAAGCTGTCATAATTAGACACAGAAGAGAATCTGGCGATTCCGGATGGAACAAGAGTCAAAACACACGATCCTCCGGTTAGACATACGATACTTATTACATCATATACTAACTTGAGACTAATTGCGAATTAGAGGTTAATCTAGACACGTCTTCCAGTAATATAAAACTGTTAAAATTCGCATGCACTTCATTTTCTAAAATTATAGGCTAAGAATGTTGTCTGTGGGCGTATCCAATTCAAGCTGGCAATCCTCACTATGCAAGTACGGGCAATTCATCTGTCATCCTACCTATACCATGGTCGCGACATGCAACTGATAACAAAGGTCGCTAGACTAGCTCCTCTCTTAGATCATAATCCGCTGGAAGTAAATTGTGTCTTGTTCCTGGTCGACGTCCTGTGTTTGACCGGTGTTTATGACGATTGCTGTTGCATCCCTATGGAACTCGCTGCTGCCTTCTTATATCCACAACTCCATTAGTGAGACTGATTTCCCCCTTACCCTCTTCCAGTCTACCGCATATGGCTCAAAATGGCTGATCCGCTTCAATGTGCACCTATGAACTTGTAAGGAGGATATCAACAACTAACAGCTTATTGTATCGTATAGTTAATGATGACTAATCTCGATTAGAAACACATGAACACATAGGATTGTGCTAATTGCATGTACTTCCATCTAAACTCTCCTCCTATGAAAAAAATTGTAGTCTTTCTGGCTCCAAGTGGAATGACGTCTGATTTACAATATTATTTTGATTCACATTCATAATATTATAATGATCAAGTCCGTGCGTTGAAACATCCATTTTTACTTTTATCATAAGGCGGCGCTGTATACACTCGCTGGGGTCGAACTGAGTGTCCCTTCGGATCCACAGCCGTCTACAGCGGAGTGGCCGGTGGAACGTTCTTTGAGAGCACCGGAGGAAGCAGCAACTACCTCTGTCTCCCGCTGGATCCAATCTGGGGAGCGTACAACGAAACATATCCAAAGCATTCCAAGATTCACGGAGCGGAATATCAAAATCCTCTCTTCGGGTTCAATCTAGAAAATGTTGGGCTTCGTCCTCTCCACGATAACAATGTTCCATGCGTCGTCTGTCACAGCGAAACGAGGACGTCCATTGTTATGATTCCAGCGAGAAACCTCTGCTACAATGGTTGGCAGTCGGAATACAGCGGATATCTGATGTCGGGAGCGCTCATTCACAAAGGACGAACGGAATTCATTTGCATGGATGGAAGTCCTGAAGCCGACTCAGCCGGATATCGCGACGAAAATGGAGTTCTCTTCTATCAAGTGGAAAGCACCTGTGGCTCTCTTCCATGTCCACCTTACGTTCAGGGCAGAGAACTTACATGTGTCGTGTGCGGGAAATAGACATAGCAAGAGTTTAGGCCAACCTTCGTTACCATAAACAATCTCTATTGACTAACATTTTCATACTGCATCATAAACTATGCCTATGCGTGTTCATTAATATCAACCTTTTGCCCTGCAGTCCTGAACGATATAACTTAACAAAGAAATATGCTCACTGACAATAAAATCGTTAGGAAATATCATTTCTTAACCATTAAAAAGTTAAAATTAAACATATCTCTGGACTTCGAATATATTTTTTGTAGCAGATGACTTGACCGTTTCTGTGTAGATAAGTAAAAAATATCGTGGTATTCCATTGGCTGGTATGGCATGGGAGTGTCTCGATCTACTCCACTCAACAGCTGCAGTTGAAAGGGTTTTAAAGATAGGCAAAAGGTTAAAGAATAAATTATGTCCTTGGCAGCAAACGGGGGTGTTTCCGGTCCAAATGGTCGGCCAACGACGAGAAAAACCTGTATTGCAAGGTCGAAGTGCGAACGAAAGGGACGAGCAAGTCACCGTGGACTACAGAACGCAGGCCGAAAGCAATAAGTCTTACAGCAGTTCTCATAAATATGCGGGTGCAATACCGAGAAGTCAGTGCCAGACAAAGGCAGACTGATTGTATGAACTCCAAGAACGGAAATAATTTCATCTGCTCCCATAGATCAGAAACAGTAAACGTCGGCTCCTTTTATATAGCGCATGCAATCTAAAGTCGTATCATTTCAGACAGCTTATTGAATCTAATAATGTCGTAGGGGTCCTGCTGTAGATCGCGTTCAGATCCGTAACTGGGATTTTTATTTGGGGTTGGGGTGGGGCCAGGGCCGTGTTTAACATAGGTCCATTCGGTGCGGTGCACCGAATGCCCCTGTAGGGCTGCCAACCGTCCCGGATTCGCCGGGACAGTCCCGGAATCGGCCCTATTGTCCCGTGTCCCGGGCTGACCCCAAATTGTCCCGGAATTCGATGAGGTCTGACGTTCACTCAGGATTGTATGTTGGACGGCGCTAGATTCAATTAAGTCTTTAAAACTTTTGGGATCACTGAACGTCTGAAACTCGATTGTTTCACTTTTGTCATAAATAGGCATATAAAGTCAGTCATGTACTCCAATTTCTGATGCTTTTAACGATACAGTTTTCAGCATAATGAACTACCTATATTCTAGGCCTATTAATCGTAATTGCCTATAAGCGCCTGATCTTGCTGAACTTTTGTCGAAAATAAATGTTAGCACGATAGGTGATAAGTTCTATGAAATTTTACGCAGTGAGATGAAGCTAGACCTACTTAAAATGTCAGCAACTCAGCAGAAGTAGGCTTACAAGTTCTGCTCTGTCGCCGCAGATCCAGACTTCTCCAATTTGCGTGTAGGCCTAATATTATAGGCCTATGAAATTTGCTCATGCTGTACTCATAGACGTCACGTTATAAGCCTGACAATAGCCTAATTACTGGAATTTATTAACCGTTTTCTTCTTGAAATCGATTCAGATATTAAAACAGACTTATCTTTTGATGTTTACTATTGACGACTATTTCAGTAGACTGTAGAAGTGCATGTGGTCCCACATTTTGAACATGAGCAACATTTGTTGCATAATTGTGTACCTGGTATTCCTTTTATGTGGACGAATAGACCTACAAGCCTATTGGTAATGGCCCATCGAGTGACTGCGGGCGTCCCGGAATGGCAAAGTCAAAAGTTGGCAGCCCTATGCCCCTGAGCCGAGAGTTTTGTTGCCATGGGCCAAATGTCTTAAATTGCGAGTCTCAGTGTTACTTAAACGTTTTGTAAAATCAGTAAGTGTAAAAAAACATTAATTCCACTAATTTCACGAACGTTGCCTACTTGCTTACTGACCCGCCACAGCCGACAAACCACGTAGGCTAGCCTATTGAACAGCGGATTTTTTTAAAATTGCTAATCTTGTAAGACTGCCGAACGGCAGTTTGCCCCTGCTGTAACACTTTGCACCGACGCTCGAAGAGCCTTAAACACGGCCCTGGGTATTCGGACGTAGATAAAACTTAACTTTACGATTTGTAACCAAAACAGTATTGAGCATAGCGTAGGTATATAAAGTGTTTTAAGATAAGCATTCCAGGTTCTTTCAGTCTCAGTATTTTCCATTCAAGGCTTCTGTAGCCTGAAGTATTAGCCTACCTGTCCGGAATGCAGTATGAAACACCTTACAGTTAGCTTTCAAGGTGTCTGATGTCTCAGACATAATTTACATCTACGACTATTTGACATTATTTTTCCTACTCGCTACTCGTACAGAAATCGGTTTTAACTCCTATCATCGATATTATTTGCTCTGAACTAGGCTACATATTGGCCATAGACAGGCAAATTCCTGATTAACCGATAACAGATAAATTTGGAGTACGAACGGAGAGTCAGAAGACAATATTATTAAAGTCTGAACAACTGTTGCCGGTGTCAAGAAATTGAGCATTCCCCAATCGTAGACTCCCAGAATGATGAAGAGAAGCTGAAACCCCAATTCATGTGTTTATTTTTGCAAATAATTAACATCCATTTGCTTTGTTTGAGTATTGCCACTAAAAGTTCTGTTATGCTTATTCCTACTAACTAACTTTGATTGCTTTGGTTTTAGAGAACTTAGAACATTTAGAATACTTAAGAACACTTAGTAACACCCAGAGCCACTAACTAAATTCGAGTTGCCTTGCTCGGAACATTGTTTAGGACACTTAAAACATTTAGTCATGTAACGATCGTGGAAATTCCGATCGTTAATTATAAATTTGCGGCCTAAAAACGGTTTGCGGCCTAGATTCGCGGCCTTGCTAAATTTGCGAGCGGTCCTCGGAGTTTAACTCCTTTTTGGAACTGACCGCCGGAGCAGTAATCCTTTTTAGCGGAAAATTTGCATTGCGACACTCTATTTTTAGATCGGCGGCAACGCAACCGTTTTGATTGGACCTCCACGGTCACGGGACTCTCACGAGTCACGTGACGTCGTCTCTGGTTGGCTGGAAACAGCTAGATCGGCAGACGGAGGAAAGGTTTCGATGGTACAACATCTCCGTGCTCGTGTCGACGAAATTATTGTTGAAATTGAATAAGTTTGCGATTTGTATTAAGACGGAGGAAAGGTTTCGAGGGTGCAACATCTCCGTGCTCGTGCCGACGAAATTGTTGATAAAAAATAAGAAGAATTCTGACAGAAATTTCATTGAAATAATTCGTTTAATAATTCAACGGACGAACGAGATATTGAAGACACTTCTGGTTAAGACCGTAGAGTCTGGAGGAAGTTTTACGCTAAATTGTCGACGAAATAGAACTGAAATTCTTCCGTGGTAAATTCTCTGGTAGACGATCCCTTGTGACCGCCATTGTCGTCATTGCCGATCGCTGCAATAACAATTACTGGAGGGTAGAGAAGTATCACTGTGGTTTTTATCTGATTCCTTAACCGAGAAACTTGAATAAGTGTAATCTGTGAATAATACTTTGGCAGTGTGCAGTGTTGATAGATAATTAGCAACGAATGGATCGTCTGCAATAATTAATTAGATAATTGATTGAGTATAAATTGATCAGATAATAGTGAACAATTCTTTCAGCAGAGAAACGCGCCTGTAAAACTGATATAAGATTTAACCTTCATAAGCCTAAAGTGTTTTACTGAAATAATCAGAGTAAAGTTAGCACATGTATTAGAAACGTGTAATAATTAAGTCGTGTAGTTAAATCTGACGGAACAGACTCTGAATAGTGAAGATTGTACAGCGTTCGAGAACGTCGCTTTTAATTTCAACTATTGTTAAACATTGACAAAGTTTGTCAACTGCAGTTAAGATACGTTTGCTTAATTAAATAATCTAAACGAGTATTGAATTACTTTGACTTAAGATAACCCTGAAATGTCCGAGGTATCTTATGAAGACGAGGTGGAGGAGAATAGGGAGGAGAATGAGGAAGGAAAAACCCCGGATGATAATGACCCCGAGGGGATGAGTAAAACAGGAGTCGTTGAACTCCTACAGTCCTTCACAGGCACACTCGCAGAATTTATGGAGCGCCATGATTCTCAAATAGAGTACCTAAATAACGAGATAAGTCAGTTGCATGAACGCCCGGGTCAGTTTATCCCTTCTTCGAAGGAAGGTGAGGTAGTTTCGGAACGGCTAAGGGAAGTGGTAACACCACTAAAGGAAAAGGGGATCCAAAAACCTGTTGGAGCGGATTCGAACCCTGACGACCTTTATGCAAATGAGGTCGTTGCTCTCAGACCGAGAGCCGCTGAGCTGTATGTCCCTTCCACTCGAGCTATCCTTGGTACCTGTGTAAGACAACCCCGGCCTGAAGTGGTGGAAGCTACCCTCCCTTACGGCCAATCGGGAATTGACTCTGCCCTGGCACATACCGTAGAAACTGCTGAGCCTGCTTATTTTGCATTATCTTCGGTTCCCCTCAATTCACGGACGCCGCTCCAACAGCGTGGCACCTCGTTTGGAAACACCTGGCAGTTTCCGAAAACGGGGGTCGCGACAGTCACTCTATATTTTTATTGGACCATAAATTTCTCAATTATACACATTTTTCAATAATTAGGGCCCTAAAGCGATGCCGGTGTCATGAAAAGGATTATCCCCTCTGAAAGCTATCCGGGGGGATGAATTAATCTATCCCCCCGGATGGAATGAACCGGTCTAGACTATCCGGGGGGATAAACCATTCTATCCCATTTTTTGAAAAATGCGTATAATTAAAAAATTTATACTCTATTCAAAATTTAAAGTCACTCTAATTGTTTTAAGTGACCTAAGGCTTCCTAAGCAATGCTCAGAGAAAAGGCAACTCGGAATTATTTAGTGTCTCCGAGTGTTTTTAAGCGTTTTAAATGTTTTAAGTGCTATAAAACCAAAGCAAAACAAATTATCTAGTAGGAATAAGCATACCTGTTAGTGTCATTGTTCAAAACAGAGCGGTTGAAAATTAATTTGCAAAAATAAATGCACGCGGAAGTGTTATTTTTGACTTTTCCTCATTTTGGGGGATACTATTAATATGGGGATACTCTATTTCGTGACACTGGCATTATGGATATAAAATTACATTCTGCGCATAATTATTGTAAATTTTGCTGCATTATAGTCTTGGCGTTTAGCCATCGACATTCTCAGCAATTAAGCGAACCGATTAGTTAATATGTTGTGCATGGTGTAAGCCTACGTGAAGTCTTCTAATGAGTCATTTCGCATATAATTATATACCTGACGACAAAAGATTTGTTGCCTTGCATATTGATAGGCCTAATTGTTTCAATTAACTGAAGAAAACAAAGAAGAAAATTTCCGATTTAATGTTCACAGACTAATGGTATCATTAGGCCAACTTCATAGCAAGGT
The DNA here is from genome assembly GCA_945859605.1 of Lumbricus rubellus. Taxonomy (NCBI): domain Eukaryota; kingdom Metazoa; phylum Annelida; class Clitellata; order Crassiclitellata; family Lumbricidae; genus Lumbricus; species Lumbricus rubellus. The sequence continues at coordinate 5,430,317 of OX243813.1, read as the reverse complement.
GACACATGTTCAGAATGGCGAATAGTCGATAGAATTAATTAAGGTTTTCGTTTCGCAATTATTCCAATTAAAATCACTTTATGCATCTAGTCACAATGTTCTGGTTGAAGTCAGTCTATGCATTCAGCCGTGCATAAGCTCCATATCTTGCCTTTTGACTGCCATTATATAACGTATGCAACTGATGGGTTCCAATAAATACAATAGGAAGGTGTATCTGCCAGAGAAAAAGATGGTCAAACAGTGTTCATGGCTTCGTCACCTCAAGTATCTTCTCATAGTTCCAGTCTTGATGGCCGTTGGCTATGGTTCATATTTATACGGGAAGCGCATGAGCTCACCCGAAAAGGTATGTAGGCTAATAATAATTTCCTGTTTCTTTATAGCCTATACTTAATTCAGTCTCTTTCATCTATACGACGGGTTTTATACTGTCATCTATTCGTTTAGAGAAGTGCGCAATGAATTCACTGTATCCACTGCATTGCTATATAATAATATTGTTGATAGACTTGTGCATCGTCTTCCAGGAATGCGGAAATTGCAGGCTTAGGCCTACTATTAGGCTGGACTCATTGTTCTGCGTTGTTTTTAATACCAAACATTATAAAAGCATAAACGGTCTACAAGACTCTACATTGTGGGCAAAAAAGTGATCCCGTAGGGTTCTCTGCAATTAGCTTGGAGCCTTGGCCAGAACTGTCTCTAAATCAAGATTTACGTAGATCGTGTTAGATGTGACTTTTCAAAATCGCTGTTTGTTACTTTTTGGTTGTGTCATGGTTTTAGATCGTCAAAATGCAGTGGGTGGACTTAGTAACAGTTTAGCTTTTGTTCTGTTTGAATCTGTTTGGTGAATTTGGGTGTTGTGCGTAAATTATGAATTTTTTTTAAGCCTGTAAAACTTTGTAAAGCTTGATTTAAAAATCCTACCTTTGGCCAACGCAATGGCAAAAACCTGTAGGCCCTATAAGGTAGCAGCAAAATAAAACACTAGGCCTACGTATTTCCTGATTATTTGTGTTTTTCGATCATTCTATTCATGATGAAATATCTTTGTGCAGAATGCTGAAGGACAACATGAGAGAAATCGCCGTGCAGTTGGAGACAGTTCGACTCCTGGTAAGCAAATGTGCGCCGCCATGATATGTAACACAAACTTTACGTTAATCGTCAAGAGCCTGAACACAGTACTCACATAATTATAGGCCTATTCCATTATACCACAATAGTAAAAACTCCGCCACTGGTTTGCACTCTGCCAGTGCCAGTCCCAAGCCTGGAAAAATGAGGAGAGTTTGCCAGATGTGTGTCAATACTCTGGCAGTAAAAAAGAAACACGAATGAAACTTGATGCACGAAACACAACACACAGCAAGAGAACGAGACAAATGGAAGGAGATGATCGAAAGAGCATCATGCACATACGGGCGTTGAACCCATGGACATTGATGATGATGATGATGATGATGATGATGACGATGATGACAATAGTAAACAAACTAGTCAATGGGCATTTCAATTGGTGGCATCTTTCAAGCATTCAATTCACGCGTAAAACATCTTTTTTTCCTTTGTGTTATTGTAATAGGTCCTGATAAATTATTCATTATCCTTATTACCTTCATTACAATTTTAGGTACATTAGAGCACTTGGAATGTCGTACGATAGGTTACCCGCATGTACATGCATGACAAAACAAATTGAAGCATAGTCGAATCATCAAGTCAAATCATTTAATTAGGCTATTTAGTGAAAAATCAAGAATAGTACAGCGGTAACACAACATAAAGATTAAAAGCACCGTCACCCAGGAGACCCTGAACATAAATTTCCCAATCTGTGTAGTTCTTATCTGGTGCTTGGACATGATGAGACGTAAGTTGGCCTACTAAACATTGCCTTCCCCCCCCCCGTTATGCCATCCGTGCCCGTTCGTTCAACCCTCCTTACGGACAGGTTACTAACAGGTCGCACCACGAAAAGGTGTGCACGGTGGACTTTGATTCGCCAATCCAGGTCGGTTCCGAGTCTACGCTCCAAGAGGAGTCGTTGGTCGGGTATCCTCCCTGCTGTACTCAATTGAATGAGTGGCAGACGAACCTTTACGACCCCTAATAAATAAACATTCCTTATATCTAATGCGACCTGGTGGCGGACCGGTAACGCGTCCGCTCACGGAGCGGGAGGTTGCGGGTTCGACTCCCGGTAACGACCTTGGGCAAGTTGTTTGCGCACACGTGCCTCTGTCACCAAGCAGCATAATTTGGTACCGGCGTAAGCTGGGAAGTAAACAGCAAGTCCTGCGATACACTGGCCCCGTGTTCAGGACCTTGGGATTCGTCCATTGCTGGCTCAGGGCTATGGAAAAGGAGATGAGCGCCTCCCTATGTTCCTCATGGAACGGGATAGGACTTTACTTTTTTACTATATCTAATAAATACACATTCCTTATATTTTTGGCCTACTTTCAAATTCTAATTCCATATTAATCCTATATTAAATTCGCAATCACATAAACAAAATTATGAATTATAATTTCACGTTCATATAGAAAATCTAAAATGATTTTCTGTAACAGTAGGCCTATAGCCTAAAATAGCAGGTTTAAACGTGACGCTGGGGTATGTATACATAGGTAGGTCAAATAAACGCCACGAAGCGTTACAGGGTGGGCAAAAAAGTCACTTTCGGCCAAACGTAATTATGAAATGCCACTATAATATAATATCTTATCTTATGTATTAATTAATTAAAAAAATTCGTTGCATTAGGCCTATAGTCTTAACGCGTAACGATCGACTCTCAGCAAGCGAATCTATTACTTGCAATGTTGTGAATAGTAGACGCGAAGCGTTCTAAAGAACCACTGCGCATTATATTGTCGATGGCGACAAATGAAATGCTGCTCAGCATAATAATAGGCCTAATTGTTTCAATTAACTGAAGACCGAAGAAAAGTAAATTTCACTTTTAATGTTCACAGACTAATTATACTATTAAGCAAACTTCATAGCAAGGCGACACATGTTCAGTATGGCGAATAGTCGATAGTATTAATTAAGGTTTTCGTTTCGCAATGACTCCAATTAAAATCACTTTATGCATCTAGTTGCATTGTTCTGGTTGAAGACAGTTTATGCATTCGGTCGTGCATAAGCTCCATATCTTGCCTTTTGACTGCCATTATATAACGTATGCAACTGATGGATTCCAATAAATACAACAGGAAGGTGTACCTGCCAGAGAAAAAGATGTTGAAACAATATTCATGGCTTCGTCATCTCAAGTATCTTCTCATAGTTCCAGTCTTGATGGCGGTTGGTTATGGTTCATATTTATACGGGAGGCGCACGAGCTCACTCGAAACGGTATGTAGACTAATAATAATTTTCTGTTTCTTTATAGCCTATACTTAATTCAATCTCGTTCATCTATGCGACGGGTTTTATACTGTCATCTGTAGACCTAAATTAAATAATAATAATAGTAGGCATATTCGTTTAGAGAAGTGCATGAAGTGGAATAGGCAGATCATTGAGTTAATCCCGAGCGCCAATCACTGGTTCACACGGAGTATCAGCAACTGATAGCCTACATGAGGATGGCTGACCAGTAATCTTCATCACCAATATTATTGTCTTTATACCGACAGCAAGGTAGCAGCCAAATCAAACACTAGGCCTACGTATTTAGTGATTATGTGTGTTCATAATGAAATATCTTTGTGCAGAATGCTGACGGACACCAGGAGAGAAATCGCCGTGCAGTTGGAGACTTTTCGACTCCTGGTAGGCTAAGCAAAATTAATGTGAGCTGCCATGAGATGTAAAACAAACTTTACTTTAATCGTCAAGAGCCTGAACTTAGTACCCACATAATTTTATTCCATTAGTGATTAAAGCACAGTAGTAAGCAAACCATTCAGTGGGCATTTCAATTATCTTAATCCAGCATTCAATTCACGTGTAAATACGTCTTTTGTTCCTTTGTGTCACTGATCATATTACAGGTCCTGATATTTAGTATCCTTATTATGTTCACTGCAATCTCAGGTAGGCCTACATTAGAGCACTTGGAATGTGGTAAGATACCAGAATAGATATATACATGCATGACAAAACCAATCAACGCATACCGTAGTTGAATAATCAAAGCAAATCATTTATTCGGTGACAAATCAAGAATGGTAACACAACATAGAGATTAAGAGTGCCATAAACATGAATTTCCCTATCTGTGTAGTTCTTATCTGGTGCTTGAACATGAGACGTAAGTATTAAAGAAGGTTAATGTAGATAATGGTAATCACATTGTCACCAGTGTATTGCAAGTCAAGAAAGTACCAAACTCACAAGAGGACAAATATAGGATCAACTGAAAGGCTAAAAAGGGTCATGGGCTATAAATGGTTCAACGCGTTACGGGTATGGTCTAAAACATAATTTGCATAAGCTTATAATAATTATGTGCAGACTCGTGAACTTATAATAATTAATGACGAGCTCATGAAGTTGCAAATAGGTCTATTGATTGGAGATCTGTAATGTATGAATGGGTGACCCGTCATAATAGCCTCGTCAAAACAGCCCCGTCAAAACAGCCCCGTCATAATAGCCCAGCGACAAAATAGCCCCGTCATAATCGCCCAATGACAAAACAGCCCAGAAAAATTCAGTTCCCGACAAAATAGCCCCGTCAAAATAGCCCCGTCAAAATAGCCCCGTTAAAACAACCCGTGTAAACAGTTCCGCGAAAACAGTCCAGTCATAGACGACACGGACAACTATTTCAGATATATAAAAACATTCATCCAGCTTCCATTTCTTGAGCTTTTTATCATTCATCAACCTTCTATCTAAGATCTATAAAACCTTCATCCAGCTACCATTAAATTTTCTGAAGCGTTTTATCTAGATCAATTTTTTTTAAAGGATCTAATTATTAATCGGAGCTGGATGAAGGTTTTATGGATCTTAAATAGAAGCTGGATGAATGATAAAACGCTTAAGAAATGGAAGCGGGATGAAGGTATGTATATTTTAAATAGAAGCTGGATGGATGATCAAACGCTTGAAAAATCGAAGCTGGACGAAGGTTTTATAGATTTTAAATAGAAGCTGGATGTATGATAAAACGCGAAGTTCGTTTACTAACGCGATCATTTCCGGAAGTCATCTTAAACTTTAGGCTACAAACATTATTTTCATCAATTCGGCGAAAGGACTGCATCCTTAAAAAGACGTTAATTTCGTCGGTCTATTTTTTCACGAAAATCGTGTTATTCCGCGACTTTGTCGGACCCCGACAAAATAGCCCCGGGCTGTTCTGACGGGGCTATTTTGACGGGGCTGTTTTGTCGCTGGGCGATTTTGACGGGGCTGTTTTGTCGTTGGGCGATTATGACGGGGCTGTTTTGACGGGGCTGTTTTGACCGGGCTATTATGACGGGGTGCCGTATGAATGACTTAATAATGAACGAATCAACAAAATACAGTCAATCAAATTTAAAAAAATAACTAGTGAAAAGGCACTTTTACTTTGGTGACCTAAACAGATGTCTTGCTAAATATCAGGGTAACTTTACAAAGTGCTATGTTTGAAAAGGTGGAGCAACGTACGTGCGATGGGGTCGTACCAAATGTCCTCCAGAAACCGAGACAGTGTATAGCGGAGTTGCGGGAGGCGCGTCCTACGACACAACCGGAGGAGGCAGCAACTACCTATGTCTTCCAATGCAGCCAATCTGGGATATGTACAACGAAGCCGTCGTGAAGGGATCAAAACTCTACGGAGCTGAATACGATGCCCCATCCACTCTCACCCTGGACAACGTTGAAGGACGACCTTTGCACAACAACAACGTACCATGCGCCGTCTGCCGCAGTCTCACGAAGACATCGGTCGTCATGATTCCAGCAAGAAACCAATGCTACGACGGATGGAGAGTGGAGTACACCGGTTACCTTACGTCGGGGTATTTTGGCTCTGCGGGACGTACGGAATTCGTTTGCATGGACAAAAGTCCGGAAGCAGACCCGGCTGGATTTGCAGACGAGAATGGAGCTCTGTTTTACCAGGTGGAAGGCGTCTGTGGATCGCTTCCTTGTCCACCGTACTTTCCGAAACGTGAAATAACGTGTGTCGTCTGCGGAAAGTAATAATGTATAGCCTACGTATGGCAATGCAACATGCCGAATAAGACTACAATCTCTTCATGCATGCCCCTGTATCGGATTTTAATTGTTTTCCACTAAATTGTCCAAACTTCAGTCTATTATAAGACATTATTAATGTGTCTAAAATCTAAATCGTTATTAAAATTCCTAATCTATATTAAAATTTCTTGATCTAGACACTGTATTAAAATTATTCCAAAGCTCACTTTTTTGGTTCAACACGCATCGACAACTTAAGAAAATCGATAGGCTTCTTGTTGGAAACTTCCTTCAGTTTGCCTTTTCTGCATTATCGGTCGTATGTTGCTCAGAAGTCTTAGCTGACTGTTGCTCTGGACATCTCTCTCACGTTCTCTCTACATATCACCAATCACACACGATCTTTGTAATTTGTATTACCAATTTTATGCGTGTCAAGACCATTCACAGACCTGTCACTTAATTCTTCCACTCTGCGGTCTATGATTCATGCACTTGTCTGCTCTAGACTTGACTGTCGCAACTCTAATCCTATTATAATAGGCCTTTCATAGATTCTTCTGGCTCCTATCCATTCTGTCTTAGAGCTGCTGATAAATTGGTTGCTCATCATCCTAAATTCTCCAACATCTTCTTGTACGTGGTCAATGAACTACAGTACTACACAGATCTACAGCCCGTATTCAATTCAGAATATTGTTTTGGTCCTCAAGTTCAAAGTGGAATTCGCTTTGTGATAATTTACCTCAAATATCTCATTCGCTCTCATCATTCTGCAGCTTCTCTCCGACATCTCCGATTTTCAAACCGGAATTACATCTTTGTCCCGCGATCAATGGCCACTTGGCCCGCACTACGTAATTATTTTGCCACCATTGGGCCGTCCTCTGCATGGAAGGAACACCCGTCTCTTAAGTGTTTCCATTCTGTCTAGATTTGTTTCTTCATCTCTCTCTGTAACAAATATTTCTTCTCTCGGGGTATTCATACTGGAAGATCTACTGAATGGTTACTACTGCGGTCTGCGATATAAGTTAAAAAATGCCCTGGCCCTTTAGAATGATAATAATAGGCCTACTACCAAAAAATCGCCTAGTGCGCCTCAACGGGATGCAATTTTCTTACAAATTTCCTTCAAGCGACATCAATGGGCGCTTTGTTCTATATTAGACCAACTGCAGTTATATCATCGTCCACTAGGTAAGAAGTTTCCAGACTTTGGGCCTTGGACACCTTGCATTTCTAGACATGACTCGTGGACTTGAATATTTGAAAGAAAGTATTTATTACGTAAATTAAATTTAATCGTTCCAGAGACGGAGTTGAGTTTCGCTTCGTTTCAAGCAACAAAACATTTGGAAACGTTTTCGTGGAGCTTCGTCGTATCCGCGGACACTCTTGGTTCACGAACAGAGTTTGGAGACGTACTAAAATTTCTTGTCCTAGGCATTATTTCTCAAATACGACTAATTTAACATATCTTAGGCAAAGGCAGATTTTGAGCCAACTATCATCAATTAACTTATATAGGCCCTACAGTCAATCCTAGTCTCTGACTGCACGTTCATTTTTTGCATGAGGAATGTGATTGTGAATGACTTCAAAGCCTAAGGTCTATAAATTACAAGCGTTCAACTCCATACAATACCCCGATGGCAGGCCAAAAGTCTTCGATAACGTTTCTACGGCCAACCAACCCTCTCTACCCTCTCGTCATGTCTTAGTCTTCTTGACCCCAGTAGGCCTTGCAGAACATCTCAGGTTCTCTCAACCGAGTCATGTGTAAAACTGCACCACGTCACTGAAGTCTGAATACCACATTTTTAAGGTTCTTCCACCATCCAATAAATACATTTTCCTTAAATTTTGGGCGTAAACTGTAAAGTTCTAATTCACATAGGCTACTGGCTCCATATTGAATCCAAAATAGGCCTAACATATGAATCATAATCGCGCGTTCAAATAGTAGCCTAAATCTAAATTCTAAAATGACTTTTCATAACAATAACCTAAAATAATATTCCTATAATACGAGACGCTGGGGTTAAGTAGGTCAAAAGAAACGCCACGAAGCGTTACAGGGTGGGTAAAAAAATCATTTTCGGCCTAACGTAATTATGAAGTGCCATTGCAGTATAATATCCTATCCTATGTATTAATTAACCCATTAGTGCCCGACGTCCGTTATAAAGGACGCTCAGAAAACACGTTGGCAAAATTAGAGCTAACTGTATAATATAGTCATCACTATTTTTTAAATTGGTGGGTCAATTGGCTACAGATTCCACTATTTTGATTGCCGGATTATGTGGATTAGAAATATTTTATTGCTTGTGCTAATGTGTCTATTGCAGCATGTCTAAAATCCTCGCTACCCTTAGCTATTATATTTATGTTTGGTATTGAACGAGGAGGAATTTAGAGAAAGTGTAAATGTTGTTTGTAGTGGCCATAGTGGTCAATATCCTGACAAAATATTATCCCAATTGCCGCAAGTTTTCCAAAGGAAATTTCGATTGCAATGTAAGCGTCCTTTATAACGGACGTCGGGCACTAGCCCAGAGATGACGTTTCCTACAGTACGTCTCTATGCGCCATTGTTCCAGCAATTACCGCCGTCGTTGCATTACTTGTAATAATTTTTTATGAAGAAAGCATCAGCCTACAGTTTATTCAGACTGGCGACTCACTATTTTGACATGAATATTGTAGACTTTTGCACTTCTGACATGAGTTTGGGTACGGTGGGGCATGTAATGAAGGAGCATGCACTTGAGGAACATGTACACAGGTCAATTTACCTTGAAACCCATGCAGCCAGGTGCAAAGAACTAGTATCACGCCGCACTACACTGATTATTTGCTGGCGTGATCACTGTGTTGTAAGAAACTTTTACCCCCTCCCTCCCGAGAGGAGACCGGACTCAATCCCTGTTCGTCCTCTCCTCGGCCGACCATCCCCTCCCGACGTAGGCTTTGGCTCATTTCTGATTTCCCCTGTTTTGCACTTGGTTCAAGATGCGCCCCCTGTATAGAACATAATCCTAGTAGGCCTATTGTAGTTAGTCTTCAGTGCACGAACTTTTAGGATGGTGGACGAGGGTCGTGTGCAGGGATAGGTCACACTCACACAGTCATAAGAAAGCCATGTCTGTTTTTCAAACTTCCATGTCTCTTCTCTACAATCAAGGCATGGGCGATGTGTTGATATGTAAGATAGGCGCGATGCTAACATGATATGAATCAGGCAACGGAAATTGTGATGTCCAATCAGTCTACCTGTGTGACATAGCTTGGTATCTCTTACAAAGTTTACTAAGGCAGCAGAAGTTTGAATCAAGGCAACAGATGTAAGTGTACACAAGGGTCATGGCGTACCATCCAGTACTCAAGTGCTTGGCGTACCATCCACCCAAGGTCAACGTGCTGCTGCAGTCCTGTAAGCCTGATGTACAATGCGATGGTAACAATCATTGGATTGTACTAGAAAACATAAACTGCAATTGCAAGGCTTAAGAAATGTGATGGAAACCTTTATCCTTTAGCCACAAGTACTATCACAATACATGAAACGCTCGTGAATAAGCTGGTGCCCTGCACTTGACATTAGGTAAATGAAGATAATTAGCTAATGAAGTAAATAGATGTTGCAAATCATCAAAAACATTCACCAAGCATTGTATGAAATAAGAAGAAGGCTTAATTCTCAATGGCAACCTAAGCACTGGGCTAGTGCCCGACGTCCTTTAAAACGGACAGTATGGAAAGTACTCTTAATGTAGCAGGAATCAATAAATAAGTTACCAGCCATGTTACTGCACCAAGTTGTTGAGATTACTGAAAGCACAACTTAATTTGTTGGGTTTTACCACTTTGGGCACTAATGGGTTAATATAAAAAAATTCGTAATTCGTTGCATTTGGCCTACAGTCTTGACGACTAGCGATCGACTCTCAGCAAGCGAATCTATTACTTACAATGTTGTGAATTAATACTAGACGAGAAGCGTTCTAAAGAGCCAATGCGCATTATATTGTCGCAGGCGACAAATGAAATGCTGCTCAGCATAGTAATAGGTCTAATTGTTTCAATTAACTTAAGACCGAAGAAAAGTAAATTTCACTTTTAATGTTCACAGACTAATTATACTATTAGGCAAACTTCATAGCAAGGCGACACATGTTCAGTATGGTGAATAGTCGATAGTATTAATTAAGGTTTCGTTTACCAATTACCGCAATTAAACTCACTTTATGCATCAAGTTGCAGTTTCTGGTTAGAGCCAGTCTATGATTTCAATCGTGCATAAGCTACATTTCTTGCGTTTATAGTGTATTCATAATTATAACGTATGCAACTGATGGATTCTAATAAATACAACAGGAAGGTGTGTCTGCCAGAGAAAAAGATGGTTAAACAGTGTTCATGGCTTCGTCACCTCAAGTATCTTCTCATAGTTCCTGTCTTGATGGCGGTTGGTTATAGCTAGTATTTATACGGGAAGCGCGCAAGTTCACTCGAGACGGTATGTAGAAAAAACGGAAATCCTCGTCTTTCTTAGGTAAGTTAGTTCATTGAAGCTGAAGTATCAACTACTTCGTTTCATATGCTCGATACATGAGAGTGGCTGACCAATCCTCTTCCTCACCGCCCGTTCTTCTACCGACAGTCTTCCCAATATGAAGCTGAGTTTGCAAAACGACTCCAGTGATAAGGAAATATTTAATTTCATTCATTCATTTCAGACATTTATATAGCGCCACTTCAAGAGTGTCTACTCAGAAGCGCTCCCGACCCAACCACGGCTAAAGAGAACAGTCTTTAGAGCAGAGTAGAACGAAGTCTCAAATGCTGTAGGCATTAGACGTAGTTCCACAGGAAGCCCATTCCAGGTTGCAGGGCCAACGACAGAAAAGGCACGGCGCTGCGCAATAGAAGTGAGTGACCGGAGGACAAGAAGCTCAGCCTGTTTAGAAGAGCGGAGACAGCCACGGCGCAGGACGTTTAGGAATAAAATTCTTCCATTTGTGCCACAGTATTGGCACAAACCGTAGGAGATCGCTTGGGTTGCTTTTTTGTCTACCCTGTTAAGGGTCCCTGCAAAATCAAACACTATGTATTTCCGGATTATGTGTGTTTATCGATCATTCTATTTATGATGAAATGTTTTTGTGCAGAATGCTGAAGGACACCAGAGGAGAAATCGCCGTCAACCTGGAGAACTCCCGATTCCAGTACCCACGGTAGGACTCCCGAATCCAGTACCCACGGTAGACCTCCCGAATTCAGTACCGGTAACTGCTTCATTTACTGGTAAGCAACTACGCCTGTTAATACTCCGCCTTGAGATTGTGAGACAAACTGCGATAATCGTCAAGATCCTGAACATAGTATTCGCATACCGTAATATATTCCATTCCAACACCGTAGTATATCAACAAAGGAATTGCCATTTAATTGGTAGCAGGAAAATAATATTGACGCTGAGCCGATTTCCGATCTGTTTCCATCAACTGCACATTTCTTAACTCTCAACTTAATCTGTTAATTTTTTTACAGCCAGCATTAAATTCACATGTAAAAACGTCCTTAGTTCCTCTGTACATTTGCCCACTGGTCCTAACATTCATTACCCTTATCATCTTTACAGCAACCTTAGGGTACATTAGAGCACTTGGAATCTCGTAAGATACACAAACATAATGACAAATTAAAGAATAGTAAAATCATCAAATGAAATGATTTATTTAGTGACAAATCAAGAGTAGTAACACGTCACACAAATTAAAAGCATAGTCGCGCAGGAGACCCTGAACATGAATTTCAATATCTGTGTTGGCGTTATCTGTTGCTCAAGCATGAGATGTAGGCTATAGCCTAAGAAATATTGAAGGTCAATATAGATATTGTGAATCAAGTCAAGATTTAAACAAAATGGGAATAGAATAAAATAATAGGTTCAACTGAACGGCTGAACAGGATGCTGTGCTCAGAATGCTCCAACGCGTCAGGTGTATGGTTTTAAAAACATAATAATTTGTATAAGATATTCATTGGCCTACTGGTGAACTTATAATGAGCTTAAACAGATGCAATTAGGCTTACTGATCACAGATCTGCAACAGTTATTATGAATAACTCAATGAATGAATAAATCAACAAAATGCAGTCAATAAAATAGGAAAATAATCATTTAATATCTATCTCTGAAAAAGCACTTCTTCTTTGGAAACCAAATACGAGGTCTATACTTTAAAATGTGTTGTTTTTGAAAAGGTGGAGCAACGTACGTGCGATGGGGTCGTACCATATGTCCCCCAGAAACCGAGATAGTTTATGACGGAGTTGCGGGAGGTGCGTTATACAACACCACCGGAGGAGGCAGCAACTACCTGTGTCTTCCAATGCAGCCACTCTGGGATATGTACAATGTAAGCGCCGTGAAGGGATCAAAGCTCTACGGAGCTGAATACCAAAGCCCATCTACTCTCACCCGAGACAACGTTGAAGGACGACCTTTGGAGGACAACAATGTACCATGCGCCGTCTGCCGCAGTCTCACGAAGACATCGGTCGTCATGATTCCAGCCAGAAACCAATGCTACGACGGATGGAGAGTGGAGTACACCGGTTACCTTACGTCGGGGTATTTTGGCTCTGTGGGACGTACGGAATTTGTTTGCATGGACAAAAGTCCGGAGGCAGATCCCGCTGGATTTGCAAACGAGAATGGAGCTCTGTTTTACCAAGTTGAAGGCGTCTGTGGATCTCTTCCATGTCCACCGTACTTTCCAAATCGTGAAATAACATGTGTCGTCTGCGGAAAGTAGTTATAGCACAGCAATAACACGCCGCTCTGCAGTCTCTTTATACATTTATTGGAGTCATATCGTTTGCCTTTAAATTGGCCAAATTTCAGTCTATAAAACATTTTATGTTTCTAACTCTATATTTAAAAAATTTCAATTAATCTACCAGTACATTAAATTGTTTGATCTAATTATTAAAATTATTCCAAAACTCAACTGATTTGATTTTACACTCATCGACAACATTAAAAAATTCATTTTGCCGTATGCTTCTTGCCGAAAACTACCCTTAGTTTACCTTCTCTGCTAGTGTACATGTGTTATATTAGATTACCTACGCCTTGGACAACTCTACCACTTCTCTTAAATTGTTGGCACAGGTGGAGTTTGGTTTCAGTTCTGTCGCAATGGAGGCCTAAAATATAATTTGGCCTCTTGAGCTTTGGGTGGACGAGCTAGCGGCCGAAGGACGATCGCCGAGGCGCGAAGCGTCGGAGGGGAGAGGTTTTGGGAAGGTATGCGCCCCTTCCCAACCAGAGTTTTTCAATTTCCACATTGCATAATTGCATTGAATAAAATTGTCTTAGTCAGTGCTGGTATAAGAGTGGTCTAAGACTTCAATAAATAAATTTGAAGTAATAACAATTTCAATTTTGAGCCAACAAATTGTAGTGGTAACATTTCAAGCGTACAACTTCCTACAATGCCCCGATGGCAGGCCATAAATCTTCCAGAACTTTTTTCCAGCAATCCAACTCTCTCTACTCGCTCGTCATATCTTAGTCTTCTTGACCCAAGTCACAGTAGCACAACATCTCAGGTTCTCTCAACCGAATGAGGTGTAACACTGCACCACGTCTCTGAAGTCTGAATACCACATTTTTTAGGTCCTTCCACCATCTAAAAAATATATTTTCCTTAAAGTTTGGACGTAAACTTTACAATTCTAATTCACATAGGCTACTAGCTCCATATTGAATCCACAATAGGCCTAACACGTGAATCTTAATCGCGTGTTCAAATGGTAAAGATAAAATGAGTTTTTCATAACAATGGCCTCAAATATTATAGTAGTCCTTTTATACGAGAGTCGAGACGCTGGGGTTGGTAGGTAGGTCAAAGAAATGCTACTAAACGTTACAAGGTGGGTAAAAAATCATTTTCGGCCTAACGTAATTATGAAGTGCCACTGTAATATAATATCATAACCTATGTATTAATTAATTTTTAAAAATTCGTTGCATTACAGTCTTGACGTCTAGCGATCGACTCTCAGCAAGCGAATCTATTAGTTACAATGTTGCGAATACTAGACGAGAAGCGTTCTAAAGAGCCACTGCGCATTATTGTTCCTGGCGACAAATGAAATGCTGCTCAGCATATTAATAGGCCTAATTGTTTCAATTAACTGAAGACCGCCGAAAAGAAAATTTAACTTTGAATGTTCGCAGACTAATAATACAATTAGGCCAACTTCATAGCAAGGTGGCACATGTTCAGTGTGGTGAATAGTCGATAGTATTAATTATGGTTTTGTTTCCCAATTACTGCAGTTAAACTCACTTTATGCATCAAGTTGTAGTGTTCTGGTTAGAGCCGGTCTATGAATTCAATCGTGCATAAGCTACATTTCTTGCGTTTAGACTGTATTTATATAACGCATGCAACTAATGGATTCCACTAAATACAACAGGAAGGTGTATCTGCCAGAGAAAAAGATGGTCAAACAGTGTTCACGGCTTCGTCACCTCAAGTATCTTCTCATAGTTCCTGTCTTGATGGCGGTTGGTTATAGCTCGTATTTATACGGGAAGCGCGCAAGTTCACTCGAGACGGTATGTAGAAAAAACGGACATCCTCGTCTTTCTTAGGTAAGTTAGTTCATTGAAGCTGAAGTATCAGCAAGTCCGTTTCATATTCTCGATACATGAGAGTGGCTGACCAATCCTCTTCCTCACCGCCCGTTCTTCTACCGACAGTCTTCCCATTATGAAGCTGAGTTTGCAATAAGACTCCAGTGATAAGGAAATATTTAATTTCATCCATTCATTTCAGAAATTTATATAGCGCCTCTTCAACAGTATCTACTCAGAAGCGCTCCCGACCCAACCACTGCTTAAGAGAACAGTCTTTAGAGCAGAGTAGAACGAAGTCTCAAATGCTCTAGGCATTATACGTAGTTCCACAGGAAGTCCATTCCATGTTGCAGGGCCAACAACAGAAAAGGCACGGCGCTGCGCAATAGAAGTGCGTGACCGGAGGACAAGAAGCTCAGCCTGTTTAGGAGAGCGGAGAGAGCCACGGCGCTGGAAGTTTAGGAAAGAAATTCTTCCTTTTGTGCCAAAGTATTGGCACAAACCGTAGGAGATCGCTTTGGTTGCTTTTTGTTTACCCTGTTGAGGGCCCAAGCAAAATTAACCCATTAGTGCCTGAATTTTCAAAATCATCTAAAAATATAAAAACTTTGTTGCAAATGAGAGTTTGGACAATAAAAAATAAAAATTCTGCAAAAAATTTTGCTTTTGATGCTTTAGGAGCAAGTTTTTGAAGCGTCCCATTTTGGGGGACGCTAGGCACGAATGGGTACGTGAAGATTTGCATGGTGATATGTACATGTTATATCACTCAAGACTGTTGATACAGTCTAGTTAAGAGATTAGATATATAATTTGCACTCAGAATCATTGAAAATCAAATTTATAAGCAAAATTTCTGCAAAAATGGTATGCCTGAATGCATTTTTATGCAAAATTGTTCACATTTTGAAATGAATTGCTTACACGCAACACATCATAATAATGCTATTCATGTCTCAGATCAACATCCTATAGCAATAGCAACCAATACTGTTGCAGAGAGATTATAAGACAGTTACATGAAGCTGTTTCAAGTGCTAAAGTGCTTTTGACTGGTTTTGTGTAGTAGATTGTTGGCCTAACCCTCTTTATGTGGACCAACCTATCATTTTTCTCAAACTTTCATTCGCACAATGCATCCGAGTTACAACGGATGGAATCTAGTGCTAAAGTACTAGGTGAATTTCATACTTTCTGGTTCATACAGTCAGCTTTCATTTTCCTAATAGATACAGTATGTATTTAGATCCATGAACTGGCCCTCACTTTTCTATATTGAACAGCTCAACCAAAGGAAGTGAAAATCTCCACATTTGTTGGCCTGTATCATCTCAATAGTGGTATATTTTGCTCAACTGCTGTAGCAGTCTCAGAGTGTTAAAGAAGTAGTCATAGTAGCCTATACAACATAGTTGTTGCAATGACCACCCACCACACCAAGTTGAGGACTCATGACCACAACTCCATTATAGGTCTGACTGAGTAAAGTAACCATGTGGTGTATTCAACGGACAGTCTGTGTAGCCAACAAGGCTTAGTTGCAGTCTGAGAGCGGTAAAGAATGGTGAAAGAACCACTATTTGTTAGTAGGAATCAACTGAATTGACAACAAATATGCCTCCTGACTAATCCAGGCTTTGGATCCATGTACCAACTCATCCATATGGTGACATGGATGTGAATCAGAACAAAAGCCAAGTGGTGTATTCAACACAGTACCATGCCATTGACTAGTCATCAGGCCTACCTGAAATTGTAGTAGGCCTAACTGGAAATGTTACAGGAATGTTATATTGAGCACAATGCACAATGGCATTTCTTGAGTTTGGCTGACACCTTACAAAAGAATGACAAATTACATCGCGAATGATTTTTTCTTATTTATTTGAAATAAATTATAATAAATTAAATTACTAAATTTAATTTTCTAGCAATTGCATACAAGAGAATGAATGCATTTTGACTATTATTTTGCACTACATTGCATAGGCCTAGTAGATTCTGGACGATTTCTATCCATGTAAAATATTCATGTAGGCTATACATATATACATAGGCCTGATGTAGCCTACAGTTGAAGTTGCCAATAAATTTTTGTGTCAAATAACATTTTATAACATTTTATAATGCTAACTCTCACTGAGAGTGATACTTCTGCCTACAAACCGCCGTTTATACTTCTTTTCAAACAATTTCTGAATAAAATGTCTTGCAAGATGCAAAACTGCGTGTACTGAACTTCACGTACCCATTCGTGCCTTGCGTCCTCAAAAATGGGACAGCGCTTCAGTGAAAAAATGCATATGTTATATTTTATTAAAATTAATTTTATATAATTATATATGTATTAGTATATACCAACGTTTGTGAAACCAAAGACAGATTTGTAGAAATGCACACACAAAATTTTAAATAAGAAGCGGAATGTCCGCAATGTTTACATTTTCTAAAATAGGTCAATGGCCTGATTAAAAAAAAAATCGGTCGAAAAAAATTTCTGGTGCGCATTTTTTCCCAGAATCACTTAATCAACATGTTGGCATGACGGCTATTACATTAAATTGCATCTTCAATGCATATTTAATTTTCTGTGAATTTTTGAAGTGGTGTCCCATTTTTGGGGACGCTAGGCACTAATGGGTTAAACACTATGTATTTCCAGATTATGTGTGTTTCTCGATCATTCTATTTATGATTAAATGTTTTTGTGCAGAATGCTGAAGGACACCAGAAGAGAAATCGCCGTCAACCTGGAGAACTCCCGATTCCAGTACCCACGGTAGGACTCCCGAATGCAGTACCCACGGTAGACCTCCCGAATCCAGTACCGGTAACTGCTTCATTTACTGGTAAGCAACTACGCCTGTTAATACTCCGCCTTGAGATTGTGAGACAAACTGCGTTAATTGTCAAGAGCCTGAACATAGTATTCGCATAATATATTCCATTCCAACACGTAGTAAATCAACAAAGGAATTGCCATTTAATTGGTAGCAGGAAAATAATATTGACGCTGAGCCGATTTCCGATCTGCTTTCATCAACTTCACATTTCTTAACTCTCAACTTAATCTCTTAATTTCTTATACAGCCAGCATTCAACTCACATGTAAAAACGTCCTTAGTTCCTCTGTGCTTTTGCCTACTGGTCCTAACATTCATTACCCTTATCATCTTCACAGCAACCTTAGGTAGCCTACTTTAGAGCACTTGGAATCTCGTAAGATACACAAACATTAAGACAAATTAAAGAACAGTAAAATCATAAAATGAAATGATTTATTTTGTGACAAATCAAGAGTAGTAACACATCAGACAAATTAAAAGCATAGTCGCGCAGGAGACGCTGAACGTAAATTTCAATATCTGTGTTGGCGTTATCTGGTGCTTGAGCTTGAGATTAGCCTAAGAAATATTGAAGGTCGATAATAGATATTGTGAGTCACCTTTTCACCAGCGCAAGTCAAGAATCAACCAAAATCTGAAAAGAAAAAACAGGCTTAACTGAAAGGCTAGACAGGATGTTGGACTCAGAATGCTTCAACGCGCTAGATGTACATTGTATGGTTATAAACATAATTTGTATAAAGTATGCATACTCGTGAACTTATAATAAGCTTACAAAGTTGCAACATGTAGGTCTACTGAATACAGATCTGGAATGGTTACACTATAGGCTATGAATGACTCAATGAATGAATGAATCAAAAGTTACAATCAACCAAATAATAAATAATAAATGAACGTCTCTGAAAAGGCACTTCTTCTGTGGTAACTAATGACGATGTATAGCAAAATAGACTTTAAAATGTGCTGTCTTTGAAAAGGTGGAGCAACGTACGTGCGATGGGGTCGTACTATATGTCCCCCAGAAACCGAGACAGTTTATGGCGGAGTTGCGGGAGGCGCGTCCTTCGACACAGCCGGAGGAGGCAGCAACTATCTGTGTCTTCCAATGCAGCCACTCTACGATATGTACAACGAAGCCTTCGTGAAGTTATCAAAACTATACGGAGCCGAATACGAACAGCCATCTACTCTCACCCTGGACAACGTTGACGGACGATCTTTGCACAACAACAACATACCATGCGCCGTTTGCCGCAGTCTCACAAAGATATCGGTCGTCATGATTCCAGCCAGAAATCTATGCTACGACGGATGGAGAGTGGAGTACGCCGGATACCTCATGTCCGGAAACATGAACCATAAGGGTCGTACGGAATTCGTTTGCATGGACAAAAGTCCGGAGGCAGATCCGGCGGGATTTCGAGACGAGGATGGATCTCTGTTTTACCAGGTGGATGGCGTCTGTGGATCTCTTCCATGTCCACCGTACTTTCCGAGTCGTGAAATAACATGTGTCGTCTGCGTAAAGTAATATCGGTTTGGTCAAACAATGCGCGATATTGTAATCGTAAGTCTACTTCCGAAGTAACCTGTGCTTACATGATTGTGTCGGATTTTGATTGTTTTTTCAATTAAAATCGTTTATTTTCAGTCTCTGAAATGTTTTTGTGTTCCTTGATCAATTTTAAATGAAAGGGAGTCCAGTAAAACATACTGCATGAATCACTAGTTTCGACTGGGCTCCAAGTTGATGTAAATTTGCTACAGCTGTCATTTGAAGCGACGTCAATAAGTTTCGTCCTTTGCTTCATAACAACACATGAAGGCCTAACACTTCTGCCTCCATGTGCGTCTCTCTGTCCGTCTACATTGCGTCTTACCTTCTAATTACTTTTGAATCTGACACTCGCCCGGCAGAGAGAAACTATAATTACCCTATGACGCACACCTTCCGCGCCAACGCATTTAGCACACCAGGGGTCCAATGGACCCCACCAATAACATGGGTTGTAATTATATCAATGAGATAGAACTTGGGAATGAATGACTGAAATTTATGTTGCACATAGCACATGCAGTCACGGAATAAGTTTGGGTCAATATATATAGGCCTAAAATTAACCCTAGGGCTACCAAAGGGGGGCGCTATCCGCCAATTTTTAGGTTTTTCGAAAATCAAACTTGTTTTATATGGAATAAAAAAATTCAAATTTAGGATTATTTTGGGGGGTTCATTTACACACATTTTGAGGTACGATTTGTGATGATACCCCATACCGTTCAAAAGTTATACCCCATATACCCAAGGTACAAAGAGGGGGGTGGAAACCGCCCTCTTAGATTATCGACTATTTTATCTTATCCGTCATTTAGAATAAAGAGAAAAACATTATACCATTTCATAGAGGGAATGTGGGGCTACATTTTCATACTAAATAGTTTGTCTTTTCATTACCGGAAGTGCTCAAAATAAAACAAAATGTGTGCAAAATGCCGACTTTTTCATAAAATTTTCCTAGCGAGAACTTGTAACTTCCTTAGCAATTTTCACCAGTGGCATAGCCAAAAAACTTGAGGTTTCCATTTTTATGCATGTATGTACATGTATGCATGCATGTATGTATGTACGCAAGCATGCCTGTATGTACGCATGCATGGCTGTATGTATGTATGTGTTTTTTGTATATATTTATGCATGTATATATGTGCACGTATGTAATCTATAAGTATTATTGTATGTATACGATTATGTATGTAAGCTTAAGTATGCATGTATGTACAAATGTATAGTATGTGTGCATGTATATATGTGTGTATGTTTGTATGTATGTATGTATGTATGTATGTATGTATGTATGTATGTATGTATGTATGTATGTATGTCTATATGAATGTATGTTAATACATACATATATGTATATATGTATTGTATGTGTGTAGGTACGTACATATATGCATGAACATGCATACATACACACATACATGTATATATACATGCATAAATCCAATATATACATATACATATATACATAGATACATACTACATACATACATACATACATACATACATACATGCATAATTGCATATACAATACATACATTCACACATACATACATACATATACCTACATACATACATACACACATACATACATGTACATACATGCATACATACTTACACACATACATACATACATACATACGTACGTACATACATACATACATACATACATACATACATACATACATACATACATACATACATACATACATACATACATACATACATACATACATACATACATACATACATACATACATACATACATACATACATACATACATACATACATACATACATACATACATACATACATACATACATACATACATACATACATACATACATACATACATACATACATACGTACATACATACATACATACTTTGCGTATATACATACTTAGGCTGAACCTAAATGTAAACATACGGATATAAACAGACGGATGGGGTAATGGCGGGGCGGAGTGTAAAGTCCGATGGGGAAATGGCTGGGGGGACAATGATGGGGTAATGGTAGGGGCAATGGGCCGGGGGGTTTGTCCTGTCAGGCTGTTCCCATTATGTTATAGTCGATGCACCATGGATCTATCAATGTTGAAGGCTGGGGTCCGTTGGACCCCAGGTGTGCTAAATATGCCCTAGGTGTCTTTCTCAATTTTTTCCAATTCAACCAGGGGGGCTACAGTCTCCCTACTTTTTTTACATGTAGGGGGATGAATTCTTGAGGAATTTGAATTATTTCAGATTTTTACTACTTATATCAATAGAGATATAACAAGTTGTTGCACCTCTGGGGTCCAATGGACCCCAGGTGTGCGTTACAGGGTTAGGCCACATCTCGCACCTCTCCCGTCGCCCTGCGAAAGATAGAACCCGTCAACTTAATAAAGCCTAATTAAGAGCAACGGTCGAGTTTTGTAAGTAGATGTTAAAGTGCGTTTATTGGCGCAGTTAGACAAATTTGGGTCATCTTTAAATTCTTCGATTTCCTAGTTTATAAGTAGAGCAGTGTTGAAGTGTTGGAACAATTATATTGCTGAGATGAAATTTTAAAATTAATTGAAGTGCAGAAATTTTAAAAAATTTAAAAATGGGGGAATGTAGGCTACAACTCCACCCATTGCGCCCTGTGACTCGACACTCGTCCATCGGATGCTCTTCCTCCATCCTACAAGCCTTGATTTCCCTCGCCACAGATTGTCTAAAATCGCTAGATTAAACAACATTGCGTATACGGAATAAATATTCCATTCCAACAAGTACGGTAGCCTAATCACACAATAATTATTGAACCCGCAACTACATGCTCATGTCGTCGACCAAGTGAATTATCTATGCAATGTAGATGACTGCGTTGACACACTATGAAAAACACGGTTATGTATCGGTAATACACTTGGTCGATATAGACCGAATGAAGGTAACGCATCTGTTTTTAAAAAAAACATATTTATAACATCTTTAGAAGTGTGAGCGACGGCGTACCAAACACATCTACAAGATTCCAAAGTCTAAACATGTCTTTTAAAATCTCCAAACTTGCGTTTCTTCACCTAACCAACTAAAGCCACAGATCTCAACAGTTTCGTAAGTTAAAACCATCGCATGCTATTAACTTATGATAAGTGGAGTCCGAACTGCGACCATTGTTTTAGTCCTCGTAGTGATGTTTCATTTATTTTCTGGGAAAAGTATGGTACTATTTCCCACGAATTCGGTCGTACTGTGCGTTTCCCTTCGTCTCTTTCACCTCAACGCTGATTCTGAACAGAAATTGAAGACAACATTCAGAATTTTCTCTCTCAAAATAATGCAGTAATTGGATATCTTTAATTTAACTTCAAGTCTACAGCAAGTAGTGAATATACATGATTATTTCTAATTGAAATAGCCTAAATAGGCCTCCGACTTTCGCAACCACGTAGCCTAATTTGCGCCAAATTCTGGTTCGCAATCTACGGAAAGCAAAAGTCTGGGAGGTGAGCCAGGCATGCATTTTGCAAACGAGAATTTCCTCCAGTAACATCGTGTTGAATAATATTTGGCTATTTATTCTGATAATTATTATTATTACTTCTTTGTCATTATTATGAAACCACAGCGTCACTGAGCCAATCCACAGCATCCCCATCGTCCATCCAACAAACTTGTCCTCTTGCTTCCTCGCTGTAGAACTGCTATGCGGCTGTGGCTCAGTCTAGAACATTTGCCTGAAGTGGCCCCCCTCTTTCCTTCTGTTCGCTCTACAATTCAGTAGGCCTACGTCCTTGTCTCTTCCCAAAACGTGTTTCTTCTCGCGGGGCCTCGTTCTAGAGGCGCTTAATAACTCCTTTAGTACAATACAGCATTATAACAATTTATTATACCCCTTAGTAAGCTCGCACATTTACATTCCATAAAGGAGCATGCGATCAGTTCTTAATTAGGCTATCACTTATCATTGAGGCTCCTATTTCTTTTATATAAATTGATAGCATTGAGCAATTTAAATCTAAGGCCATGTTGAAGGTCCCTCCACAATCAGCGCATAAGTGGACTTCGAACCCTTGCTCTCCGCATTACAAGACGAACCCCAAGTCAGTCGATTACCACCTTACACTTTTGATTGGTAGTAATCGTAATCGTAATCGTAATCTCCAAATATCTAAAGCGCCACTCAAACGCCAGCTTATTCACGAGCGCCAGCTGCAGCCAAGAAGTATTTAGCAGTGGTTTATGAATTGAGAAAAAAGCGCACCCTCCGAAGCAGGCGGCGAACGCGTAGAAGACGCCGGTAATGAAGACGAGGCTGCAGGCAACCACTGTCGCCCAAGTGCGACATATAGGGATCGGCACAATTGATAAGCTGCAAGAAGAACACACCCACACCCGATTGAAGCATAAGCGGTTATCAATTATTATTGGTTAGTTAATTGATATTCCTACCCTTACTTAATAAGGTCTACTTATGATGAGATGGAAAATAAACATTGAATTAGGCTATCATGGCCTACATGATTAAAAAATGATAATAGCCTACTATTTTGACAATATTTTTTTAATCCGTCAATGTAGACTGTATCTGAATCTCAACTCAAAAAGCGAATGAATGTTAATTTTTAAAAATTGTTTATTCAACGATCCGGTTGACAGACCCCAACGGGCTACAATATGTAGGCTAGAGTTATTTTTATTAACATCAGTCTAAACTACTGACATTAAACGCAGAATAGGTCTGGCGTGTGCAATGTTCGGCCGTCTTAACAAGGTGTGGAAGTCAAGCAGCGTGTCGACAGGAACCAAGATGATATTGTATGGAGCTCTGGTGGCGCCAGTACTGCTTTATGGATCGGAGTGCTGGTGCTTGCGCAAGGAGGACGAAAGAAGGCTACTGGTGGCTGAAATGAGTTGGCTGCGGGGAATATTGGGCAGAAGTAGAAGGGAAAGGATCAGAAACGAGAAGACCAGAGAAGAACTGGGAGCGGAGGAAACAATAGTGGACAAGATCAGGAAGAGAAGACTCACGTGGTTTGGACACGTATCAAGGATGGATGACAGAAGATTACCAGCTGCAGCCTGCACGGCAACGTGGAGGGAGGGAGAAGCAGAGGGCGCCAGAGGAAAACTTGGATGGACAACATAAGAGAAGATCTGAAAGAAAGGAACATGGATATGAGGAATGCCATGGATATCATCAAGGACAGAACAGGGTGGAGACGCCATGTAAAGGCCTCATCGTCGGCGCGGCCGGACGGAGGAGAGCAGTGATGATGATGATGATGAAACTACTAACAGAACAGAGCCTGCAATACAACGGCGCTCATAGCAGCCTACAAAGCACGTTTATCCAACGAGGGCTTCGGAAACTGAACTCAGCTCCGCTGATTTCCGTGCCAATGTATTATCCAATGGGCAACCGAGTCGTCTTGGGAAAGGCTCGATCCTTTAAATGTCAACGTCAGATATTTGGTGTGTGATATGACAACTAGGCCTACTCATTAGATACAGTTTAAGCTTTTTCTTTAATATGCAATGACTTGCAATGTCATGAACGTCCATAGCGAGACAATGCATCGTATAAATGTTATAAAATATATAATTATACAGTAATGCATAAAAAGGCTATAATTTATGTACACAAATAATAATAGATTAATAGCACATAATTTAGTATACCCCTCTTTGCCATAATATGTGCGGGCGTACATGGAAATAGATGGCGTGAATGCTTGCACTCACATGATGTAGGTGATTGCCTTTACGACAAGGTTGCAAGTTCTCTCAAGGAATTCGCCGACGGAATTCGTTGCGTAGCAGCAACTGCAGCAGACGGGAGCTTCGACTATGAGCATAAACACCGCCATCACACTGAGAACGAACAGATCAATCAATCGATCAATCAATCAATCAATCAATACTCGTATACTAGCGATAAACATCGCAAGGTTTAGACTGTCGAACTGTTGGAGCAAGCATATGTGAGTACTGGCTGAAGACAAACGCTCAGAGTTTCGTAGTTAAGAGTCTAAGCTTTCGTATAATAATTATGTAGCAGTGACCTCTTCGTGGAGATTATTTTATTCGCAACTTATATTATATTATAATTATTAGGCCTATTTAGGGCCTATTATAATTATAACATAATTTATACTTAATACCACATCGGAATTAGTTGGGTTCTGTCTATACCAGTTGCTTTCTAACCGTGGCTAGGCTGGGAACTTCTCTTACTAGGCTTCTCAATAGGCGCTATATAAAGTTTCTTACCTTCCTCTCGAAAATCATCGAAGAGGTCGCCCACGTTATGCAGTTCGTCGCCTACCAAGAAATGAATAATCGACTGCCCAGTGCCCATGCAGTCTACCTCCGAGAGTTATATTCTGACTCACGTTGGGCATCCAAGGACGTCGTCCCTACATTCTGCCAAAAGGGAGTCCTATTAGTTCCTTTTGCTCGTACTACAACCATGAAGAATCAAACTTTCTCTGTGGTTAGGCCAATAGTCTGGAATGGCCTTATTTTAGAACTA
This sequence comes from Lumbricus rubellus, assembly GCA_945859605.1. NCBI lineage: Eukaryota > Metazoa > Annelida > Clitellata > Crassiclitellata > Lumbricidae > Lumbricus > Lumbricus rubellus. Next base: position 5,404,572 of record OX243813.1, on the reverse strand, counting down.
CGTCTACACCGTGAACCTGTATCAGAAACCTTCTTCACTAACTCAAAACTATTCTCTGTGGGTGCGATGGAGTCGGGAGCGCCTCTGAGTAGTTTCCTTGAAATTGCGCTATATAAATTGTAGGAATGAATAAATGAATAAATTGTCGGAATGAGTGAATGAATAAACTTACATCATCCAGACTCCTGCCATGATGCAGAGCCCGCGAAAAGAAAAGCAGGTCAATACTCCCAATGATAAACTCACTGCAATCAAACGTTAACACAATTAAATATCTTTAAGGCCTACAGAAGGACAAATAAGATTCCTGAAATGATTAAAAACAATTGAATCACGCCAACTTTCAAGAAGTCGTTCGGTGCTGCTTTGATCTAAAAAACCTTACAGATAGAGTAAACCACTGGCTTCAAGTTTGACTTAGCCTACAAGCCTTTTCTGCTGGTGAAATAGTAGGCCTAACTATGGCAAAACAGTCACTATGCCGTGAAGGTAGCAGTAGCTCATAAAGGCTACCTTTCAACTCTCGCTCATGCGCGTTAGCATGGACCTTGGTGGCGAAGGGCCTTTAAATATTGTTATCATTCTCCCACATCTCTATAATTATTATTGACGACTAAACAACTTCGCTGGAGCTCTCTCTTTGCTCCGTATGTACAATTCGAAATTCTTGTTTTACTTCTTAAGTCTAAATTGGGTCCTGCTCTGAAGTATCTTTGTGACCTTATGCTTCTCACCTCTCTGCCAGTTCGCTGCGTCCTCTTATATTTTATCATCTGATTACCTTGATCTCTTGTTCCCCGTGTCATGACCGCAATTGGTTAATCCAGATGCTTTGCCTGCAAAGATCCCTTTATCTGAAATTGACTTCCACCATCAGTTTGCTACGCTTTTCTCTCGGGTAGTCTTTCTTCGTCTTTCTCTCACCTCAAATCCGACCTTTATTGTCGGGGCCGATCGCACTGGGAGCGCTTCTGAGTAGAACCTTGAAGGGGCTCTATAACAAGTGTTCATGCATAAGCTAAGCCTATATACATTTATAGACTATTCGGCGTATTCGCACATGCATAATATAGCCTAGACACATAATATAATCATACAGACACAAGTACAACTAATTAAGGACAATCCTAAGGAACTACAATACATGCCTACACTGTAGGCCTATACCATTCATAAGTAATAGTATACGTGATAAACCTATAATAATATTATTGTTATTGTACACAGATTGCTAACCTGATGCCGCTATGCTCCCAAGGACTGTTCCAAAAATCTTACAGCTCATCGGTAACTCATTCGCCCTGTAAGGCATCGCTTCTGGTTTTTCTAGCTAGAAACAATATGCAAATTTTGAGCTGCTTAACTCAATTTGAAACGGAATATTTCGCTAAAACTTCCGCCGTGTTCGGAAACAGTTTCCAAATGCCTTATAAGCTTAATTATCTTAACACACAGACGTCATCTTACGTCACAAGATTATAACGATTATGCAAATTATTATTATTATTATGTAAGGCTAGCAGAAGATGACGTAATTGAAGCCAGCGTTGCTATGCAAGCGTTTTTAAAATGACTGACGTAGGTATTTCTTAATTATTGTCATAATTCGTGACTTATGCAGCGTTTGTGTCGTACGCTTAAGCCATAGACTATCAACCGAGGGGTCTTAAAAACCAAGTTGTAATCAGGTCGATATCCGCTAGATCAATTCGTAAAATAGAGAGTGGTAACCTGTCATGAAAATACGAAAGGTAGCCATGTCTTAATTTGATAATTAAATAAGGCCGACTCGTGCGACTGGATAAAGCGGAGACGTATACATACAGACAAAGAGAGACACAGTGGCGCAGAGAGACAGACAAACATAGGCAAACAGACAGACAGAGACAGACACAGAGAAATAGACAGACACAGAGAAATAGACAGACACAGAGAAATAGACAGACAGAGCTGGAGAGAAATGCAGAGACGTGGTGAGATATAGGCAGAGAGTTCAGCAATGTAAGTAACAATCAAATAGCCTACAGATAAGTTATGACTAAATATTACGAATAATTGAATGGCAATGAGACTGAGAATTCAGTGTTGAAATAAATATCTGAATATAAATCCAATGCAAAGGTTTAAGTAGCCTACAGCCAGTACATCCTAAAGCCTATAGTAGGCTTATGGCCTACATGTAGGCTATGTGTACTTACACGTAGGCTCTATTAGTCTATTAGTTATAGCCATTAGAGGTCTGAACTATTATTTTAGTACTTCAAACGATTGTCATCAAAACGACTTGAGACGTTTACAAGACTGATGTCCTGGGAGACATTGGGACATAATATTCCAACAACAATATTACTGTTTCTTCTGCGTTCATCACGAATGTGCAACATAATAGAAATACTTCCAAATATTAAAAAAAGAAATACAGGCTATTCGAATGAACGCAACATCCTACGTGCCAGAAGCATTAGCAAACTCAACAAAATTACCCCTTATTTTTAACGATTTATGCAATCCAATATCCAATAGGTCGCCGTTCGAAAGCCATGTTACAGCTCCTAAACAGGTTCTCAGAGGCGCTATGCACATGCTCATATACAATGAGCAACGAGCAATAGGCCTAGGTCTATATATCCACATTATAGATTCAAATCCTATGCAACTAGGCGAGAGTTTGTAAGAGAGAAGAGCCATTTTATTTATTGGTTCCAACGCCGTGCTGACCTCGTTTTGATCCAGTGATATATTATTTCTGATAATTCGCAGATTACGCAAACACCACAATGCGAAAGTATCTGCATGTGTTATCATACAAAGTGTAATCTAGTCTTCCTAATGGAGGGAGGAATTCAGTTTTCTGGGGAGCGGTACAAGCGGATTTTTGCGGCAGACGTCCAACGCTATAGGCCAGACACCGACGACACCATTTTGACCGAGTTATTTTCTGACGACCTTTTTAAAGTCTTTCTGTCAAAATTTTCGGTGAATTCAGTACCGGTACTTTTAAAACGGATGACCTTTTCAGGACATCGAATTATTCTGTCCGGCAAATTATACATATTTACAGAGCTGTCGATTTTTCTGAGGGGAGAATGTGATGTGAATCTTTTTCAGAGGTAATGGTACGTAGGCCTGTATGCAATACATGTAAACAACACCTCTAGAATTTTCTGGAAATAAATGTCGTTACTGGGAACTTTCCTTCCCAGAGACGTCTTAGACTAGATAAGCCACAGGATATCAAATCCAAAATAAAGGCCAAAAGGGGAATGTTGAGTCCGAAACTAGTGCTGGTTGTACACTGTACAGCGACAGCCAGCTACCGATCTGTAACAGGATTTAGATTGAACGGATAGGCCTACAGTTAATATTATATGGACAACTTTCAAAAGGCATTTTAAACACAGTTTTGAAACGAACATTATTGTCCTACAAGACCCTATATACAATTATACATGGTTTCATAAAGTTCTAAAGTTCTTCTCATTTGAACGGCACTCGATTTCAGAAACACTGTCTCGTTTACCAAACTGCAACAAATCTTAAAATTTGGGACACAAGCTCTTCAGAGATTTCTTTTGACTTGTAGGCCTATTGTTGCAGAGTTCTGCAGTAGCAGTCACAAAGGCAGCCCCTCACGTTCTAAATCGCCTCAGCAAAAGTCATTCAAAAAATAAGCACGACCCGCAGAAACTTCATAAAATCGGATCCTAATCAGTAATCACGTCAGAAATGTACAGACGAAAGTCTTCTGCAAGTTCTGCAGTCGAAAACCACAACAGCACCGATGCATACAACCATAGCCTACTTAGGCTACTGGCCAGCCACATGTTCAGTGGCGTACATGTATCTATCGCGTGTGCAGGATGCGCACTGTGCAAGGCACACGGGCTCGCGATCTCAAGGGGCCCCATACTGGGCCCACAGAGATAATTAAATTCTAATAATTGATCATAAGAACGCAAGAACGCTGATGAAAGATAGGTGTCTTCTCTGGGGAGAAACGGTTGGGGGATGGGAGACCATTTACAAGCCTTACAGGTTCAAACATGGAACCATGCCACGGGCTCATGAAAGGTACATGTATACACCACTAAATATGTCTCAGCAACGAGTCCTCATTTACAATCCAACGCTCAGCGATTTGAACCCTGGCCGACGTATCGAAGTGTACAGCAGTAGGCCATCGACCGGCGAATTTGCGCTGATGAAAGATGGGTATCTTTTCTGGGGAGAAACGGTTGGGGGATGGGGGACCATTTCAACGGGGAGCGGGGTCTGAGTTGGATTTCATAAGATGCGTGAAGAATTCGATGGGTAAAGGGAAGATGATGGTCGAGTTCTTTTCAGCTGAGATCGTGCTGAGGGTCTGAAGATAGCGCAGCTGAAGAGCAGACGATGATTGGTTGATGACGTCAGAAGCCTCCTTCAACGCATGCGCCGCCTTGTTTTCCCCCTCAGCTGCGATCACCTTTGCAAAAAGAAAAAAAAACATCATTAAACATGCTTTACAAAGCGCAGGAGCAGGGCTTTTTTAACGTGCAGTTGTAAACAAAATGTGCAGTTCTAAATTGATTTGTGCAGTTGTAGAAGTACTTCTGTACAGTTAAAATTAGCAGAAATGGTCATTGTAGTCCGATTGGAAGTAATTTACCATGGAGGAGGGGAAGGAAAAGAAGGAGTTGTGCAGTTCTAAAAATTCCTTAAAACACAAGTGCGAAAAGAAAAAGAGAGATATTGAAATGATAGAGAAGCTAGCATAAAATATTGTGTTTTCTGGCACAAAATGGTAGATTACAGCAGACATTCTCTGGAGTTCAAAGCGTGTAGCATGAATTCTGACTAATTAGCTGAAATCAGTTGAGATAGAGTAAATATTGTCATTTCTGAGCACTCTGTGCACAAGAGAGGATAGGGCCTACTACGAGACGAAAAGATTTAAATGGGATACAACAAGACTGATCTTGAGAGATACAGAGACAGAAACAGAGACAAAGACGAAGACAGAGACAGAGACAAAGACAGAGAGCGACAGATAGACAGAGAAACAGAGCCAGAGAGATGAATCGGAAGAGAGACCTTTGCTTTGGCTTCGCGTGTTGCCTCTGCCTCTGCAGCCATCGCTCGCTGGAGTTGAATGGGAAGTCTGACGTCCTTTCTATGAAACAAAACGAAAATAATAACCTGATAATGATGCATCGTTGAAAACAGTTGCAAGGTGTCGAGTGCTAAAAGCATAAGAATACTATAATGAATTTCATTCATTCAGACGCGCAAAAAACATCCATCCGCCAAGTCGCCAACCCATTAATTTTTATCCATCAAACACTACATTCATTAATCATTAGTCATTACCCATCTATATGATTAGTTGATACCCTAATTATTAAAGACTCTCCTGTTTTAATCTCAGTCACAAATACTTATGCGTGGTTCATCTGAGATGTTCCAAAAAGCGCTATGTATTCTAATCTTGTAGTCAAAACTCATTCATACTACACACTTTAAACTCCAGACAGTATGATCTGTTACTTTACATTACAGTAATCATCCATCATTAAAATATATTAATCCATCCATCTATACTTAGGCCTACATGATACATCCATCCGTCAATCAATTCATTCATTCATCTATTCATCATCCAGTCATTCATCATCCATCTATCTACCCACTCATCATCTATTCATCCATTATCCATCTACCTATTATCTAACAATCGTCCATAATATTCACCCATAAAGCATCCATCTATCATCCAATCATGCATCCATCTATCCATCTATCCATCCATCCATCCATCCACCCATCCATCCATCGATCCATAAATGTGCAGTCACTTAGACGCTCTTATCCCACAATGTTCACATCCGAATAATTGTAGCCATTAATCTTCTTTTTTCTTGTTGTCTTACATTTCAACCCTTTCGACCATAATTCCCCAATGCTCGGTTGCATCGTCCAACGCCTCCTGCAACACAGACAACAGCAGCAGCAGCAGCAACATCAGAACCAAAACAATAGAGAAAGATGAATGATGCATCTTGGCACTGCGCACCAATCTCAGCAGCACTTGGCTTTGCAATCACCATTATCATCATTATCATCATCGTCGTCGTCGTCGTAATCACCATCTTCATCAACAACATTAGCCACAACAGACGCATAAGACTATGGTCAGACACAAAACACCAGCAATCCAGATATACATCCATGGTCTATATGTAATTTATATATATACATAGATCATAATTTATGGTTATGAATGCATGACTCTGAATATATATGTATGTATATATTATGTGTGCAATTTTATATAATATATATAAGTGTCTGTAGTCTGTACACTTACACTGTAGCTAGCTGTGCTATATGTCAGCAGAGCGAATATAATAACATAAGCTACGTCGTCTAATTGTCTAAGTAAAAGCACAGTTCCAAGCATACAAACATGTATAGCTGCATGCATGCTTACATGCAAAGATACATACATACTTGCACACAAACAGCCTACCAAGCAAAGTTTCATATCAATAAGATAATAATTAATATTGTATTATCCCGCTCGTATTATTATCAGCATCATAATTTATTGTTACAACACAGCTCGAGTTAAAACACATATTCCGATGCGAAATAATCGATTAAAATTTTTAACCGATTTATTAATAGTAAAAATCCTCTGCCCTAATTATCGCACTATGTCGCTACAAGGCGGTGCCTCTGATGGCTCTTTCAAGCAGCGTTTTAGCCATCCTCTGGTGTTCTTTGCGAGCATAGAAATGTTTTAAGGTCGAAATTTTAATGTCCAAATCAATACACTGCTGGCTCTTTCTTGTTCTGCAATATCGACAAATATTACCAAGAATCACAATAGCGGCCTATAAATCCTCAGTTTATCGCTTAATACTGTCTTTTTTATGTTCCTCAGCCTTTGTTGATTTAGTGTGGACATTAAACAGTCGTTTAAATAAAATTATGATTGGAGATCTTCAGATTATGTCATACATGGGAACACTAAGCAATTTCCGGTTTATAAGATGTTTTGCTGCTGATGTTATTACGCGAGAATAGCAAATATTACTGATGTACATTTGGAATAGTCTCTAATGCTATAAATGCACCAAATGAATGTGCAAACAAACGACCAAAGAAATGAATGAATGAATGAATGAACGAATTGAATGAATGGAAGGAACGAGGGTGAATGAATTGTTGAACAAACGAATGAATTCATTCAGTCTTTTGAATGATCTGTTCTCTCGTCCTTACATCTATCCCTCATTCATTCATTCATTCATTCACTCATTCATCTGTTTATCGTTCCATCCATTCATTCACTCGATCGTTCATATTATTCAATCAATCACCTGCCTTTATATCCATTTATGCATCTCCCAATTGATATAATATAATCTACAGGCTTAGCTTACTTGCAACACGATTTGATTTTTTGTAATGATAAGCGAGTGATTGAATGGATAAACGAATGAATGGATGACTATCGAATAGATATACGGATGGGTGCATGACTGGATGGACGGATGGATGCATGGACGGATGGATGGATGGACGGATAGATGGATGGATGGATGGATGAATGGACGAACGGATGGATGAATGGATGGATGGATGGATGGATGGATGGATGGATGGATGGATGGATGGATGGATGGATGGACGGATGGATGACGGTATTTCATCTGACCTGCATAGAATTGGAGATCTGTTCTCTTTCGGCCAGGATCTCTGAGAGGTTCTTAGTTCCAAGGACGTTTCGAAGGGTCGTCTGTGCGAGCAGGCGAGTGGAGTGGTGGGCGTTCTCGACATTCGCCACCGATACAGTGGCGTTGCTGACTCGATAGTAGACGACAGCATCGACGGAGACAGTGACACTGTCTTTCGTTAGCACCTACATCCATTCCAATGCAAACATCATCTTATGAGAAATGTAACCTATTCCCTGCAGCTGTAAAAGCTTCGCTACATATTTTTAAACCATGGGCATCTGCAGACATTTTTGCACGGGATGGGCAAAGACAATGCATGGTCGTGGTTATATTTTTAACAGGAGCTTGAAAAATCAAAATCAATACAAAGCAGAAATTTAGAACTTGGTGTTATTAATTTTGTGGAGATATCTAAATGTAAATAAATCAGTTTCACTTTGTGCATCATTAGTATCATGTGTATCATGTGTATTTTAGTGCGAAGAAATTTGTTAACGGAAAAATAGTGGTTAAATACAGGTTCAAATTTTACAGGCGCAAGTGATCCTCTTGCTCTCATGTTTGGGCGCTAATGTTTGAAACGTAGGCCTACACTTGGGAGTAGGAGGCCGCAAATCATAATAGATGCATTATAATATTGCATACAGACAGCAAGAGAGAAATTCAGCCAGGAAGACAGACAAACAGATTAAGACATACAGCGAGACAAAGAGTAAGACAAACATAGACAGACAGGTGCGAAGGCTTCTTTTAAAAGCAAGAGATAAAGATAGGACAACAGTACGTTAACATTTCTGTGACACTAAGAAACAGTGGTGTCTGCATTCGTTACCTCTTGCGGTGGAACATCAAAGGACACGGTTCTTAGGTCGACCTTTGTGTAGCTCTCGATGCACGGCAACACGAAGAAAATACCTGGAAGCAAGAAGAAGAAGAAAGAGGAAAACAGTTCAACACGGAACATATTCTTTTAACATGCGATCACCTCAACTGTAGGCAACGTCAGACAAAAGCCTGCAGTGTAAGACGACATACAGTCTACATAACAATACGATACCTTACAGGCTTACACCTCTTATGGATAACCAATGTGAGTTGACTACGCAGACAATTGGATAAACCTGCTTGCGATGCGAAGGTAATAGTAACAGCAGCCATATAGCACCAACATCAAAGATGATTATTAGGTTTTTTACCCGAGGTGGACCTAGACCTAGGCCTACCTCAGAACCCTCGGCATTTAAAAAATCATCCGAATAAGAAAAATTCATATTACCATTATTTTCTTTGCCACCGGGGTATATGTTATATGATTGTTTGCCCCGAGGTATACAGGATCCCTCAGGGACTTCACTAACGTCTAATATAAAATCAAAGTCTGGAAAGGCCCTACTCATCTTCTGTTTCTTGGTCGGCGAATATGCCCTAAAAGGCCACAGCATTACTATTATTACTATTAGACTATAGTAATAATAATTATTATTATTATTATTATTATTATTGTTATTATTACGAATGCGAGAGTGCTCACGACGACCTTACTGTGACCCTGCAGTGCTCGCTGTTTTCAGAAACTTTTTTGCTTCGCTTACGCAATTCGCAGCCAGGACAGACCTCATCCATCTGTGACTTCAAACGTAGCCTATGGCATATTACATAATGGCGCTGCATAATTGATTCAATCACCTTCACGCCACAACACAAGTCTTGCGTTTAGAGTGTATTACGCTCGTGCATAATTGAAATGCAACCAAACACAGGTCACCGATGAAACTGTTGCGAGGAAAAAATTTAGCCACAGTGACAGATAATGTCATCTTTTTGCTGCTAGTGCTCTAATTAAATTTTGGTCGGTCTGTTGGTGGCCTTCGACTAGACATCATGTTTCACAGTTACCCCTTGTGATTTGTGACTGTCTCGCATTTAATAACAATGTTCCGCAGTGTTGCTAGTTCAGCGAAATGTCTCTTCTGTAATGTCGTTGCATTGGCTATGTATACAACCATTTTCTCCTTTCATATTATTCGCAAGACTGCTCCAGCGCTATGTATCGACTCTGTTAATGTACTAAAATAGATCACAGACTAGGCCTGCAAGTCATACACTACTTAACCACAGATAGACAAATTCCATAAAACTTTTTCAACAGATGCGCCTAACTTCAGCAGATAAGAGTTGGCTGAATGATTGCTGGGAAATGTTAGACAATAGCTTACCTGGTCCTTTGGTGCCACCATGAAGCAGCCGACCAAGTCTGAATATCACCGCTCTTTCGTATTCCTGTACTACCTAGAAATATTGAAACTGTAAACTGTACACTGCAGCCATGAATGGATGGATGGATGGACGAACGGACGGACGGACGGACGGACGGACGGACGGAAGGAAGGAAGGACGGACGGACGGAAGGAAGGACGGACGGGAGGACGGACGGACAGACGGATGGATGGATGGATGGTCGGACGGACGGACGGACGGACGGACGGACGGACGGACGGACAGACGGACGGACGGAAGGACGGAAGGAAGGACGGACGGACGGAAGGAAGGACGGACGGGAGGACGGACGGACAGACGGATGGATGGATGGTCGGACGGACGGACGGACGGACGGACGGAAAGACAGACGGGAGGACGGACAGACGGATGAATGGATGGATAAATGGATGACTACTATTACTGTCGCTATTCTTATAACTATGACCATTCATGAGGTTGTTTTTGAGACTAGTGCGTGACTGACCTTGAGGCAGAGGCAGAGTGAGATGGGGAACGTGGCACCGATGATGATCCACGAGAAGACGGTCAACGCCCAACCACAGCTTCCAAGTCCTGGCTTTGTGTCCTCTGCTATATCGAAGACAACACACGCAGGCAAACACACGTAGACATATGTACACACACACACCCAGACAAACACACGCACATACACGCAGACAAACTCAAGTAGACATATGCACACACTCGCACACACAGACATACACGCAGGCAAACACACGTAGACAAATGCACACACTCGCACACACAGACATACACGCAGGCAAACACACGTAGACATATGCACACACACGCACACACGCACAAACACATAGACATACACGCAGACAAACACACGTAGACCTAAGCACACACATACGCACATACACACTCGCACACACGAGCGCACACAAAACAGCGAAGCTATTATAGTAAAGCGAAGACGGATTAAAATTATGTTAATTCATTCATTCATTCATTTATTCTATGGACTCATATAGTGCCCTTCAGTGAATCTACTGAGGAGCGCTCCCAGCCCAGCCACGGCAAAAAGACTTGAGAGATTATGTTATGAAACAAAGATGTAAGAGATGCAGCTTTGTATGGAGGTCATTCCGGATGGACCGCCCTACATTGCCAACAACCCAGAAACTGACTTTGCCTGGCAGCTAGCTAAGCGAGCCCGTGAAACTATGGGAGTTGGCACCGAAGCTCATCAAAGTAAGGCCATGCCACCAAGTACAAAACGCTAGCAACCTATTGTTTTGACAGAATTAATAAAATATAAAATTATATGGGTTCATTTGATTCAGTTTAAGCAACGCATCTCGTGGTCAATTCCTCCCAACAAAGATCGTGATTTTCATACTGCTATAGATTATCATACAGCAAAGCTATTCAACCTTATTTCAATCTGGTAATTTGACTTATTTGGGTATCATTATTAACTTAAAGCTAACTATATTGACAGATTTAACGAATAATCGGTATTTTCAGAGTATTATTATTATTATTATTATTATTATTATTATTATTATTATTATTATTATTATTGTTATTATTTTTTTTTACCCGAGGTATTTATGATCCCTCGGGATTTATGAATCTATTCTATGTGGTTAGTGGTCCTCGTCCTCGGTGCGTTGTGCAAACGTGCCTGATTATTATTATTATTATTATTATTATTATTATTATTATTATTATTACTAAAGTCATGGTAAAGAATCTGACGACTAATAATGAGGCCCTCTTAACTTTGATGACTTTTCAGATTTCACTGCAAATATCCTAAGCTAGTTTAGGTCATTTTTATATCATGTAGACCTGCAATCCTCTTTTCCACAAATAAAGAGCAGTGGAAACAATTTTTAAAAGTCAGATGTTGCCAGGAACGAGCCCATAAGATAGTTGATACAATGATTAAAGCGGCAATTTCTAATCGGATCAAGAAGAGGAGTGTTGATATGAAATGTTCTTTTGATGTTTTATGTTTAACAGGATTTGTTGTTCAATAATAAATGATGGAGAAAATATAGACTGCCGTGTGAAGCGAACTTTATAGAATTCCACGTTCAGAGCAGACATGCAGAGCAGAAGTTGAGGCACTGGATAAATCAGAGGATTACACGTCTGTTTCTATGTTGTGCATCTTCGTGGATCTTCCAGGCATTGCGTTCTGTCGGTCGACCGCTCTTCCGTCCGCTGGACAAAGCCTCGCCGCAATCCGTGACTGCAGACCCAGCACGTAATTAGTTATCCTGATCGGTTGGCCAGCCATGGATTACAGAGAGGCTAATTTAACGCAGCGCTACATAAACTCTGAAGGCAAGATGGAAGAGAATGGTTGGCAAGAGCAGACCATAGACATCATATATTACTGTAAGATGTCTATGGAGCAGACAGGCAGGAAGAGTAATCATCTTGTATGCTGTGGTCTCTCCTCAATCCTCAAAATATCTGTCCATAACATCATTACACTTTAGACGTTTGCCTTTAAGTCTTAGCTAAAGGTCAGATCAAAGATTATACGGGAATCAACTGCAGTCTTAGAGTTTGAGTCTTGGCTTCCAGATTAAACTCAGGGTCATCCGCTTTAAAAATCTAGCTTCCAAGTCTTAACAATAGCCTTCTCAGACTGCCAGTTTAGTAGATATGACTCGTCTATAATAGGCCTACCTGTAATCTGTATAGAGGCCAGTGATATTTTCATTAACGGAAATAGAAATTAGAAGTAAAATTATGCAATTCCGTTAACGAGAATAAGAACGAAAATTAGGAATTATTTTGAGAACGAGAATAGAAATAGAACTGAAATACGCCTGAGAGAACTGAAATATGAATAGAAATAGGAATTATTTTAGAACGAAAATTATTACACTGTGATGATTTTTGTGATTCATTGTCTGTGCAAATCTGTATAAAGTCAGGCAATCCATTTCTCAGAACCCTTAAGATCAGTAATCTTCGGATATAATTCCCTCCCCATGGCATATTGCCATAACTAACTAAAATATTTCGTTTGCTTTCTTAATCATTCAAACAAAAGGGCCCTGGTACAGGTCTAAGACACAGGATCCTTAGTCAAACAACCTGACAATCTTTATAGCAGCGAGAGTAGGCCTCTATTAGAGGCCTACTCTCGCTGCTATAAAGATTGTTATCCGAAGAGCTCGCCAATCGTATAGTTGTCAATTGAAATAGTTTTCAAGCGCTTTTTAAAAACCAAACTGAAAGCGCTGACCCTTGACAGTTCATCTAATTCACGTCCTGCGCATTATTTGCAATTTATAGCAAATCCACCACCAACACACTGAACACAGTGCAACACAATACAGAAAGAAAGTCAGCTTAGAAGTGCCAGAACACATAAAGCGTTGCCTTCCTCGAGACAGATTAGAGCAGTAAGGCGCCGTGACCGGCCACAGACAAATCCCAGCCACGGCTGCAGCAGGGAACCAGTGGCGTGAAATCCAATCAACTCTCCTCGATAGCAGTGTCTCCTTCAGCGCTTGCTACATCGCTTGCTACATCGCTGCATGGATTGCTTTAACCGCCAAGCGCTAAGCTCCAGATCGCTACCGTCTTTTCTACCCGGCGCTGATGTTGGAAGTCACGTGGTATTAATGACGGCATCCTGTAAGCATATACATGTATATTATGTATTATAATAATAGTCTATACGCTTTTATATAGCGCTGCTATAAATATATCAGAAGCACTGATCGAACAAAATACTAAAGGGAACACGCTTCACCATGGCAACCAAAAGCGACTGCAAACTTTTCCTTTATAGTCTGTCTTTATCGAACAGAAATTCATGTCTAAATGTCTATGCTAATAGCTAGCAACTGAACTAGTAATTAAATTAAGAAATGTCAAGAATAGTGATCGTTCTCTTAGAGTTAGACACACTATTATATCCAAAGGGCTCTCATCAACAATTCATCATCATCATCATCATCATCATCATCATCATCATCATCATCATCATCATCATCATCATCATCATCATAATCATCATCATCATCATCATCAATTCATCATCATCATCATCACATTCATCAGCCGAAACCAACTCTGTGTTGCTAACTTTCTATGTCACATTGTCCATGTTATCTTCAGAATTTTTGCTCTCTTCAATTATCATTTTGAAATATAACTTCCAGTTTTCTGATTCACTGACATTACGTGAACTCAAGTCCTTGCTATCGGAAGCATATCTCCTTTGATTGACAGCAGAGTAATGCAGCTGTCTGTCAATCTGATTGGCACATATAGTTTCTCGTTTGATTTGATCAATTATCATCTCAAGATGGACACCAAACACAAACCCACCATGAGATGAAATAAAGCAAGCAATTGAATTAATACGATTTGTTTCCACGACAACAAATATAATCAGACAAAGAACGTCTGCTTTGCAAGACGCACAAAATCATTACGAGAGATCATGAGAGTCTAAATGCGTTCAATTCTCTCAAATTATTTGGCAGCCTCCGACAGTTAACTGGCGTCATCGTCATCATCATCATCATCGTCGTCGTCATTTTTATCATCATCATCGTCGTCGTCGTCGTCATCAACATCATCATAAACATCATCGCTTTCATCAAAATCATCCTTCTATCTTCATCGCAATGCTCAGTTTCCTTCTCCTCCTCCTCCTCCTCCTCCTCCTCCTCCTCCTCCTCCTCCTCCTCAATTCCTCATCCTCTCACAAAATAAGTAAGCAAGAATATTCTTTATTAGAATACCAATAAACGCACAGCAGCTGTTTACAGAAGAAATAAATAAATAAACTAATTCTGCAAAGTAATACAACATTCTCATATTAACTCTCCTTTGTCCTTTGTTTTCTGTCCTTCCAATCCCTCCTTTTACTTTTACTCCTCCTTTTACTTTTACTCCTCCTTTTACTTTTACTCCTCCTTTTACTTTTACTCCTCCTTTTACTTTTACTCCTCCTTTTACTTTTACTCCTCCTTTTACTTTTACTCCTCCTTTTACTCTTACTCCTCCTTTTACTCCTCCTCCTCCTCCTCCTCCTCCTCCTCCGTCGTCATCATCATTATCATTAAAGGTAGGATGAGAGGCCATTATCTCAATCAACCAGAATGACAACAGAGTTAGGAACGAAAGCGGTCACCATGGAAACTAATGACGTCAATTTTATGATTAAAATCCACCAGGGACTCATGTTTCAAGGAACATATATCATGACATCAGCGACTCGCAGTTGAAAGAATCAGTATCAGGCTATATAATTATTATATTGGCAGTTTCAGTTTAACGACACTGCGTGATAACAAGGATCATTAGCGTCGCCCTCCTCCTTTATCCAACCTTGAGACTGGCACTGGCAGAGTACAAAAGTGGCGGAGTTAAAAGAATTTGTCGTCTGGCAATCTGCAATTACTAAGCGTAATCTCCAAACTTATATAGCGCCTCTATATCGAAAGCTGCGAATGGCACCAGCTTATTCACGAGCGCTTCGGCCGGTCACAGAGGTTGTCCAAAAAGTAGTCCGAATGGGTTAGAGTTAGTTGAGCCCTATGTATGACTCCTTTGCGATGTACTGTCTGTCTGTCTGTCTGTCTATCTATCTATCTATCTATCTATCTATCTATCTATCTATCTATCTATCTATCTATCTATCTATCTATCTATCCATCTATCTGTATGTTGGTTCACGTGGCTCGTATCGACAAAATGGAAGTGTAAAACAAGTGATGATCTAAAACGCTAAAGAGAATTGAAGATGGTGAGAACACGAAACAACAGTTATTGTTTTAAGACCGTCACAGACGAGTTTTTGCGCTGTGGATAATATCGTGGGACGAACAATCGAGAAAAGTGAAACAACGATGGACAAATTAATACTATAATTATAAAGAAGATGGATTGACAGGTTAGTTTTCCTCTGCTAAATAGCTGCGTCTTCTATTTTAGCTTTTAATACAGCGTCATAAAATACTTAAAATATCGACCATAAAGAAACAGCGATGTAAGGCTTAAAACTTGGTCGCTGACGACATTCAATTTGGTCACTAGTTGGAATAAACACCCGTGTTCACGCCCAACGTTGCGGACGGCGATTTCAACTTACCATGCTAAGCATAGTCTTACACTTTATTGCGTGCATTCGTTCTAACTCTTTCAAATTCAGTGTCAGCCATATACATTGTAGGCTAGGCCTACACGTAGCTGTGTTAGTGACTGCGATGACTGTGTGTTCTTATAAACGGAATATTTACTGTTATTCCACAGAGACATTATGAGGCGTAACCGTGCCATGGTCGTCGCTCGAATTAGTGTTCTCCGCAAACTGTCACACTTGAACGGATTCTCGGAGGACTGTGGAAGCCGTAATTTGAACATCAGTGATGGTGAATACAAAGTGGACTCCGACACACAGCAGGGAATTCAGAATAAGTTATACAAATCGCTTGAGGTACGAATGACCATGTCTCTGAGATCCTCTCCTCTTTCTCTCTGTCTGTTTGTCTGTCTGCCTGTCTCCCTTCCTCCCTCCCACTCTGTCTGTCTAGCTCTCTATCTCTCTCTGTTTCTTTCTTACTCTCTCTCTCTCTCTCTCTCTCTCTCTCTGTCTCTGTCTGTCTCTCTCTCTCTCTCTCTCTCTCTCTCTCCTCTATCAATCTTTCTCTCTGCTCTTTTTCTTTCACTTTCTCCTACAAAATCCCTCTTCACTACATTCCACCCTTCTTCCCTTTCGCCCATCTCGTCCTCTTCCCGATTCATCCGTCATGATATTTTGTCGTTCACTCCATCTCTCCTTTCTTCGTTCAATCTAGCCTTAAGTAACCCCCTCTCTCTCTTCAAGTCACATGCCATATTCCACTCTTCTCTCCATCCCTCCCACCCTCAATCCATTCCTCTAACCATCCACCCTTTCCTCTATCTCCATTTCTTCTTCCTTCGCTACTTCCGTCCCTCATTCAGTCTATAACTCTATCCAGAATTTCCCCATTTCATCACTGCGTTTCTATTCTCACCTTCTCTCCCTTCTCCTCCTTCTGAAACGACCCGTGAATGTGTGTGTGTATGTGTGAGTGAGTGTGCGTGTGTGTACGCGTATATGCGTGTGCGTGCGTGTGCGTGTGTATGTGCGTACTTGTGTAGGTGTGTGTACGCGTATATAATTATGTGCATGAGTATGTGTGTGACTGTGTGCGTGAATGTGTGTGTGCCTGTGTGTGTGTGCGTGTGCGTGCGTGTGTGCGTGAATGCGTGTGTGTGCGTGTGTATGAAGGGGGAGAGTTGAGAGCTGTACGGAAGTGGCACGAAACATGGCAGTGAAAGTCGACGACGGAAGTGATATCCGCATTTCAATCCCACTCAACCAGATGACGAACGACATTCGGTGACAGCCAACGAAAGAGAACCGATCCTCCTCCTCCTCATCATCCTCCTCCTCCTCCTCCTCCTCATCCTCAGCGTCATCCTCCTCCTCCTCATCGTCCTCATCCTCATCATCATCATCCTCATCGTCCTCCTCTTCCTCATCGTCCTCCTCCTCCTCATCGTCATCCTCCTCCTCATCGTCCTCATCCTCATCGTCATCCTCCTCATCCTCGTCATCCTCCTCCTCATCGTCTTCATCGTCCTCATCCTCATCGTCATCCTCCTCATCCTCGTCATCCTCCTCCTCATCGTCCTCATCGTCCTCATCCTCATCGTCATCCTCCTCATCCTCGTCATCCTCCTCCTCATCGTCCTCATCGTCCTCATCGTCGTCGCCGTCGTCTAAAGGCCGAGAAATTTATATGGCGCCACCTCGATGTGGGTCAGAGGAATGACGTCACTCAGACGACCGGATCTCTGAGCGACAGGAAACCGTATATGCGAGTGACGGAGACGGATGCGTGACAGAGGCGGGAGGAAAGAGAGGGAGACAGACTCAGAGGGAGAGACAGAGACAGAAAGAGAGACAGAAAGAGAGACAGAGAGACAAACAGAGAGACAGACAGAGAGACAGACAGACAGAGAGACAGAAAGAGACAGAAAGAGAACTTAACACAGGAAAAAGTTGGTATTATAATATTATTATTATTACACCAACTTCTTTTTTATTTCCTATGTTAAGTTTTCTCATAAGAACGAACTGTCAACATAATAGCCTACAATAAACACGTTCTTGATTTCATTGCCGATTAAATAAGCTGCGACATTGACATGTCATATGAAGTCTGACATTAACATAGTTTGTGACATGACTATGACATTAGTATAATAGTCTATGACATGAACTGTGAGATCAGCATAGTCTATGACATAAACTGTGATGTCAGCATAGTCTATGGCATGAACTATAACATCAAATAATCCATGACATGACTGCGACAATAACATGATCTGTGACATGACTTTGACATTAACACAGTCTATATGACATGAACTGTATTAACACAGGCTGTGACGTGAACGGTGTCATTAACATAGTCAATGACATGGACTATGACATTATATATTGTTGTCCATATGACATGAACTATGATATTGACATAGTCTCCTTAATTCATAAACAATAACATCAAATATAATCTATGACATAAACTGCGATGTCAACATAGTCTATGACATGAACTATGACATTATATAGTATAGTCTCTATGACATGAACTATGACATTAGTATAGTCTCTATTACATGAACTATGACATTAGTATAGTCTCTATGACATGAACTATGACATTTAGTATAGTCTCTATGACATGAACTATGACATTAGCAGGATCTATCATTACACCTTCAACAAAACGTGACACAACAATGCTTTGACGACGGTAGGAAGACATGCAATCTGTTGTCTTTAACTAAGTCGTGCAAATGTGACATGAATTGGCATCATTTATATAGCGCAAACATAGAGCTTCACGGTGTCAGAAATAGAAGCAACAGAAGTGTAAAATCTTTCTAACGGTGTCTAATTTCTCATTTTGTCACTGCATACGAGTAGTTTTGGCAATGTAGCATGTGTAGCAATAATTGCCTTGAAGACATGGGTCTATTTTGAGCGTTCATAATTTCATATACAGAGGAGAATCGTGACGGGTATTGCCCGGAAGACACGAATTTGTCACGACGTTCAAACGTTGCATAGAAGCCATGGATGGACAACACGGATCAAGCCGACGGGAATTGGAAGTCTTCACCTAGAAATAAAAAAATTAAGGAGGAAAATGAGAACAGTAGCAGACACGGAAGAATTGGAGAGAGTAAAGCAACTATTAACTAAAACAAGAAAAGAGCAAGGGAAAGAATGAACATGTAACTAAAATAAATTAGCCTAACTGTAGGAATAAAAAACAAAATGGTGTGGAGCACCACTGCAGGACCTAACACACGCTGCCTTGGAGAGACAAACCAGGCGTGGAATAACGAGAACGACATCGGGCACCTACATGTATACGGGCACTGGCCCCTCGATTGATGATGATGATGATGAGAAAGTAAAACTAGAAAAAGAACAAGAATTTGTGGTGTAAGCACAATAAAGATAGGCCTATAAGGTAAGCGGGAATCTGGTGTGAAGCACGTGATTTGGGCTAGGACGAAGGTGCGAATGATGAATTATCGTCAAGACAAGATGAGATTGGTCTCCGTGAATTAGCCTACTCTCAGTGTTGATCATAATATTCTGTTTAATTAAGGTCGTCGTTCAGTTCTGACGGTAAACAGATCAGGCCTAGGGGGACAAAGGGACGGTCCCTACCCGAATGTAGTGGTTGGGAGGGGACGGCCCATGCATTCGTCCCCCCCCCCAATAATTGAGCGTGAGGACTAAAAAAATTTTTTTAAAGTCATCAACTGTTTTTCTTTCTATTGGCCACACCTTCGTCTTCCCCAATTCTCCGGCCAGGAGAATTGGGGGGGAGGAATTCTCCGCCACTGAACTTATATTGCAGCTAAAGAGTGTTTCATTAAATTAAAAGTTGTATGCTAAAAATTGCATGTTTTTAAAGTCTAGTCACCAACCAAACACGTACTTATAAAATAAAGCTGATTTGATACAGAGTGTCAAACTACTAACTCAATTATCTCCATTCGAATTTTTTTTACTTACGTCCTTCTGTTACTCTATAATTCAATCACAAAAAATTAATATTATAATCATTGAAACCATCTAATTTTGGATTCATCCACTTCCATCAAATTCTTCTCATCTTTTTCGTCCACCACAAGGCCGTAGCCAGGATTTGATTTGGGGAGGGGGTTTCTTCGGCGTAGAATTTCTGACGACCATTTTGTTGTCGTCCAAATTTCTGAAAACACCTCTTTTTAGTAGTCACAATTTCTTATGGACTCCTTTTCACCCTTTTTAGTCATCAAAATTTCTTAAAACACCTTTTTTAGTTGTCACAATTTATTGAGACACCTTTTCTGAAGACACCTTTTTTTAGTCGTCAAAATTCCTATACATCTTGTTTTTTTCGTCCAAAGTTTTGAAAACACCTTTTTAGTCGTCAAAATTTCTATACATCTTGTTTTATTCGTCCAAAGTTTTGAAAACACCTTTTTAGTCGTCAAAATTTCTATACAACCTTGTTTTAGTCGTCAAAATTTCTGAACATTTCTCTAACTATTAAGCATTTCTAAAGACACCTTTTTAGTCATCAATATTTTTGAATAAACCGTTTTTATGTCTGTCAAAATCACTGAAAACACCTTTTTTTTAGTTGTCACAATTTCTGGAGACACCTATTCACCTTTTCTTAGTCGTCCACATTTCTATGCACCTTGTTTTATTCGTCCAAATTAATTTTCTGAAGACACCTTTTTTAATCGTCAAAATTTTTATACACGTTGTTTTAGTCGTCAAAATTTCTGGACGTTTTTCACTATCAACATTTCTAAGGACTTTTAGTCATAAAAAGTTCTGAATAAACCTTTTTTAGGTCTGTCAAAATTTCTGAAGACACCTTTTTTAGTCGTCACAATTCCTTTATTTTGTCGTCACAATGTTTTCGGCCGCTCGTCCGTCCCCCCCAAAGTTCGGACCAGGTCTCCGCCTATGGTCCCTATCCAATTGTCCTTTCATTCTCTGCTGTCCTACTTCCATTTTATACATACGCTGGATATATATATATAAAATTATATATAGTATATTATATCAAATATATTATATATGTATACATGTGTGTATGAATGCATGTGTCTTCTCTCTCATTATCTGCTTATTTGTCCGGTGTAAGTTGGTGCATCTGCAAGCCCGTTCGTCTTCTGTGAGTCCGTGTGCTTGTCTGTCTGTTTACATGTCTGTCTGTCTACATGTCTGTCTGTTTGGTTGTCTGTGTGCTTGTCTGTCTGTCTATCTGTGTGCTGCCTGTGTGTATTTTCGCGGGTCTGTCTGTGTGCCTGTATGTGTTTGTCTGCGTGTGTGTGTCTGTCTGTCTGTCTGTCTATCTGGTCCATTTATCGGCCAAACGGCTTCAATCAGTTGCCAGGTCAATAAACTCGACAACGATGATGCGAAACGAAACGAGGAAGGGAAGGAGGAGGAGACAAGTAGCTAGGGTGAAATGGGAAGAGGAGGAACATAAGCAGAGACAGAGGGAGACAGACAGAAACAGACAGAGGAGCAGACAGGAACAGGAGTGGCGGTAAATGTTTGAGAAGGGGTGGAGGAAGAACGTCGGGAGAGGAAAGAAGAAGGAGGAAGCGAACGTAAGGAGAAGGAATGGAAGGGGAGGAAGAGATCATCCAGGCTGAAGGTCTCTTGGATTCGTATTGACCAAGAAAGAAATCTAATTTTATTTTCTGGATTCGATCAATGCTTTGGAAGACGACAGACAGACAGAGAAGGACATAGACACAGACAGAGAGACACATAGAGGCAGACAGAGAGAGACATAGAGGCATGCAGCTGAGGAGACCGAGCGACACACAGCCAGACAACAGACAAGCACGCAACAAACAGACTTTCTACTTCCTCGTGTTCGCAGACAGTTAAGCGTTTCTTGTATTTTTTAAGAACCATGCAGAGTCGCCAATACAGTGAGATCGTGGTGGTGGTAGTTGCAGTTTAACGTCACTGTGTGATAACAAAGACCATTAGCGACGCCCTCCTCCTTTATCCATGCTTGGGACTGGCACTGGAAGAGTGCAATCAATGGCAGAGTTAGTGAGATCGTCTTCCGCTCTAAAATGAAAGCTCACCTTTTCCAGTCTACAGTTATGACCTTCAATGGTTGCCTTCAATGTGCACTTCTGGTCTGTGTAATTGGTGCGCCATAAAGTTAGAGAATAATATACAGACACAGAGACAGAGAGACTCTTTCTCTTTCTCTCTTTCTCTTTCTCTCTCTTTCTCTTTCTCTCTCTCTCTCTCTCTCTCTCTCTCTCGCTGTCTCTCTCTCTCTCTCTCTGTCTCTCTCTCGCTGTCTCTCTGTCTCTCTGTCTGTCTGTCTGTCTCTCTCTCTCCTGTTGCCTGCCTTCCCTTCCAATATCCATTCAGTTGACCAATTGCCTCGTTCCATCACAGACCATTCAACGATACATTATATTTATATAGCGCCATGCGAAACTACTTAGATCTA
The DNA here is from genome assembly GCA_945859605.1 of Lumbricus rubellus. NCBI lineage: Eukaryota > Metazoa > Annelida > Clitellata > Crassiclitellata > Lumbricidae > Lumbricus > Lumbricus rubellus. Next base: position 5,382,035 of record OX243813.1, on the reverse strand, counting down.
CATGTACACGGTTCGCAAATCAAATCCCGTCGGTCGCTTCGCTCTGATCGTCGTTTTGTATTGGGCGGCCATGTTCTGTGCGATTTGTGCGATATTGGACTTGACAGACGATTCTTATTCTTAATCTTTTTCTTCTTTTTCTTTTTCTTCTTTTTCTTCTTCTTCTTCTTCGTCTAACTCGGGCAGTTCTCCGTTTAGACACCAGGCGGCGACGGCGCTGGTGGCCAATCATCTTTCGGACTCAGCCGTTGATCCAGAAGCCTTGGAAATGGATCAGAAGTCATCATTATCAGAGGAAAAGCGGATAAGCGCAATGGATGAAGGAAACTGGTGTAGCCATTAGCTTTCGACTAGTACTGAACTTATTTTTCAAAATGGCGGTTGACTCTTTCAGCCAAGCACAATATAAATGCTGCAGCAATTTCTTTACATGGAACGGTTATATGTGAATTTGCTTTTGCTTATAATTATTTGCATACATGCAAATACGTACCATTTTCCTCACCCCAGAAAAAATAAATGTGTAACAACAACTCCCAGAAAGAAAGACTAAAAAAATTCCTTACATTTTGACCGACTGACATAAGAAAGCATCATCAGTTTTTCTCTACAAAAAATAAGATTAATGACTAAAAACAACAACAAAAACAGGTCGTCAGAAAAAATGGTCGATCACATGGTATTGTCGGTTGCTCAGCCGTCCACCCAAAACGGGATGCCCCCCCCCAAAAAAAAAACCAAATCCCTCCCCAAGCAGGGTGACTAGATTGAACACTGGTCAAAGTTGCCAAACGGGACACATTACTCAAGCGGTTAGACATCTGACAGCCTTGAAAAATCAATTCTTCTTCATGCTTCACTGTTTCGTCTCGCATGGTTGCACCCGTAACGCTCAGTTGAGCTGACCACCAGCCAGAGTTTTTAATAGATTGCTATTCTTACCACATTCGATGTTCTTTCCATTTTCCTCTAAGCGTTAGTCATAGTGTTCTAGTGTTCACTGTTCATCTCGGGCGCCATAATAAATCCTGTTTGAAGTGACCCAATAGGATTTGAAAACGCTGTTTCTCTCGTTCATCGCTGTTCGTAATAAAACACGTCGTCCAGTGACAAAGCATCATGAGACCCACGCGAATTGATTTTATGCGGATTTGTGTTATCCGTTTCAAGTATCGCAATGGGAGTCGAACCCAAGACACTGCAGGGTTGAAAAATATCATGTGAGAAAGTTCATACAGCGGAAGAGCAGAATAGAAGCTTTTCCAGAAAGCACAAACGTTCTTTGGCCATTTTCATCCACTTGCTCTTGCCACCTGATCGCGATGACCTGCATGTAGTAGGCATAAGTCTATTTAATCCGCAAGAGAAGACATCCTTTCATGCTGCCTCTCGTTGAATCAACCTTGTTTTAAAAATAGTTTCATCAACACATGCGTTTTCAAGTATATTTAGCTACGCACGAATGGCTTTAAAATCTATTGTTAGATCTAATAATTATTGTCGTAGCTTATTTTTAAAGGTAGGCTACGTTATCGCTTTATGCAATGTACCGCATAATATTATGCGCTTGTCAGATGCAAATAAAGGCTAGGCCTACTTTACTTACTTACTTACTTACTTACTTTATATACTAAGATTAATCACGGATATCTGTTTGTCGGGATATTGTGCTTACTCTGATGTCCAATTTTAGTTGAGATCATCACTGCAGGTCCCAATCTGCATGGCCAGCTGCAGTTGCTCCTCATAACACAATGTCGACTGCAGCAGTGCAGGCATGGACCCTATGAACTTTGCTACCAGTATCTAAAAACTTGATGGAACTCTCTGAAGCTGTGGAGATCTGAAAGAGTACAGAAGGATGGTCAACTTGGAATCAGAAGGCGAGGCATCAAATGGGATCCGAAGGCAGAGTCCTGGGTACATGGATCGGGGATAGGGCCGTAGGCTATTGCTAAAGACACGATTGGTAAAGGTCTAGGCTACAGTGCAACACGCCAATAAAAGAGGCTTTTACCAAATTTCCGCCCCCGCCCCCACCCGGAAATAGGCCTTATGCGCTTGTCCAAATTTGTTTGTGCAAATTTTATATGAAATTATTTTGTGGTAGAAACGATTCGAGGTCGATTGGCCAGCTCTGGTGATATCTACTTAGTTAGATTAGCTCGTATACATAGCAATTTCTTATACTGTGCTGTTGACTTATTTCTGTGCATTAGAACAATTGCAAACATAGAAATATAATATTATAGAAATGCTGTGTTGCGGCGACGACACTGGGTCTCCAGTAAACCATCTTCTGGCGGCCATTTATTTGGCCACAAGGTCACGCGAAAGGATGTCTTGTAAGAGCAGCAGAAAGTGTAAAAGACACAAGGTGTCTAACAATATTCACATAGGGTCTAGGCCCTATAGCTATAGGCCTAAGCAGAAATTGTAATAGAAAAGTCTAGTCTTCAAATGTCTGAGCACTCATACACTAAGTCACGTGATCATCTTATAAGCTAGCACACCTGAGTAAAATAAAATATGTGATACAGTCGTGGTCAGTTTTGGTTCAAAATCGTGATCCAAGGGTCACTCGGATCTAACCCAAAGCCGATACTGTCACTTTTTAAATTTGACTCATTGCTTTCTCGCATTGCTAAGCATTCTCATCGAACTGTTTGCAGTTGCCAGCAATGTAAATAGCGATGTGGACGAAAACTGATCTGTCTCTGTTGGATTCACGACCCTTAAGTGTAAACTGTCTCCGCTGCTGATGAAAAGGACGATTTCAGGCAGTGCGTTCAACTGTCAAGGGACGATCGCACTGGTTCTTTTCTGCAAGATAATTATGTTAGTTGAGGGTAAGCATGAGTATCGTTAAGTAGCAAGCGAACAACATGGCCGGCAGCTGTATGTATAGGCCTATGTGTATGCGGATATTTATATAGCGTCTTTCCCATAACCTCACTAAGGCGCATTATCAACTTATATTTCTACTCTGTCTATTGCACAGTGAATTAAATGATAGCACATCAAAACCAAACCCTTATAAAAAAATGTATCCGCTATACACAGAAAGACTTCAACGTATGATGAAAAGCAAATTGAAAGAGGTTGGCTGTAAGTTATACCCCTTAATTTGAGACATAGCCTCGACAAATAATATTAAAGTTTCAAGTTCATTTATTGCCCGCAACAGTAAATAAGCCTGATTGTACATTTAGCCTACATTGTCGGCAGATGAATATGATGGACGATCTAAAGACACAGCACAAGGACATGAGAAGAGCTGCGGATAAAACGAGAGAGAGAACAATATGAAGCAGTCTTATTAAAGCCTCATCGTCGGCACAATCATGCCTGAGGGGGTGAGAAGAAATAACAAAAACTGCACAAAACGTTTGTGCAGCTGCGCACTTTCGTTTAGAACTACCCGTTTGTGTAGAACTGCTCGATAAAAGGCCCTGATATTTTCGGAACGTTGTAGGCTTATCCACACTTATCAATCATGGTGATAAATTATCCCGCGGACAATAAAATCCGCTACACGTCTTTACGCTAAAGACACTGGTCATAACCACACGACCATGTAAAAGTATCCCACATCATGACCATGACAACACAGCCTGGTAACATATTCCTATTTGCACAGCCATCATCTTAGCCATGCCAACTCAACACACCCGTTGTGCATAGACTCATCTATCATATCTGACCATAGCCACGTAACCACGATCCTCACCGCAGCGCAAAAGACTAATAACATCCCTGCCGTACATCATAACAGATAGCATCGCTAGCCGCGCTCGTTTAAAGACGCGAAAGCAGGATCCGTCTTGTAACAGTCAATCTTATTGGTTCGTGTAACAGTCAATCTTATTGGTTCGTGTAACAGTCAATCTTATTGGTTCGTGTAACAGTCAATCTTATTGGTTCGTGTAACAGTCAATCTTATTGGTTCGTGTAACAGTCAATCTTATTGGTTCGTGTAACAGTCAATCTTATTGGTTCTTGTAACAGTCAATCTTATTGGTTCTTGTAACAGTCAATCTTATTGGTCTACTGCAGCTTCTTCGCTGGCTCCCCCGTTTGTCCAGCGAAGTCGAAAACAGACCGACGACCGATCAATAGCATCATCGTCATCGCAATGCGTTACGTTAATCCATCATAGGTTGCTGCGACGTTGAAGGCTTTAGAACGGGCGATATGCCTTCGAGGCGAGAAATAGAAGATCAGCTCTTGAGAGGCGCTTTAAGTGACTGGCCATCATCACCATCATCATCATCACCATCATCACCACCATCACCACCACCATCATCACCACCGTCATCATCATCATCATCACCATCATCATCATGCTCCGTAGGAAAGCCATGCACTGGTGTTTTCTCCCGTCAAATGCCTTGAGGTGCTTCTATTGCATTAAGCACATTGGCTTCCGTCAAATCGCTCGACGTAAGAGAGACAGACAGACTGACGGACAGACAGAGAGAGACAGACACATAGATAGAAGGAACAGACATACAGTGAGACAAAGAGACAGACAGAAAGAGACATAGACAGAGTGAGAGAGAGAGAGAAAAAGACAAAGACAGAAACAGAAACAGAAACAGAAGCAGAGACAGAGAGACAACGAGACATGCAGACATACATACAGGCAGACAGAGAATCAAAGAGAGAAACAGATACAGAGAGTGGGACGACAAGTCAGCCATCTCTCACGTCAATTCCAGAGAACAACGGTCATAGCGACAGAAGACAATGAGACATAACACCTAAGTTGATGCCGAATAGACTTGGCGTTCATCTTGCCCCACGGCAACTACAGCCCATCCATATTCACTGTACAATTGTTCTATATATAAGCCTCATCAAAATGCCACAAAAAGCCGACACTGACATCGAGAATAAAAAGGTGATGAAGATGAGGAACAGTGGACGACGAAAAAGAAGATGAAGCAGAAGTTGCTGTAGATACAAATACATGCGTACACACACACACACACACAATATTATTCATACCGTACATGCGTACCCAGTCATAATATTATTTAAGTGGTCGCAAGTATGATTTCTTGCGTGTATACTGTATAGCACTGCAGCAGGCATACATGACATGTGCGCAAAGTATAAATTATGTAATAAATTGTCTATCAGACTAGACATTACGTTGTATTTCAGTCACGACTTCCACTCATAAAACACCGTATAACAAAGACCAGCCTTCAATAGATCACGTCTTCTTATGTAAGCGCTAGAACGTGTTCGGCGTCACAAGCAGCATCAGCATCAGCAGCCTTCGACGTCAGACTTGTCTAATGGTGTCGGAATAAAATACACCACTGCGTTAAAAACTTGCCGTTTGCCACCTGCAGTAGCCTATCTGCAGCTTCCTATTGTCTTATCCTTGTGGTGTTTTTTTTTAGCTCAACGCGTGTCATTGCCACATCTTGCCTTTGCCTCGTCGTGTCGGCTTGCCATTATCTCACTTTGATGCTCGTTCAGATTGCCACAGGCCGACATTGCCTCAGCTTTGATTGTCACAGTATTAAACTGTGCTTCACATGCTGCTTATAGCATGTGCATAACACATGAGTCTCCACATCGAGGTTAAGGGCTAGAATCGTAAACGTATACAAGTTTTATTAATAGTCACTCCTTTAGTCAAAGCTGGCGTATCTTCCAATTTCTAACAGCCAAGGAAATTGCTTTTTGTCGTGACTATAAAGCAGAGACGAAAACAGTTCCCAATATACGTAAGCTTATATATAAACTAGGGCTGTTGATTTAATCGCGTTAACGCGTGCGATTAACGCGTTAAAAAAATTGCGATTAAAAATTTTAACGCATTAGTCGTACGCGTTAATTAGATCTGATTAAAATGGAATCAGAGGCAGAAAAACTCGTTTTAAACGGAAAGCTCATACTTAAAACTAGTGATACATACTTTGGCAAATATTCCAACAAAGAATTTGAGTGTTGTCGTACTCGTAGCAATTCTTTGCTCAATTAGGCCTAGCCTATCGCCTGTATGCGAACCAAAACATGCATTAAACGTTAAAGATGAGTCTCCAGGTTTCAAATGATAAATGTTTACAGAAGGACAACAGTTACTAAGACGAGGTTTGGCAAGAACCACAACCTCTTTTGAAAAGTTGCGACTAAATAATGAGGTTCAATATAGTAGACCTAATAGACCTATTGCTAATTAGGCCTAATAAAAGCATTCCTTGAAGCGACCATGGAATGTAAATAAACTGGTCTGCATATACAATTGCATGGCTGAATAAATAATTAATCTCGATAGTCAGAAAACGGTTGTCTAATTTTCATTTAAGCCTAAATCATTTTAATTAAAGGTGGCTCAAATGAAATAATTAACGGATTTTGAACAGTTGACTGATTTGAACAGTGTTTCAATTCTGGCAGTCATACAAAACTGCTCAATAAACTAAATGCAGAAATTAAATAGGCCTAAGCCAAATGTTATTGAATATGTTTGCAATATAAAGAATGCATTCAGTCATTAAAACTATATATGCTTCAGGGTCCTTAGAAAATAGTAAGATTAATATATTTGACGGAAATGTAGGCCTATTGCGATTAATTTGCCGTTAATTGCGATTAAAAAAATTAATCGTGCGATTAATTTCGATTAAAATTTTTAATCGAACAACAGCCCTAATATAAACATTATATATATACATGTATATAAACATTATATAATGTATACATACGCACACACACACACACACACACATATATAAATATATAAATAAATATATATAATATAATTTTATATAAATATCTTATGAGTTTACGTAATCTGTGTGATAATCTGTATAGTCTGAAGAAGCAGATAAGTGGTATGGATCTTCTTAGCTATACAGCAGCAGAGGGATGTAAATAATGATTCCACTATAGTGAACTCCTGGGGACAATCTGCTGCTACGCAATATCAGAGGAGGAGGAAGCAGCTGCTAAACGTGACGGAGAGGACAAACAGCAACTGAGTAGGACAAAAACTAATCATCTCAATATGTGCTTACTATATATCACGAAAGACAATTATAATAAATGTAACAACACGAGTTATCATAGAGTCTAAAACTGAAAGGCGTGCTGCAGCAATCCAGATAATTATATTGAGCAAAATGGCAAGACTAGAGTAATGATGGAGAGTTCGAAAGGACAAGTAAATTTTTCTTAGAAGAATATAAATTGTGGTATGAGAATCCTGTGTCATAAGTATAAGACTTAACTTGCTATTTTAGTTTTTTTTAAGCAGCTCATAAGAAGCCTTCGAAAGTGATTAACTGACCAAATAGGCCTACTGTATACACCCTGCAGACCTGTCTTCTGATTCTGATTTTTCACTGTTCAGTTGCAGATACTTTAACCTGTTTGGTCTTCTGATGTTATATAGACTTGACAAGGAACCGTATACCAAAGCTGGCAACCTTAGGCTATAGTTATTATGTCTGTTGATAGGTTGGTTCCTGAATGAACGAATTTTTGACCGATGGTAGAATTTAGGGATTACGATCCTATTACGAGGAAGTAATTATGTCAGAAAATATTGAACGTTAGTCTTGATGCGAATATGTCTTTGGACATCGGCAGCTAGCGATTGAGTTTCTACTTGACAGTCTTACAGTACAGAGTAGAGAAATAGATTGCTACAATTATAGAACGTAAATGTCAATGATGATAGACCGGCTTCTTTCAGTCATGTGGAATATTTGGAGTCTAAGTAGAAGCATGCATAAGCTGCATTTGATCAAACATGCACTCACATTGAAAGTTTATCCATGTTTAGTTGTTTACTTCTATTAATAATATCTAATTATAATTGTGCTCTTGTGTCCTATATCTGTGCCAGGATCGAAACTAATTATTGGTCATTATTTCTCAGATTTTATCTACGTCCCACGTTGGAATGCAGGGTCTGCCGCAGCACAGATTTGTAATAGTCGCTGTCTCCCTCATATCACAACAACAACAAAACAACAACAGAGCAAAGACCATGCATGCATGCATGCATGTGGTAGGAGAGACGAGGGTGAGACGATAGAATAGAATAGCGATGAATTAAAAAGAGACGAATACCATAGCAAATGATATTGGACAGCGAGATAATGGAACTGTAGCGCGAAGCTAATCTCCTAAATTATTCCGTGCCACAGAAAAGATGCATCACTGAGAACAGGTTGTTCACTTGCGCCACTCAATCAAAACAAACGCGCAAGAGACAGATGGCTTTATCGGGGTCGGTTCATGGTAAGGGTTCTCGGTCAATCTAGTAAGACAATGAGGTATGATTGCTGAGAGAATAAGCCTAGGCCTACTAGGCTACTATATATAGCTTTGGTAAAGCCTGGTCTCGAGTTAAGGGTTGAAGCTTAGGCCTACATGTCAGTCTCCTTTATTTAAATTATTTCCATCTACCAATGATTCTTCCATTTCCACTTACTAAAGATTCCTACAAAATTATCAATAAACACTCTTTTCGGCGATCTTGACCCCAACCTGTTTTCGTCAAACGTCTTATTATAGGCCTACCCTAAACGCACGTCGACGATGCTGCAAGTCACAAACACAAACATTATAGACTCCAGCTCCGAAAGATCGATACTTAGATTTTTTAAATGGTAGAAACAGGTTGTGAAGTTGTCCAGATCAGAGCTGGACTTTCGTCGGCTTCAGATCACTTTGCCTCCAGATCTGAAAGACGAATGCTCGAAGAAATAAGAAGCAAAAATAGTGAATTTGTTTTGAATTCTCCACTGTTTTAGATTGGCAATTGACTGCTGCAGGCGTGGCTTATCCTCCGAACTCTCCATATGCCTTAGCCTACCATGAACAGTTTCAATTACTTCTGGCCAATGAATCTCGGTTTTTGAAGGCGGTTTGCTTGGAAGGATCGATCGATCGATTGATCAGCGTCTGTGTGTGTATTTCGATAACAGCGATATAGAAAAGAAAAAGGAAATAAACTAAAACGGAAAACGGAATGAGTAGAAAGAGACGGAGAGTGAGAGATCGAATGGGAGAGAAGGAATGGGACATCGCTGATGATATTATATAGGCAGCTGCGTTGCCATTGTTGTTGCTGTTCTTCTTCTTCTTCTTCTTCTTTTTCTTCTTCTTCTTCTTCTTCTTCTTCTTCTTCTTATTATTATTTTTTATTTATTTTATTTTATTATTATTATTATTATTACTATTATTGTTATTATTATTATTATTATTATTATATATTTTTTTTAATTTGCGCCCGAGGTAGTAATTATTATTGTTATCATTATTATTATTATCATTATTATTATTATTTTTTTTTTTTTTTTTTTTTTTGCCCCGAGGTATTTAGGATCCCTCAGGGACTTATCGCCTAACTACTGCTATAAAACCAGTCCGGAATGGCCCTATTCGTCTGCTTCAAGGCTTGCGAAAGTGCCTCTGAAAGCTACTGCGTTGAACCTCTGTATTGTCAACGATTATTATTATTATTATTATTATTATTATTATTATTATTATTCTATTCTTACGTCAGTACATCGATGTAGAGTCGGTTGGTGTGAAGTTAGATGTCGTGCTTGTCGGTTAGGGTCAGGGCTGGTGTCGACATTAGATACTGTCGAAAAAACTGTATAATCATACCGGTCCCTGATACTTCAATTATGCCAAAATGTGTTGCGACACATTATGTAACCTGATACAACGTGCTGCACTCTGCACAGTGTGAGGCAACGTCTTTCTTTTCTCGCTTGGCGTCATTTGATCCACAGCTGCTGCTGGTCGGTCAAAATCACTGGCCGATGTTTCTTCAAGATGGCGGCGTCAAAGAAAAGCGCTTCGATTAAAAGACGTTGCTACGTCATCCGTCGTCGTCGTTGCCATAGTAACCACTCAGTAGTCGAGCATCGAATTCCAGATGCGTTCCATTCAACCGTCGTCTCACACATCAGTTCAATCGTTCATCATCATCTGCGTCTTTTCAACATCGATTCGTCGTCTATCGAATGTGACAGCCAGATTCATCTGCCAACGTATACGAAGTAAGAAGGTCCTCATCCTTCTTCCCTCACTCACTCACCTCCGTATAATATTATACAGCAGCCGATGAAGCTTCAGACGTTGAAGGCTCGAGACTCGAGGCTCTAGGATTCGTCGTCTCATCTTGTAATTTATTCATACATCGTGTAATTCATGAAATAGCTCACCCAGACCCTAAATCATTTAAAATCCCCAATCACCTACATATTCCCCCAATCTCCAATCGCCCAGTCTATAACCACCCAATTCCAAATCACCCAATCTCCATTAATCCCAATTCCCCAAACACCCAATTCCAATATCCACAATCGCCCAATCCTTTATCATCCAATCCCCAATCACCAATCACCAAACCTCCAAACACTCAATCCCAATCACTCAATCCCCAATCGCCCAATTCCCAATCACCAAACCCCAATCACTCTAGTCCAATCCTCAATCATCAATCACCCAATCCCCAAGCACCCAATCCCAAATCTTTCAATCACCCAATCCCAAATCTTTCAATCACCCAATCCCCAATCACCCAATCACCCAATCACCCAGTATTTTTGGTGTCGCATTCGTCATTCTTTGCACCTGCAATTCTCAACATATCTACACTGCATTGTGTCTCTCTCTTTCTTTCTTTCTTTCTTTCTTTCTCTCTTTCTTTCTTTATTTCTCTCTCTCTCTCTCTCTCTCTGTCTCTCTCTCTTTCTCTCTCTCTTTCTCTCTCTCCGTCTCTCAATTCGTTGTCCGTTCAACTCTTCATTCGTAGACGATGATGTGATCCAGTCGAAGATCCCTTCCTCCTCCACCTCATTCCGGGTCTCTACCATTCCAGGTCCAGCTGAACCACAGAAAACTGATTGAATTAATCAACTCTCTTTCGACCATCGGATATGCATGGACCATAATAATGCCGCAGCCGCAGGATGCCAAGACAACGACATTAGTCATGCACTCAATCATGCTTCACATCCTTCAGGCAATTATTCGTTGCAGACTTGTTTGCTCGTGCATTATGCGAATCGAAGAAAAGCAAATGGCGAAAAGTGCAATATTATGTTGGTAACGAAACCCGTTTGGTTGTACGTGTTTGCGAGGGACCTATTGCAACGAAAAACTCGCTGCCGTTTTAGTCAAACTCTTAGAATGAACCTTTGCTTCTTGTCGTTACCTAATGTTAAACCATTTCGGGGTCTCTGGAAAAGAGTAGGCCCTATTATTTTAATAACAGATATTGGAACGCTCCAAATAAATACGCAGGACCCATGTGCCTGGATATTAGCCTACATGCAGTTTCCAAAATTGGAAGGAGGTTCACCTTTTACAATTAATAGCAAGGAACAGTGGTGGATCCGATATTTGATAGAAAGAACATTGAGGGCACGCATTGTGCTCTGCTCTATTAATTATCGGAGGACCCGTGTTTCCTTTGATGCCCGATGATTCTTAATTTTTATTGCTCGGATGTGGCTGACAATGATTGATGTTAAACGTTAAAATTTTAACGATAATATAACATAACAACGGCATTTGACATCATTTTATGTTCCAGCGAGGAGTAAATCATGAAGAGGCTCTATATAAATAATCTCAAAGAATGACTGACTGAATGGATAAATGTACAGATTCTTATTGTTCATGACCAGCAGCAGCAGCAGCAGCCAATATGATCATAATCATCGCCATTATGATAATAATCATCGCCATTATGATAATAATCATCGCCATTATGATAATAATCATCGCCATTATGATAATAATCATCGCCATTATGATAATAATCATCGTCATTATGATAATAATTAATCATCATCAATAAACCTTGACGTCAGACACCTGCATGAGATAAATGCGATTAAATGCCTTCCGTTGGTTGATGTCAGTTTAATCCAATTCATTTCGTTGCTCATTCATTCATTCATTCATTCAGAACATTTATATAGCACCTCATTTCTGTTATTTATGTAGCGCCCGCATTTATTTCTCTCCAACGTAATCGGCGTATTTTTCATCTGTCTCCCTTTTGAAGAGGTTTGACAGCAGTGCATTGTTGGGAAGGTTACTGCCGAACATAAAGCGAATGTGACCAATTTTACGACGGCTATTTATTCCCCGAAGTCCAGAGCGGTGTAATAATAGGTTTCCAAAGGTAGCTCCACGCACACACACACAAACACACAAACACACACACACACGCATAAACACACACACACACTCACGCATAAACACACACACACGCACACAAACAAACAAACACACACACACATAAACACACGCACAAACACACGCACAAACACACGCACAACCGAATCAAAGATTTTCCTACCATGGTGATTGACTGCTTATAATATTATGAGTTTAGATGTATTGCATGTTTCCATGTATTTCCTATTCTTAAATCTGCCTAAAGCACCATTGCCATATCCCTCAGTCACTGAGTCACGGGTGGTGTAACACTAGCCCTGGTGACAACTAAGGTCATCGCTGGTCCTAGGTGATAAGGCGCCATGACGGTGACACCATAGCAAACTGATCGATCATCAATCAAACAGTCAAATATGAACTTGATTTATGGCGTCCCTTTCTGAAACCTACTTAGAGGCAGGCGCTCGCGGTCCAGCAGCCGCGACTGAACAGCAGGGTTCCTAAAGATTAGCATAGGACGGAGAATGCAATGCCTTTTATTGCAGTTTAACTTTAACGTTCGTTCATCAGTGTTTACGTAAAGAAAGGTTGTGCGTAAATTGTGTGAATTTCATATTGTCCTGCTGAGACGACTTTGGTCTGACGCTTTTCTCCTATAACGACTACTCATCAAATTAATGCTGTTATTGATCGACGATAACTCTACATGTAGCTTAGCGGGTTCACTCCCTTTCTGGACTACCTATTCTTAGGGATCCTTTTATAACTTTATATTAACATTTGTTACTCAATTCTGACGTCTTTATTATATTATTACTTTTGATCTATTTGAGTGGTGTTTTGCTTTTGATATCTATGAATAGGCTAAACAAGTTTTGAGTTGAGTTTGAGTTGAGTTTGAGTTGAGTTTGAGTTGATAAATTCACTTTAATTCGTTCAGTTTCATCTTATTATTATTATTGTTATTATTATTATTATTATTATTATTATTATTATTATTATTATTATTATTATTATCATAACTTCAACATTTATTGAAAAACCACTCAAGCCGAAAACAAAACAAAAAACAGAAATGTGTTCAAGCATAGAGTGCATTGTTATCGTCTCCGGGGTGTGGTGCAAAAGTTCCTCTAAAAGCAACTGCATTGAAACGTTGTGTGCAAATAGAAAGTCTCTGGAAGAGGTAGACAGTTTCTCTTGGGTCACCGGAAACAGCGGCACAACGGCGGCCCAACTCCAATAAAAACTCCCGACCCGCGCGATTGATGGGGCATTATCATTATTATTATTATTATTATTATTATTATTATTATTATTATTATTATTATTATTATTATTATTATTATTATTATTATTATTATTGCCGTTGTTGTTTTATTATTATTATTATTATTATTATTATTATTATTATTATTATTATTATACCTAAGAGCGTCGTCTCACCTTGATAGTTGTAAGAGGCTTTTCGTTTGACGGCCGAGTTAAACGAGTTGTGTGCCGCTTCGAATCTCTTCAGAGCGAAGGTCGTTTCCATAACGGAAGGCATCCACAGCTTCAGACGACGGTCTCAAGCACCGTCTCCTCAAACTCAGATCCACAACTGCTGCAGTACCCTATACATGTTGTTCACCTACGCAACTATTATTATGCGTCAAAATGCTCTTATATTATGAGAGTCCTATTGAACTGCTCGTCATCTACATAATCCTTGTCTGGATAAGTGTCTGCGGCAGCAGCGTACAACTATTGCCATGGAAATGCGAACAGACGACGCAGCGAACCTTATGGCTGAGCCGATCTGATTTTCTTTCTTCTGTTGACCACCAGATGGCCATGGCGCTGTGATTCTGGCGCCGTGCATTGACAGCGCCAACCAATTGCATCTGCACGTCTAGCAGCTGCTGTCGTTTGGTTGGCGATGAGCGGTGGTGGTCGGTGGATGTGGTGGCTTAAACTGGAAGGGTGGGACATGGAAGGGGTGGACGGATGGTTGACTGGATGGATGAAGGAATGGGTGCAAAGATGTAAGAACGGTTTGAAGGGTTTAAAGGATGGATTAGCTGAAGGATGAGAAAAGGAAGGATGGATTGACTGTGGGAAGAAACGAGCGGAACGACAAATAAATTCAGGACCATAATGCAAAGGAGGCGGTTAAAAGGACGAAGGGAAGGGGAAAGGAACAGATTAACATTTTAGCGGGGAGACTGTAGCCCACTAAAAGCGAGTGGAAACCAGTGCATCTGTCTGGTCGTTAAAGTGTAAACAAGTCTCACTGTACGATAGTTAATGGATTGTGTTCTTGTTGTTTTGATGCACAGCAGCCACATGGCTAATGAGGTATACATAGTAATGGCACTCGCAGCTAACCAGTGCATGTTCGTTGGAAGGTCAATAGAGTTCGATTCAGTTTCTTTTGAGTGGAGTTCTAAAATTATATTTGGTCTGAAAAACTATAGTCTTCGATATTATATGAGAATTAGTCTCGGCTATCATCTACATTGGTCGTGAAACATCACCAACTTCTAAACTTCATGAACATTTAGATTTTTAAATACTGAAGCATCGTTGTCGCAACTGTAATCTCGAAACTTAAAAACTAAAGCGCCAATCGAAAACCAATAATTCAGGGGTCACCAGCCGAATCGCAATTAAGCGCTCCAGAAAGTCAGATGGATTTTCTGAAGGGTAGTCAACATGAGGTCCGAGTCCGGTTTGCAGAGGATCCAGATCAATAATAGACCTACATTGCAGGAGCATGAAGAACAGCTGTTATGGCAGGATCTGATCATGATGTCGTTAGATCTGGAAGAATTGGACGACCGAAGACTAGATTAGTCAGTGCAGATGAGTTCGTGAATGCTGAGAAGCTTTGAGTGGAATGCCGAATGCATGGGTGAAGAGTTGCAAAAACACCGATAGTAAGATTCGCCAATTAATTTCAAGCCACTTGGAACCGAGATTCGAATAATAATTATTATCGGCCTGTAAACCGGTGTAGTATTTAGGCCTACTATTCTCAATTATAGTCCAACAATTTCACATTTGTTCCCACGCGTTTAGCACTACGATAGGCCTGACCTATTCCGGCCTGCCAACTGCTGAAATTAACGAACATTAGGCCTATCATTATCATTTCTAAAATTCATGACATTGAGCGTGAAATCCGTTAATGCATTATGAGCTGTTTTTAATCGATTTCTAAGAGAAAGCGAACACAAAATACAGAATATCATGCAACGAGTCATTATTGTATTAGAGCGAGCTTTTATCGCGATTGTCCTTCATTTGGTTCTACTCATTGTCACTGAAGTGTAAGTTTGCACAATGTCATTAGATATTATTGAACTTCTGCGGCGGTTAACAATAAAGTTGATTGAATGATTGATTGATTGATTGATTGATTAGTTGATTGATTGATTGATTAGTTGATTGATTGGTTGATTGATTGATTGAATGAATGATTGATTAATTAATTGATTGACTGACTGACTGACTGACTGACTGTTTGATTGTGAAATCCGAACTACCGGCGTACAGTTGCTACAACAGTCTTACAAGTACTATTTCAGCCTGTTCTGCTAACGGTAGTTTAAGTGCTACCCGATGTGCGTGACAAGCACGTAACGAGAAAGGCAGTTATAATAGACTATATTGTGCTAGGCTAGGCCTATATCGTGTTTCCCCTTGTCGATTCACGAGTGCAATACCGCTAAAGCTATACTGCAAACAACCGGTGCTTTGGACAATTTGATTTCAATTGAATGGAGCGTGTAGCGTTTGTTTACTTCATCATTGAAAATCACATTTGAAGCTGTGTCGCGTTATGTTTGAAGACGTTTATTTATCAACGTCAACATTTCAACTAGACCTACATTGAATACACAGACAATTATACCGAGCAAGGAAGTCAAAGACAAAGGCAGAGTCTGCTGATGGAAACTTCTTTCCTCCCGTTAGTGTCTAGCATTACTGCTACTGCTACTACTCCACCACCACCACCACAATCATCACCACAACCACCATCACCATAAGTACTACTGCAACGACATCTCAGTGTGAAAATTGTGGAAAAATAACTGTTGAAGTTGGACCTGATCCACTTGGAATTGGGGTGTGAAAAACATATGCATGTCAGTATAACTCTTCTTTTGGCGTTCCCACTGCTCAGTCAAACCGCTTTAACCACTGGACCGTGTATAGGACACTGTAGGTGTGTGTGGGTCTGCTTCTGTTCCTGAATTCTTGTGGGAACGTTGACGTAAATGTGTAATCGTAATCATGATCATAAATATTTATATGGCGCCACGTCAAGAAGAACTCGACAGAGACGCTAATGACCTGGCTGCACATACTTTAGCGCACTATTCAACATCGATCGACGGATCACGTGGTCACGTGATTCGCTCAGATTCGTCGATCAAACACAACACTCAGCCAAGTTAATGCAAACTTAAACGGAACGATCCCTTTAGGAATGACGCAATCTGCTCGACTTCTTCTGCTACATGTAATTATTGTTGTCAATGCAGTGAGCGATGACGTCTCAACAGAGCATGACGATGCATTTTCTTTCAAACATAGAACGCATATAATTTAGGCCTATATACGGCATTCTGTCGCTACCCGCGGTACTTGTGGTACGGCATTCAAATGCACAGAACATCCAATCGGCTTGTAACATTTGCTCATAGGTGAAAGAACATTCAAGAAGTTCTCCACTGACAATCGTACAGTCGTGTGTGCATTTCATAACTTTTGCATTGTATTGTAGGCCTATTATAACTACACGACCATTTATAAAGCGCTTCTCTCAGCATAAGTCTTTCAGAAGCGCTCTTAGTGCATGCATACGATTGAACTCGAGAGAAAAGGCAGATTTTGAGGCAAGATAAATATGAGGGACGGCTATAGTAAAACAGAGAGAAAGTTGAATGATTCTATGCAGACTGAGCATCTGAATTCAGCCATGGCAGTCCGAACAAACGATCTAAGAGGACTATGTCAAATCTGCATGTCCAAATGTTTTTTTATGAACCCATCACAACCCTCTAAATACAGTCATATCGCATTGTAACAAAATGACCATATTTATATACATTATATTAAATCTCATAAGATTTCTTATAATTATATACTATTAAATGGTTGCATCTCTGTAGACTACACTGTGTCCGGAAAAATTCCAAGGCTCTAATATATATGGAAAAAACTATAGCAGATAATAATCAATTAGAAAATTTTAAAACCTTTTTGATCCGTACATAATTACCAACAAAATTCTTTGTAATTTATTAGTAATGCAGGAGAAAGTATACAAGACAAAGGTCAGAAACATCGAAGAACTCCGCGAGCGAATTGTTAATGCTTGGGATGAACTTGATCAACTGGTCGTCGATGCTGCTGTTAGTCAGTGGCGTGTACGTCTCGAAGCATGCGTGGAAGCCAATGGCGGACATTTCGAACATAAATTATAGTTCCATAATATTTCAGGATTAAACTGTTTCTGGAATTTTAAAAATCTATTAATGTTTACTAATTATTTTTATATTTACCGTAAAGCCTTGGAATTTTTCCGGACACAGTGTATATACGGCTTAATATACGAATGCACACAGAATAGATAAAGTTACTCAAGCAGAGCCTCCGCCGTCAACGTGTCGTCGTGTGTGAACCGACCAAAGATCTACAAAGTACCAACGAGACTTTTGGCTTAAGCCATCGACAGAACTGTGTTTGTTGTAACCGTTAACGAGGCCAAGTCTCCTGTGCAGCCTGCAGTAGTTTATGACGAACAAAAGACGGCAGACTGTTCTACATTATTTTGATCTAGGCCTACTCATCGAGCCATTACCTGTCTAACAAAGCGCTTGACTCGATGAATGCTCGATTCTTCTTTGGCCACAGTTAGACTACAGTTGTCAGCCAGCATAGCAGCAGCTTTAAATTTTCTAAATATAATAACCAACTAGTTCAAAATTAGGCAGAGTTTTCTTTTAAAAGCTGTCGAATTCTATGAAGAATTGAGGTGCGAGCCATAAAAAAGCAACAACATAATTTCTGATATATATTTGGAAGTTGTGTGTGAATTGCACACGGTGATTGGTCACAGACTCCGAGTTTTAACTTCTATATCTATAGGAATCTGATTATCTTTGGCCATCCATTCACAAGGATCACGTTCTTAGTGATTTGCGACGTGGGCAAGAGCATCGACGAAAAATGGGCGAAAAGCTGACAGAGAAACCAGCAACATGTTGCCGGGCTCTCATAGGAGCTTTTATGGCGCTCATGATACTCCTCGTCGTTCTACTTACCTGTCTTCGTGAGTATGCTGATTAGTATACAACAATAAATAGGCCTACTTATAGGGCTTACTAATTAATATGCCTCTTATTGTTCCCCGCTCGCGGACTGCTACCACGCAGCGCCGCGCACCTTCTCCGTGGCTGGACCTGCGACCTGGAATGGGCTTCCGACTATAATTATCGTATTCTTTGTTCCAAACCCCTAAGAGATCCTGAGTGGCCGAGTGGGTTGGTAGCCCGCTCGCCACGCCGGCGGCCCGGGTTCGATTGCCGGTCGGTCGGTTTATCAGAGATTAATTTCTCGGATCTTTAGCCTACTGCGGGTGACTCGGTCGCAATATAAACGTGGAGTGAGAGGTTGTAGGCCTACTCTGCCTCCGACACTAATCATCTTCGAAATGAAAAAGTGTCGTTAAGCCCGAAGTACACACTCCAAACGCCTATTTGTCTCTGTCTCATTTCTCTCCGTTCTTAAGACTGGGTTTTGGACTGGGAGCGCTCCTGAGTAGAAAACACTGAAAAGGCCCCTATAATAAATAGCTGTACTAAATAAATAAAATGTAAACGTGAGCAGCATGTTAGGTTCTGTGATTTATTTCGGCTTGCTTCCTGCTGTTGGAATCCGCGAATGGAGGCCTACTTGCGTATAATGTCAGTGAGGACAATTCAAATTTCTGAGAGTAGGTCTATTGTTGCTTACCCATGACTTCAGCATCGCTTGGAATAGGCAGCCCACCCCCACTCCCTATTCAACGTTCTGTGAGGCATGTTAAATTTTTCACAACGTAGCCAGACAAAAATATCTATGTAGGCTATTTGTGTATACATGTAGGTCTAAAGCCATGTAGTCTAATCCTAATACATCGCCTTCAAAACTCACACAAACGTGTCGCAGATGTAAAGAAGTGCGTTGTGGCACAAGTTGGCCTATGGTTTGAAAGTGCTTGCAATGCGACAGTGCTCAAATTCAATGGCAAAGTAACTTTGAAGGAATCATTGACATTGTAGAAAGCAACAATAGGCAGTTGCAAAGCTTTCACAACAACATGTCTATTCAGCTGGCATTTTGTTTGCTTATTCATTTGTCTTGTCTCGATTTAAATATCAAAATTCACAAAATATAATTAGCCGCTACTACTTCTCTTGTATCCAACACACCAAATCTCAGGTTATTGTTTTCAACATTCTCAGCTAATCAGTCTCTTCGTCTCTGTCGGGCTGTAAGCTTACTGCGATTTTCTCAGTGCTTCTATTATTACTCTTTCGTTGGCTGTTAGTAGGGCCTATGCATAACTGACTGTGCAGAAGTCCCTCTGTCATTCCCTTTGAGTCTTTCTCCGCGGGTGCAGAGACTCTCTATCCGCCTGTGTGCCAGTCGTTATCATCACTTGTCTCTCTGTATGTATCTGTCCATCCGTCCTTTGAAAGGACGGAGTTTATCAGGGGCTAGGGGGGCTAAGCCCCCCCCCAAGAAGGCCCAGATTCAACTTTGTTACCATGAAAATGATATCCTTTTTCGTGGCTAGCCCCCTCCTAAGAAGGCCCAGGCTCGGGGTTAGCCCTCCCAAGAACGAAAACCAAACTCCGCCTATGGTCCTTTCGTCCATCTGTATTGTTAGTGAGAGTAAAGCTGAGCAGCGTTTTGCGGGGTGCGTAGAGTAGCTGCAGGCCACACAAACACCCCATTAACACCCCCATTGCAAAAAAACGTGTTGAGCTCAGGGCTGTCTAGAAGATACAACGCAGTTCGTTTCGTCTGTCTGTCTGTCTGTCTGTCTGTCTGTCTGTCTGTCTGTCTGTCTGTCTGTCTGTCTGTCTGTCTGTCTGTCTGTCTGTCTGTCTGTCTGTCTGTCTGTCTGTCTGTCTGTCTGTCTGTCTGTCTGTCTGTCTGTCTGTCTGTCTGTCTGTCTGTCTGTCATAATCTCTGGCATGCTGACACGTATGTTTTTAGGCTCGTAAAACATTACACAACATCTCCATACAAATAAATAATCTATGTATGTTTGTATCACGACACGTAATATAATATAGGTCTATCGCCTCCTACGACGTCCCACAAACGTGCTGCGCACACGACTTTATTTAGCAGAAAAAAATCATTCTAAGAAACGGTTAGTTCATACATGTAAGAGCAGTCCATGGGGCTACAATAGTCTGTGCACAGGAATTGCCATTGCTAGGGGGCTTGGGGATGGTCATTGCCAGTGGGATTGGGGATTGCCATTGCCAGTGGGGTTGGGGACTGTCATTGCCAGTGGGCCTGAGGATTGCCATTGCCAGTGGGCTTGGGGATTGCCACTGCTGGTGGGCCTGAGGATTGCCATTGCCAGTGGGCTTGGGGATTGCCACTGCTGGTGGGCTTGGGGATTGCCGTCGCCAGTACCAAGAAAATCAACGCATGGCTGATCACACCAGACCGGAAGTGAAAGTTGACTCATTTGACTTGAACGCTGTAAACAACGTCCGCGTGATCATTGTGATGTCGTGTCTCATGAGTAAACTCTTTCTACCAAGGGTCACTGCCTGGCTGCAGTGTACACGATGCGTTGCTCTATGGCACACCAACGCGTCTTCTAAATAGGAATTATGGCGCCACTATAGGCCTTTGCATGAAATGCATGAGCGCCTCTGAGTAGATATCTTGAAGGGGCGCTATATAAATTTATGTGATTGATTGATTGGTAATGTAATGTATAATGCAATTAGTAATTTCTATAGCGCCGCTCACAGCCGAGGCCACTCAGTAGCGCTCATTAGTGCTGCAAAGTATCCCGATCAAATGACGCCGCTCTCGTTTTCAACTTTCTATCAACAGTCAAACTGAGTTTTAAAAAATAAATAAACGGACAGGTTCTGGATAATCTTCACACAGCATCCGTCGGGTAATGTGTGGAGATTATATCCAGAACAATGCAACGTCGGGCTACGAACCGGGCAGTTTTGACCATTGCGGACTTGAATTGATATAGCGCCGGTGTCACGAAATAGAGTAGGCCTATCCCCCTGAAAGCTATCCAGGGGGATGAATTAATCTATCCCCCATATGGAATTAACCGGTCTAGACTATCCGGGGTGGATGAACCAGTCTATCCCCCTTTTTGAAAAAATGCGTAAAATTGAAAAATTTGTGCTCTAATCAAAATTCTAAGTGACTCTAGTTGTTTTAAGTGTTCTAAGCAATGCTTAGAGTAAGGCAACTCGAATTTATTTAGTGACTCTGAGTGTTTTAAAGTGTTTAACAAGTTTTAAGTGCTCTAAAGCCAAAGCAAAAAAATATCTATAAGCTTAGTAGGAATAAACATAGGCCTACCTGTTATATAGTGTCATTGTTCAAAACAAAGCAGATGACAATTAATTTGCAAAAATAAATACAAGCGTAAGTGGCTTTTTCGACTTTTCTTCATTTGGGGAGGATACGATTATTATGGAGGATACTCTATTCGTGACACCGGCGTATAAGCTGGTCTTCTGACGTAGCTATTCTGGGCGCTGAGAAGTTCTCGAAGAGTTACTTTACATTACAATGTGAGGGGCAATTAAAGCAGCACACGTGTTTGCATGCCTTCGTATAGTAGCCAGATAAGTTCCGTCATCATGCTCTTGACAGAGGCATAATCTCGACCGAGGCATCCTACGATAAGTCATCCTTCTTAATGTTCAGACGTGCGCTGTTGTTCATTTTACTAATAGAGAATTGAATAGGAGCAAGCGGCGTAGTATTCCACCCAGCCATCCATTCAAGTGCCAAGCATGTTTGATGTCTAAAAGTTCCCTGCGTATGGCAGCGACATGTCAAGAAAATTAGGCCTACGTGATGGGCACCGGTCCCTTCTCATACGAGACATGTCTATGGGTATTATGCGCGATCATTAATTATAGGCCTAGGCCGAACACGGGCAACATATGTGACAAATAAGTCATTAGCCTATAATATGGACTGCTTGTGAGCATGTTGGGAGAACTGGTTCTGCCTCGCGACCAATTTCATGGTTATTTACGTAACGTGCGAGAATAAGAATACCATATAATTATAAGTATAAGAATAAGAATGGCCATGTTGTCACCGTCCAATAGATTTTAACAAAGCGACCCCGTTTGACTGAGATTCTACATAATTATATTTTGTTAGCCTGCGTGTGTCTCTATGTACCATATACAGTACACAGTGGCGTAGCAGCGTCAATTGACAATGCCATAGAATTATGAGGAAGTCCGCCATTTTGAAGTAACCTACTGATATCAGCTTAACAAACAAGATGGCAATAGTCAGGGCTGCAATTTAGGGCATGCGCTAGTATCCAGCGTGTAGGCTACTCCCCTTACAAGTACGTGTGTAGTAAAAGAGAAAACTACGTATACATGCTACTGTAGCGCGTAGCCTGCTCATCTCTAATTTTGCCAGTGGGCTACTGTAACAGTCCTGGCAATATTGGAGGACACGCTGTGTTGGGTTTGCTGCGTTTGCAGTTAGTACAAGAAACTTGAAACTGCTCAAGATTACTGAAGCTAGCTATTTAACTCCGTCTGTATAATAGTCGACCACATGGGTACAACGGCTATAGCCTGGTTGTAGGTTGCGAGCAGTGTGCTCGGATACCAGGCATTTGACATGCATTGTACCCACTTTATAGCCGCAGTGTTGCTGCTCACAGCAAACAAAACCCTTAAGAATGTATTGCCTGCTGTCAAATTAATATTATGGCTGAAGCGAAACTTTGAAGCATTATAGGCTACCGATACCGTACGTAAGTGAATAGCGCTAATCACAAACGGTGAAAATGAATTTTCTGTCTAATAGTTGGCTGCGTCAACCTTAGCATACCGAAAGTGACGAAGAGGCATATAGTAGAATTCCAAAACTGCGCACGAATGAATGCCCCGGAGAACTTACATTCCAGAGTTGATCTAGCCTATCGGTAGCGAAATTGAAAGTAGTTGCTATTACTGGCCGCTTTTAATTAGTTTGCTGACGGACCAGCTGAGATGTTGGCTCGCACAGAGGCGTGGCCGCAATAGAAACCTAATAATAATGATAGGTTTTAGTTTTTAGTTTTTAGTCCTTCCCGTGCACATCGGGCGACACACACATCCTCTACCCCTTGTTCATCGTGAGTTTTTCACCCTCCTCTGATGATCACACCCCCAGATTATTGTCGTAAGTCACATTTGATGGTGTTCTGCTATTTTGTTCGCGGTCTTCCTCTCTGTCTTCTACTTCCAGCATTCCAGGACATCACCTGTTTGGCTCCCTTCGATCTTCATCCATACGAACAACATGTTGCTACAAAAGTCTTAGGGTTAAATGTTATTTAAGAATGTGTATAAATATCTGTTTCAGTTGAGCTTCCTGGTCAAGGTCCGCCCAACCTGGTTGTGCCAGCAACGACGACGGTGCCAGCAACGCCGACGGTGCCAGCAACGCCGACGGTGCCAGCAACGCCGACGTTGCCAGCAACGACGACGACGACTTTCCCGCCTGGACCCTGCCCCAGCAAACAACCGAACCTTGTGGAATTTCCCACGAACGGATATGACGTCACTCTCACCGACGGAATTAACTACATTCTGAAGAGCAACGCTACAGTTAACACAATCACCATTACAAACGGAGGTAATTAGGCCTATTGCATATTCATATAATTATTGCATATTCATATAATTATTGCATATTCAATTATTCATATGGACATCTGTCAATGTGAAAGGTTGTGGTTGAAGTAGCCTACTTGACGCTTGTCTCTACAGAAACCTAAAAGTAGCATTATAGTCTAATAAGATTAGTTATTGCTTTGGTTGAATTATGTGTGAAACGGAATCAACCAGCTCATTATTATTATTTAGGGTATAATTAATTTGCCCCCTCCCACAACATAGTTGTAATACGTAGCCTGTAGATATGTATGCACTGATAGCCTGATAGGAGTGTGCCGTTACTAGGCTATATTATAATACTTGGATGAGGATGATGATGATGATGATGACGACGACGACGACGATGATGATGACGAAATAGGCAGTATAAGGTCATGCTATTTCCTCGGATCAGGCGTCTACATGTATCTTCTTATGCCCATTGCATAGCGACACTGCCAGAATTTCTAGATTATATTGGAATATAATTAATCAGACGGTTTGCTGTTGCTGGTTGTAATTAACAGAATTTTCTTATATATCGAGCACTCAACTATGTTTATAAATAAAATAATTTATAGCTTCGTTGACGGTAGCAGACGACGGAACTGCAATAACTCTGAGAACCAAATACATCCTACTAGAGAGCGAAGGTGCTCTGCGCATCGGCAGCGAGTCGTGCCGCCACCTGTCACCTCTCGAGATCGTTCTCTATGGTCTGTCCAATGATACGCAGCAGAATGCGGCTGCAGGAATTAAGTTCATCCTCGCATCTCCGACGACGTCCATCGAAATCCATGGACCGTGGAAGCTTGCATGGACTTTCATCAATACGACCATCGAACCAGGTAAGGAGTTACTGGATATCTCAATAATAATTACCCTATTCATCTGTATCAAATCCATATGACTTTAAAGGTTTTCAGTTGTCGTGTAGGCTCTCGCAAGCACGTGGAACCCGTTATTATACAGACTGGCGGTGTGTAGATCGCTTTAGTCTAGTGGTTAGCATGCTGGACTGTCAAGCACAAGGTCAAGGGTTCAAACTCCCAACATTGTAGAAATAATTTGTGTAGCGGCCGTTGCATCAATGTCCCCGTCGTCAACTCAGCTCCAATGAACACACAGAGTCACAGACCGTACACTGTTGGTGGGAGGATGATACGGTGAGGGAGAGGACTGGCCACCCGCCGTCCTCATATGCCGAGGCTGAGAAAATGAAGTCGATAACACTTAATATCCCATGGCTGCCTCAGGGCTATATAGCTAAAGGGACTGCTCTTCTTCTTCTTCTTCTTCTTCTTGTATAATTAATATATTACACATGCATTGCATTTGCATTCATGTCGGCCTATTAAGTTTTCTATGCCGAATATTGTGTTGTCTGCTCATCAGGTGCAACGGACTTCATAGTGACTCTGCACGATGACGCTACGTCGTGGAAGCCAGGCGATCGTGTCGTTGTGGCGACGTCTGATTACGATATGGAACACGCCGAGGAGTTTGACCTTGTCGAATGCACCAGCTGCACACCATTCCAGATCAAGGTTAAAGGTCAGTCGCGATTCACGGATGTAGTTGTCACATTGTTTCAATGTGATTCGACATAATTATTATTCATTTTGTGTCTAAAACAGATTGTCCGAATTATCAGTTTATACATAATATAATAGTCCCATCCTCTCATAAAGACGAGGTTAAGGCACCTTTACCTTCAGCTTTGCTTTGTGCTGGACTTGATGTTTATCATGCGCATTTTTATATAGGACCTAGTGTCATAATTTGTTATGTAATTCGATTTATCCATTTGTATCTAAGAGAATGTCTGATTGCATAGTTTATGCATAATGCTCTCCACTTATCATAGTAAGTCGATGATAAAGCAATATGCTTCTTCTTGGTGTTAGCTCATACATGGGTGCATAGCCTATAGTATTTCACGAATGCTGCCTGTGTGTTCTGTGCACCCCTCCCCCAATGGAACCCCGAATTTTTATGGCTTAGAGTGAAAATTGCAGGGGAAATTTGGGGGGTTAAACCCAGTCTTCCTTAAGGCCCCGTGTTAAGTCTTGCTTGCACGCCCCAACTCAACGTGGATCATAGTTTGACCCCCTCCCAGTCATTTTTATACGATTCTAACTCATACGGTGTTAGCTAAGTTTACTGATCGCATTTTTCAGGACCGGCAATGTATCGCCATCTGGGAACAGTGATGAACTACGGCGTCGACCTGAGAGCGGAGATTGGGATTCTAACCCGCAACATCAAGATACGCGGCGAGATGGAGAAGAATTGCTACGGAGACAACCAATGCACCTTCTTCAGCTTCGACACATTCGGTGGAACCACGGAGGTCTGTGTTCAACTGTTATTATTTATGCCAACGTCACCTATTGACATTATGATTGCCATTGTTACTGTTGTTGCCATTGTTAGGTCTACTACGACCGTTATCATTATGTTAATCGTTGTCGTCATCGCTATCATCATTCCTATTTTAAATGTTGTTGGTGACGTTATCGCTGTCGTATTTTTTCCTTTCTGCTACTATACATGTAATTATCATTACTGTATGACAAGCCTATTGTAATTGCTATCGTTGTGCTAATGTGACCGTGTAGCATGTACATTTATTGTACAATGTACAAGTTATAAAATTGTCTGTTGTATACATATTTTAATGATATAACATGAGTAAGCTTATGTAGTACAAGACAGACAATAAATTAATTATCAGTGGCGTTAGTCAATGATCAGTGGCATTAAGATAAAATCTTAATTAGTACATAAACTTGAAGATCCAGTATAACGTGGGCCTACGCTATCATGGCGTAATTCAACGTAGGCCTATAAACAAAGCAACGAGAACAACTCAACATAATTATGAGTAGCCTAAGTCATATTTGTGTCAGATAATGTTACAGACCGTTGCTGCGGTTTCAGTCAATATCGTTTCCGATACTGCAGTGATTAATTATTGCTTTTGCTTCAGTTAATGTCAGCAGGGTTTTTTAACGTGCAGTTGTACACAAAATGTGCAGTTCTAAATGGATTCGTAGGCTATAGTTGTAGAAGCGCTTCTGTACAGTTAAAACTAGCAAAAATGTCATTGTCCTCCGATTGGAAGTAATTTACCATGGATGAATGGAAAGGAGGGGGTCGTGCAGTTCTAAAAATTTCTTTAAAGCAGCCCTAAATGTCAGTGTGTTAGTTGCAGAAACTTTTACTGTTACAGGCAAATAATACAACGGTTCATCGTTTTCTTGTGCGTCAATGTTGCAGGTGTTGTTTGGGGCGCATGTGGCGCACTTCGAAGGCATTGAGATGATGAACATGGGACAGCAGTTACTCGCTCATTATCCCATCCACTTTCACCGAGCGCTCGAGTCTTACGGCAACTACGTGAAACAAGTGTCGATACACCACTGCTTCAATCGCTGTGTCACTATTCATTCAACCATGGGCATCTTAGTAAGTATGCTGAGCTTCACAGCCAGGCGTAGGCCTACTGCACTGTAACCTATTGTATTTAAAAATTTATATAACGCCTCACACAGTGCACACCAATCGGAGGCGCTCCTAGAGCGTGAGACAAAGATAAAAAAGTGGTCCTGAGACAACGAAAGAGGCACCTACATAATTATACAATATACAGTGAGAGAAAGACAGATATACACCGCATATGTAGGCTATATAGACGCAGACGAGGAGACAGAGAAAGACAGACAGAGGCAGAGACAGCAGAACGTAACACAAAAGATGTCAAAGCTGACACGAAAAGCTGACTTGCACTCATGGTAGTAGGTCAACGTTTGCTAGAGTAAACCTAAACAAGAGTATATCACAAACGTCTAACAATGTCAAAGCGCATTGCATATGTGTACAGTGTAGCCTAATTGTCCCCGGTCGCCAGAAAACCGGACTACTTCAGAAGATCAGACCAGTTTATAGTGAACAAATTCATGCAACTCTGTAACTTATAATTAATTAATTATTATAGGTCTATTTGATGCAAATGCCCATGCGACTGAACTCCGATGGGGCAGAGCTATTATTGTGCATGGCCGACTTTGCTCAAGGTTCCTACAGAGTGATCACCCCGTTGAGACAGCTGGTACGAGTGATATCAGACTTACAAACCGAGCACTTTGGTTTCCCCTATGCGTGTATAAGCTTACAATGTATAGCCTATTGCTGAGAAAATAGGCTTAGAAACAGACCACAGTGGCTGATATTCATTGCTGGGATGTTGACCATGGGCGTAGTTTGGTTTCCGTTCTTGGGAGGGCTAACCCCGAGTCTGGACCTTCTTAGGGGGGCTAACCACGAAAAAGGATACCATTTTCATAGTAAAAAAGTTGAATCTTGGCCTTCTTGGAGGGGCTTAGCCCCCCCTAGGCTCTGATAAACTCCGCCCATGATGTTGACATTATTGTTACATGTTGTGACAGAGAATTTGACTTGACTGGAAATATCCGTGACTGCAATAAGCAGGTTCAGCAATTGGAAAGTTGTTCACTAAAACAATCTTAGGTTTTGTTAGAATCAGAGACATATATACATAGAAGTAAGCTGACCAGACGATCTGCTTAAGATTAATAAGCGTGATCGATGCTTCTTTTAAGGAGTTTTTGAAACTGCACAACTCCTTCTCTCACTTTCTATTCTCCATGGTAAATTGTTTCAAATCGAATGACAGTTGACATAGTTATTTAACTATTTTTAGGTTTCCACAAAATGCTTGTACAGTCGCACAAATTCATTTAGGCCTAGAACTGCACGTTTTTTAAAAATGTAGAACTGCAATCCAAAAAGCCCTGAGCGTGAGTGCATATCGTAATCGTAATCGTACACTCATGATTTCTAAAGCGCCTCTAGAAAGCCTCGCGCGGGGCACCGGCCTATTCACGAGCGCTTCTTTGAGTCAAAAGGGTTATCCGTAAGAGTAGTCCATAGTGGTCCGGGTGGAATTTCCGTAGGATCAGAGGGGTGGAAATAGCTTCTAAGGTGGGTGTCGTCTGAGCCGGGAATTGGAGGGTGAAGTATCAGATGAGACAGTGTAAGATTTCTTGAAAAGCAGTGTCTTTAGTTTCGAATGAAAAGCCCGAGGTGTGATGGATAGAGGTTTAGGTAGATTGATTTGATTTGATTTGTTTATTTATTGCACACACACAAGTCAAACAGAATAAAATGACTCACTAAACAGAGTGCAAAAGGAATCAGAAAAAGCTAACAGCTTATACAGTTCTGATCCCTAGCTCCATGACTATTTTTATAGTGCAAGTTAGTGTTAGTACTTAATTAATTAATTAGAACATGACTGAAAGTAACAGGAAAGTAATAATACTATAAGAGACTAATAATAGAATCAGAATAGAATCAGAGAAAGTGAATAAAACGTTGATGGGAAGATCTTCTTGAACAAGAAATATGTGCGTTCGTGTGGTCGTGTAGGTGGAAGATGTGGTGGGATACGACACCCTCGGCCACTGCTTCTTCCTGGAAGATGGAAATGAAGTGGACAACGTCTTTGTCCACAACCTTGGACTTGTCACCAGACATGGAACGCTCTTGCCATCAGATCGAGACGACTTCACCTGCACTAACTTGACCGCTAATCCCGCTGTATACTTGCCCGATACAATAGAGGAGTGTAGGTAAGTCCATCACAATGGATAGAGAAAGAAGCAACTGTAGGCTATTGTTTCCACATTTGTTTGGCGCTTCATGAATACAAATTTCATGGCAGCTGCTATGGCGACTCTCCATCCAGTGTTACAGTTCTTCAGGAATTGCTTTCAAATTTCTTTTTAAATTGTAATAGGGCCTACTTTGTTTAGGTTAACAAGATACTTCTTTCGTTGTTTTTACTCTTATAACTTGACAATGGAATACAATGGAGTTAAACAATAATGTGTGACTCCCTAGAGATGTAGGCCTATAATATTGAGATAGAGTAATTAATTGATTAATCCTTGATGTAATTAGTGCGACCCTGTAATCGGAACATCACGTTACTTTGATTTAATCTTTTTGACACTGTCACATTCATAAGTGATGATAATTAATTATTATGACCATCTGAACTAATTGCTCGTGTTATACCCTGCGTATACGGTGATCAATAAAGTACATTATTTATTGATTATTTGACAGTTTGGCAGATTGATTGATTGATTGATTGATTGATTCATTCATTCATTGATTCATTCATTCATTGATTCATTGATTCAACGTTTGGAGCGACTCTTGTCTGAGTCTTGGAAGTTGTGAGGCGCGGTGGTTCGGAGTCTTGGAGCCGTAAGGAAGTTGCGGGTTCGAATCCACATCACGCCGGCGCGTAAGGACCCTGAGCAAGTCCTTCACTCACAATACTGTTCTTGCGCTTTGGCGTGAAACTCCGATTGAGTGTTTGCGCTGTATGCCTATAATAGTCGGGAGCGCTTCTGAGTAAAAGTATTGAAGGGGCTCCATAATAAGTGTTCATATATCTAGAGGCTACATACAAGCATGCATACGTATGACCATTATCCATCCAAATCTCTTTGTTGATGCTTTCAGAGGCGTTTCCACGTTCTGGATTCCTCATCCAGCCAACAATCTGACGAATAACGCAGCAGCAGGATCAGCGGTAAGTGATGGAAGCAAGACTTAGTGAGGCTCAGAGCTGCAGTTCACCGCCTTGACATCTATAGGCCTGCGCTGCTCTTCTGACAAAGGTCTAGTAGGGCCTACAGTGTACCTCCATCGGACTCCCCTTTAAGCTTAACCTCTCACTCGCCACAGCGCTCGTCAATATGCCGGTGCTGTGCTTTGGTTATCGAATGACGCATGAAATTCAAAATACCTATAATAGTTCCTGCTAATTGAATGAATATCGTTAAAAGTTGAAATATATTCCGTTTGCTAAATGTTTGCAAAAAACATGATTGAAACTCAACATTTTTGAAAACCGTAACTAAGACTAAAACTAAACTGTAAATATATTCAAAACCTAAAGCTAAAAAACAAACTGGCTATTTGAAACGAAGGTAAAACTGAAACTGAACAGTAAACAGAAACTTAGATAGCTGCACTGTTCTTATAAGAAGCAGAGCTGCAGTTCATCAGATAGCAAATTCCTTGTCTCTGTGATCTCTCGATCAACTCTCGTCTCGCTGGTAGACAAACGTCCACATTTTTTCATAACGTGTTTACTGTTTAGTACTGTTTACCCATAAGTCTACATAGACCAATGTAAACATTCATTCAGTCTATAATAATTTGACGATGTAACTGAACATCGGCCGGTCATTCAGTCATGCCCTGGATGATTTGCAATACGCTTCTTTCAAACAACCAAAGTGTGTCTATTATTAATCGCACAATAATTAGGCCTACCTAGGGAGTTTGTTGACAATTTCCATTCGCAGCTGAAACTGCTTGGGCTCCAGTGTTCTATAGCCTGTTTATACATGCCTACTAATCGTGGCCCGTCCTTGGCATTTGCCAACGATTGCATAATTATTATTTGTCATCTGAATTATCCTATAGTCGTCTGATGGCGTTTGATTAGGTCAAGGCCTACATTAAAATTATAGTCTGTTATGATCTTAACAGTAAACCATAACAGTTAACATATTTTAGCTTTCAAAATAATATGTTTAACAACAATAAATTGTAGAACGGTAAAACACATGTTTCATGAATGACTTTAGCCAAAAGTTTTTTGTAATGGGTGGAAGAAAAATTATATTTGACGTAGGCCTACGCATAGGGGGAATCAACAAAATGTAGGCCTACGGGTGCGTACGGGGGTGGGTCGAAAACCCATTTTTGCGTAAGCTTACGTAGGCCTAATATTAAGCTTGGTACCGAACCGTAATCGTCCTAAACTCTAGATTTCTACAGCGATCACAAGGCGAAGTCGCGGGAACCAGCTTATTCACAGGCGCTTAATCGAACCTAAATCAATTATAGGCAGAGGACAAAATTGACAAACTGTTTTCTTCCTTCTTACACCGAAACTTTAATCTGACTCAGCTTATTTCTAGTCAATGGTGACCGCTGTCGGAATTTGTAACATCTTGTTAATTTGAATGTTTCTTAGGATCTTGGATTTTTCTTCCTTTTCCATCGGGTACCAACAGGACCGTCAGCCGGTCTACTGCCACCGTTTCACGGGGAGAGAAGTCCTCTCGGTTGCTTTAACGGAAACCGAGCCCACGCCAACGGATTGGTAAAGTCACTTTCACAATTATTATCCTTACAACTGCTAAACTGTAATGTGAAGACGTCTATTGTCTCTGCTGTAGACCGGTTACATTTTCGCAGCGAAGTAGGCTAATAGCCTATCAAATTATCAGTCATTTTCATCCATCATTTCATTGTTAAATTTGAGTAAGATTTGAGTAAGATTTGCGCAAGACAATGTGAAGGTAGTCTACGATTATTATCTGCATGACGGAAGATGTATAGATATTTGTTTTTACTCTTAGTATGTGAGGCGCCCTTGTAACTGTGTTACAGCGCCATAGAAATCGTCTTTGCTATTATTATTTTTTTATTTTTTTTTAAAATTTATTTATTTTTATTATAAACCATCATTTATTTCCGTAAATGTGCAAACAAATGTGCAAATGTGCAAACGCCTGACAGACACAGGCACAATGTGCTAATTGTTTTCCACAACTAAAACTTTAGAAGTTAAATGCATATTAGTCAAATCAGTCTGATTTGTTGTGGTGTGTTGTGCAAAAGTGCCCCTGAAGGCTATGGCATTAAATCTCTGGGTGCAGATAGACAAACGTTGAAATAAGTGCAAAGTTTCTCGAGGGTCCCCAGAGACGGCGGTCATGCGACATCCCAACTCCATTAAGAATTCACGTCCTGTCCGATTGACGGGGCCAATGGATTATTATTATTATTATTATTATTATTATTATTATTATTATTATTATTATTATTACTATTATTATTATTAACAACTTCATTTATTGAGAAAACAGACAACTTCCTATTCTAACATCAACTCCGAAGAGTGATAATTGCTACTATAATTGAACTTGGTCCTCGTCACCGGTGTCGTGAATAAAAGTTCCCCTAAACGCTATTGCGTTGTAGCGTTGTGTACAGATAGATAAGCGCTGAAACAGATTATTATTATTATTATTATTATTATTATTATTATTATTATTATTATTATTATTATTATTATAACACAATCATTTATTTAAAAAAAAAACCAAAACAAGCTTAAACCGGACTGATAACAGAAAAGTGTTCAAGCGTAGAGAGCATTGATATCGTCCCCGGGGAGTGGTGCAAAAGTACCCCTGTACCCCTGTAAGCAACTGCACTGAAACGTTGTGTGCAATTATTATTATTATTTGACATTACTTGACATTCTGGCAATAAATAAATTTCTGAAATTCTCGTTGGCTGATTAACTATCAGCGATCATCTTTTCTTCGTTTTTTGTATAGTTCGGATTCTACTTGGACCGAGGTATGAAGACCGACCTACCGTCAGCCAACGATCCCAGAGATTTCCTCGCTATAATCGATCTCGAAAGGTTCGCTCGTTCTGACCAACCATTATAATCGATGTCATCACAACGATTGAATGAATGAATGAAGGAATGAAGGAATGAATGAATGATTGATTGAATTACTCGAATGAATGAATGAATGATTGATTGATTGAATTACTCGAATGAATGAATGATTGATTGAATTACTCGAATGAAGGAATGAATGAATGAATGAATGATTGATTGAATTAGGCCTACTCGAATGAATGAATGAACGATTGATTGATTGATTGATTGAATTACTCGAATGAATGAATGATTGATTTAATTATTCGAATGAAGGAATGAATGAATGAATGAATGAAGGAAGAAAGGAAGGAAGGAAGGAATGAATTACTCGAATGAAGGAATGAACGAATGAACGAACGAATGAACGAATGAATTAATAAAATTTAAGGAACGAATGAACGAATGAATTTAATAAATGAACGAATGAATAAATGAATGAATGATTGAATGAACGAACGAACGAACGAGTGAATGAATGAATGAATGATTTAAAGACTGATTCACTGATTCATTCTATCATTTTTTGTTATCGTTAGTAGATAGATAATCATATAAAAGGTCAGTGACATGCTAATGCCTGTCGCTGATCTTTTACTTGCATTGGAAGACTCAGTGGCTGGGTGATAGTTTAGACTGAAATAATTATGAAGTCAATTTAAATATGGGCCAACTTCCTCCCCACCCCAGAGACGTCTAGTTTAAGCACTGGTCTTTATCTACACTTTTTAGGTACCAACCGCATGTGGATCGCAATTTGTCACTTCCTCGTGCGCCTGCTCATATAACGGACTTCACTGGATTTAATAACGCGGTCGGTATGCTTATCAGAGGGGGAGATGTTTGGATTTCAAATGCCAAGTGAGTCTATAAATTTGCACAAAGCAATTGCAATAATAATTATGATGAAAAATTTATAGCGCCATTCTGTTTAAACGGATAAGAGTCATTCTCTATAAGCTTACTAGCCTAACTAAAATTTAATGCATTAGGAACAATCAATTTGCTAGTGATCAAACAACACCAATAGGCCTATGCCTGCATAACTGCGAATCACCAGTAGGCCTAATAGTTACGCAAAAGCCGATTCAACGGCGGATTGCTGACGAGATTTTACATTGTTGACGGTTGAAAGCAAAATAATTTTTTAAGAACAGATCAGTTGGTAGGCCTATTCATTTCCACAAAATAATAGGCTGTAAATAATTAAGGAGCAAAATATGAATTAAAGCAATTTGTTTATCGTAATAATTATCACTAGTTCTTTTCAAGGCTGTAGCCAGGATTTGATTTCGAGCGTTGTTTACCAACTTTCTTTTAAATTCACTCTCTACCTTCAAAAAACGGCTCGAAACTCACTATTTCTTCTTGATTTTGAGTATTTGACTATCTAACGGTTCTAACCGCAGCTTCCTCTGGTGACTGACTGTCTGTGCCTCAGATTCATATTTCGGTGTGACTTTGCGCGCCTAAGAAATGTTTAATAATAATAATAATAGTAATAATAATAATAGTAATAATAATAATAATAATAATAATAATAATAATAATAATAATAATAATAATAATAATGTTTTAAAGCTGTTCTTACTTTTTCAGGTTGGCTGACAATGACGTTGCATTAGTAGTGAACAGGTTAGCAGCAGCGGCTTCTATAGATTCTACGCAACAA